>JBAMJR010000025.1:1790000-2340000 GCA_038501785.1 Myoxocephalus aenaeus
CGATACATCATGGCGCAAAGAATGTACGATCTTGTACGTAATGCATGTACCATCTATGATATCTACCACGATTTCTGCAGCTTTTGGGCTTTTCAATGTCAGGATGGCCGAGCGGTCCAAGGCGCTGCGTTCAGGTCGCAGTCTCCACTGGAGGCGTGGGTTCGAATCCCACTTCTGACAGAAGTTGTTTTTCACTGGTTCCGGGGCCGTAATATCATATTGGGAAACCAAGTATGCAGTGCTTTATATGTAAAGGAATATAATTGTGTTCTTGTTAGCTTCTTTTTCATTGGTACCCTTGTATGCCTTCTCCATCCCATTTCCTGCCCAGTTAACATACATGCTCATGCCATATGACCAAATGTCTACCAACATCCTTAGTGGTTCCATGGTGTAATGGTTAGCACTCTGGACTCTGAATCCAGTGATCTGAGTTCAAATCTCAGTGGAACCTGTTTTAAATCCAGAATAAAGGTCAAACATTGTCATCCAAAACGAGGGTTGCAGGAAAAACAATCCTGAAAGCAGTGCGCCGGTTTATGCCTCTCGCTTCCGACACAATTGAGACCAGACTCTTGACCAATTGAGACCAGACTCTAGACCTGGACCTGAATGATCCAAGAAATGAGTACTACTCCACGGAGTAAAATTCTTTCGACTTAAATTTTGGATGCGCACGTTGAATTATGTGTTGTAATAACAACAAAAAAGAGCTATCACTGAGAGTTATTGTCTTCGATGATTTTCGCAGACTTTCTTGTCCTTCCTAAGTCAGGATGGCCGAGCGGTCTAAGGCGCTGCGTTCAGGTCGCAGTCTCCACTGGAGGCGTGGGTTCGAATCCCACTTCTGACAGAAGTTGTTTTTCACTGGTTCCGGGGCCGTAATATCATATTGGGAAACCAAGTATGCAGTGCTTTATATGTAAAGGAATATAATTGTGTTCTTGTTAGCTTCTTTTTCATTGGTACCCTTGTATGCCTTCTCCATCCCATTTCCTGCCCAGTTAACATACATGCTCATGCCATATGACCAAATGTCTACCAACATCCTTAGTGGTTCCATGGTGTAATGGTTAGCACTCTGGACTCTGAATCCAGTGATCTGAGTTCAAATCTCAGTGGAACCTGTTTTAAATCCAGAATAAAGGTCAAACATTGTCATCCAAAACGAGGGTTGCAGGAAAAACAATCCTGAAAGCAGTGCGCCGGTTTATGCCTCTCGCTTCGGACACAATTGAGACCAGACTCTTGACCAATTGAGACCAGACTCTAGACCTGGACCTGAATGATCCAAGAAATGAGTACTACTCCACGGAGTAAAATTCTTTCGACTTAAATTTTGGATGCGCACGTTGAATTATGTGTTGTAATAACAACAAAAAAGAGCTATCACTGAGAGTTATTGTCTTCGATGATTTTCGCAGACTTTCTTGTCCTTCCTAAGTCAGGATGGCCGAGCGGTCTAAGGCGCTGCGTTCAGGTCGCAGTCTCCTCTGGAGGCGTGGGTTCAAATCCCACTTCTGACAGAAGTGGTTTTGGACTGGTTCCAAGCCTGTAATATCATATTGGGAAAGAATAGTTGCATTACGTTGTATTTAATGTTACAGAAATTTGACAAAATGCATCTAAAGGCTAATGAGATGCCCAAACTAAGCAAAACATTTCTGTCTTTCTTATTGTCTTCGATGATTTTCGCAGACTTTCTTGTCCTTCCTAAGTCAGGATGGCCGAGCGGTCTAAGGCGCTGCGTTCAGGTCGCAGTCTCCACTGGAGGCGTGGGTTCGAATCCCACTTCTGACAGAAGTTGTTTTTCACTGGTTCCGGGGCCGTAATATCATATTGGGAAACCAAGTATGCAGTGCTTTATATGTAAAGGAATATAATTGTGTTCTTGTTAGCTTCTTTTTCATTGGTACCCTTGTATGCCTTCTCCATCCCATTTCCTGCCCAGTTAACATACATGCTCATGCCATATGACCAAATGTCTACCAACATCCTTAGTGGTTCCATGGTGTAATGGTTAGCACTCTGGACTCTGAATCCTGTGATCTGAGTTCAAATCTCAGTGGAACCTGTTTTAAATCCAGAATAAAGGTCAAACATTGTCATCCAAAACGAGGGTTGCAGGAAAAACAATCCTGAAAGCAGTGCGCCGGTTTATGCCTCTCGCTTCCGACACAATTGAGACCAGACTCTTGACCAATTGAGACCAGACTCTAGACCTGGACCTGAATGATCCAAGAAATGAGTACTACTCCACGGAGTAAAATTCTTTCGACTTAAATTTTGGATGCGCACGTTGAATTATGTGTTGTAATAACAACAAAAAAGAGCTATCACTGAGAGTTATTGTCTTCGATGATTTTCGCAGACTTTCTTGTCCTTCCTAAGTCAGGATGGCCGAGCGGTCTAAGGCGCTGCGTTCAGGTCGCAGTCTCCTCTGGAGGCGTGGGTTCAAATCCCACTTCTGACAGAAGTGGTTTTGGACTGGTTCCAAGCCTGTAATATCATATTGGGAAAGAATAGTTGCATTACGTTGTATTTAATGTTACAGAAATTTGACAAAATGCATCTAAAGGCTAATGAGATGCCCAAACTAAGCAAAACATTTCAGACTAATATACCTCATTTTTTAAAAGGAAAGTTGAGACTCGATACATCATGGCGCAAAGAATGTACGATCTTGTACGTAATGCATGTACCATCTATGATATCTACCACGATTTCTGCAGCTTTTGGGCTTTTCAATGTCAGGATGGCCGAGCGGTCCAAGGCGCTGCGTTCAGGTCGCAGTCTCCACTGGAGGCGTGGGTTCGAATCCCACTTCTGACAGAAGTTGTTTTTCACTGGTTCCGGGGCCGTAATATCATATTGGGAAACCAAGTATGCAGTGCTTTATATGTAAAGGAATATAATTGTGTTCTTGTTAGCTTCTTTTTCATTGGTACCCTTGTATGCCTTCTCCATCCCATTTCCTGCCCAGTTAACATACATGCTCATGCCATATGACCAAATGTCTACCAACATCCTTAGTGGTTCCATGGTGTAATGGTTAGCACTCTGGACTCTGAATCCAGTGATCTGAGTTCAAATCTCAGTGGAACCTGTTTTAAATCCAGAATAAAGGTCAAACATTGTCATCCAAAACGAGGGTTGCAGGAAAAACAATCCTGAAAGCAGTGCGCCGGTTTATGCCTCTCGCTTCCGACACAATTGAGACCAGACTCTTGACCAATTGAGACCAGACTCTAGACCTGGACCTGAATGATCCAAGAAATGAGTACTACTCCACGGAGTAAAATTCTTTCGACTTAAATTTTGGATGCGCACGTTGAATTATGTGTTGTAATAACAACAAAAAAGAGCTATCACTGAGAGTTATTGTCTTCGATGATTTTCGCAGACTTTCTTGTCCTTCCTAAGTCAGGATGGCCGAGCGGTCTAAGGCGCTGCGTTCAGGTCGCAGTCTCCACTGGAGGCGTGGGTTCGAATCCCACTTCTGACAGAAGTTGTTTTTCACTGGTTCCGGGGCCGTAATATCATATTGGGAAACCAAGTATGCAGTGCTTTATATGTAAAGGAATATAATTGTGTTCTTGTTAGCTTCTTTTTCATTGGTACCCTTGTATGCCTTCTCCATCCCATTTCCTGCCCAGTTAACATACATGCTCATGCCATATGACCAAATGTCTACCAACATCCTTAGTGGTTCCATGGTGTAATGGTTAGCACTCTGGACTCTGAATCCAGTGATCTGAGTTCAAATCTCAGTGGAACCTGTTTTAAATCCAGAATAAAGGTCAAACATTGTCATCCAAAACGAGGGTTGCAGGAAAAACAATCCTGAAAGCAGTGCGCCGGTTTATGCCTCTCGCTTCGGACACAATTGAGACCAGACTCTTGACCAATTGAGACCAGACTCTAGACCTGGACCTGAATGATCCAAGAAATGAGTACTACTCCACGGAGTAAAATTCTTTCGACTTAAATTTTGGATGCGCACGTTGAATTATGTGTTGTAATAACAACAAAAAAGAGCTATCACTGAGAGTTATTGTCTTCGATGATTTTCGCAGACTTTCTTGTCCTTCCTAAGTCAGGATGGCCGAGCGGTCTAAGGCGCTGCGTTCAGGTCGCAGTCTCCTCTGGAGGCGTGGGTTCAAATCCCACTTCTGACAGAAGTGGTTTTGGACTGGTTCCAAGCCTGTAATATCATATTGGGAAAGAATAGTTGCATTACGTTGTATTTAATGTTACAGAAATTTGACAAAATGCATCTAAAGGCTAATGAGATGCCCAAACTAAGCAAAACATTTCAGACTAATATACCTCATTTTTTAAAAGGAAAGTTGAGACTCGATACATCATGGCGCAAAGAATGTACGATCTTGTACGTAATGCATGTACCATCTATGATATCTACCACGATTTCTGCAGCTTTTGGGCTTTTCAATGTCAGGATGGCCGAGCGGTCCAAGGCGCTGCGTTCAGGTCGCAGTCTCCACTGGAGGCGTGGGTTCGAATCCCACTTCTGACAGAAGTTGTTTTTCACTGGTTCCGGGGCCGTAATATCATATTGGGAAACCAAGTATGCAGTGCTTTATATGTAAAGGAATATAATTGTGTTCTTGTTAGCTTCTTTTTCATTGGTACCCTTGTATGCCTTCTCCATCCCATTTCCTGCCCAGTTAACATACATGCTCATGCCATATGACCAAATGTCTACCAACATCCTTAGTGGTTCCATGGTGTAATGGTTAGCACTCTGGACTCTGAATCCAGTGATCTGAGTTCAAATCTCAGTGGAACCTGTTTTAAATCCAGAATAAAGGTCAAACATTGTCATCCAAAACGAGGGTTGCAGGAAAAACAATCCTGAAAGCAGTGCGCCGGTTTATGCCTCTCGCTTCCGACACAATTGAGACCAGACTCTTGACCAATTGAGACCAGACTCTAGACCTGGACCTGAATGATCCAAGAAATGAGTACTACTCCACGGAGTAAAATTCTTTCGACTTAAATTTTGGATGCGCACGTTGAATTATGTGTTGTAATAACAACAAAAAAGAGCTATCACTGAGAGTTATTGTCTTCGATGATTTTCGCAGACTTTCTTGTCCTTCCTAAGTCAGGATGGCCGAGCGGTCTAAGGCGCTGCGTTCAGGTCGCAGTCTCCACTGGAGGCGTGGGTTCGAATCCCACTTCTGACAGAAGTTGTTTTTCACTGGTTCCGGGGCCGTAATATCATATTGGGAAACCAAGTATGCAGTGCTTTATATGTAAAGGAATATAATTGTGTTCTTGTTAGCTTCTTTTTCATTGGTACCCTTGTATGCCTTCTCCATCCCATTTCCTGCCCAGTTAACATACATGCTCATGCCATATGACCAAATGTCTACCAACATCCTTAGTGGTTCCATGGTGTAATGGTTAGCACTCTGGACTCTGAATCCTGTGATCTGAGTTCAAATCTCAGTGGAACCTGTTTTAAATCCAGAATAAAGGTCAAACATTGTCATCCAAAACGAGGGTTGCAGGAAAAACAATCCTGAAAGCAGTGCGCCGGTTTATGCCTCTCGCTTCCGACACAATTGAGACCAGACTCTTGACCAATTGAGACCAGACTCTAGACCTGGACCTGAATGATCCAAGAAATGAGTACTACTCCACGGAGTAAAATTCTTTCGACTTAAATTTTGGATGCGCACGTTGAATTATGTGTTGTAATAACAACAAAAAAGAGCTATCACTGAGAGTTATTGTCTTCGATGATTTTCGCAGACTTTCTTGTCCTTCCTAAGTCAGGATGGCTGAGCGGTCTAAGGCGCTGCGTTCAGGTCGCAGTCTCCTCTGGAGGCGTGGGTTCAAATCCCACTTCTGACAGAAGTGGTTTTGGACTGGTTCCAAGCCTGTAATATCATATTGGGAAAGAATAGTTGCATTACGTTGTATTTAATGTTACAGAAATTTGACAAAATGCATCTAAAGGCTAATGAGATGCCCAAACTAAGCAAAACATTTCAGACTAATATACCTCATTTTTTAAAAGGAAAGTTGAGACTCGATACATCATGGCGCAAAGAATGTACGATCTTGTACGTAATGCATGTACCATCTATGATATCTACCACGATTTCTGCAGCTTTTGGGCTTTTCAATGTCAGGATGGCCGAGCGGTCCAAGGCGCTGCGTTCAGGTCGCAGTCTCCACTGGAGGCGTGGGTTCAAATCCCACTTCTGACAGAAGTTGTTTTTCACTGGTTCCGGGGCCGTAATATCATATTGGGAAACCAAGTATGCAGTGCTTTATATGTAAAGGAATATAATTGTGTTCTTGTTAGCTTCTTTTTCATTGGTACCCTTGTATGCCTTCTCCATCCCATTTCCTGCCCAGTTAACATACATGCTCATGCCATATGACCAAATGTCTACCAACATCCTTAGTGGTTCCATGGTGTAATGGTTAGCACTCTGGACTCTGAATCCAGTGATCTGAGTTCAAATCTCAGTGGAACCTGTTTTAAATCCAGAATAAAGGTCAAACATTGTCATCCAAAACGAGGGTTGCAGGAAAAACAATCCTGAAAGCAGTGCGCCGGTTTATGCCTCTCGCTTCGGACACAATTGAGACCAGACTCTTGACCAATTGAGACCAGACTCTAGACCTGGACCTGAATGATCCAAGAAATGAGTACTACTCCACGGAGTAAAATTCTTTCGACTTAAATTTTGGATGCGCACGTTGAATTATGTGTTGTAATAACAACAAAAAAGAGCTATCACTGAGAGTTATTGTCTTCGATGATTTTCGCAGACTTTCTTGTCCTTCCTAAGTCAGGATGGCCGAGCGGTCTAAGGCGCTGCGTTCAGGTCGCAGTCTCCTCTGGAGGCGTGGGTTCAAATCCCACTTCTGACAGAAGTGGTTTTGGACTGGTTCCAAGCCTGTAATATCATATTGGGAAAGAATAGTTGCATTACGTTGTATTTAATGTTACAGAAATTTGACAAAATGCATCTAAAGGCTAATGAGATGCCCAAACTAAGCAAAACATTTCAGACTAATATACCTCATTTTTTAAAAGGAAAGTTGAGACTCGATACATCATGGCGCAAAGAATGTACGATCTTGTACGTAATGCATGTACCATCTATGATATCTACCACGATTTCTGCAGCTTTTGGGCTTTTCAATGTCAGGATGGCCGAGCGGTCCAAGGCGCTGCGTTCAGGTCGCAGTCTCCACTGGAGGCGTGGGTTCAAATCCCACTTCTGACAGAAGTTGTTTTTCACTGGTTCCGGGGCCGTAATATCATATTGGGAAACCAAGTATGCAGTGCTTTATATGTAAAGGAATATAATTGTGTTCTTGTTAGCTTGTTTTTCATTGGTACCCTTGTATGCCTTCTCCATCCCATTTCCTGCCCAGTTAACATACATGCTCATGCCATATGACCAAATGTCTACCAACATCCTTAGTGGTTCCATGGTGTAATGGTTAGCACTCTGGACTCTGAATCCAGTGATCTGAGTTCAAATCTCAGTGGAACCTGTTTTAAATCCAGAATAAAGGTCAAACATTGTCATCCAAAACGAGGGTTGCAGGAAAAACAATCCTGAAAGCAGTGCGCCGGTTTATGCCTCTCGCTTCGGACACAATTGAGACCAGACTCTTGACCAATTGAGACCAGACTCTAGACCTGGACCTGAATGATCCAAGAAATGAGTACTACTCCACGGAGTAAAATTCTTTCGACTTAAATGATGGATGCGCACGTTGAATTATGTGTTGTAATAACAACAAAAAAGAGCTTTCACTGAGAGTTATTGTCTTCGATGATTTTCGCAGACCTTCTTGTCCTTCCTAAGTCAGGATGGCCGAGCGGTCTAAGGCGCTGCGTTCAGGTCGCAGTCTCCTCTGGAGGCGTGGGTTCGAATCCCACTTCTGACAGAAGTTGTTTTTCACTGGTTCCGGGGCCGTAATATCATATTGGAAAACCAAGTATGCAGTGCTTTATATGTAAAGGAATATAATTGTGTTCTTGTTAGCTTGTTTTTCATTGGTACCCTTGTATGCCTTCTCCATCCCATTTCCTGCGTGTTATGTGTTTGTAAGACCGTAAATAACGTGTTTGTTGACGATAGCTTCGTACCGTTAGCACGTCACTACACAGTGCCATGTTGGCTGTTCTCTTCCGTGTCTATGACTGAACGGTGCATAATCAACTGTTGTCTCTATCACCGTTAACTTTCTTACAGTGAACATAGTACGACCAGTAGTGTTGGACCTCCATTATGTGTTTGTAAGACCGTAAATAACGTGTTTGTTGACGATAGCTTCGTAGCGTTAGCACGTCACTAAATAAAGCCGTGTTTGCTGTTCTCTTCCGTGTCTATGACTGAACGGTGCATAATCAACTGTTGTCTCTATCACCGTTAACTTTCTTTTAGTGACCATAGTACGACCAGTAGTGTTGGACCTCCATTATATGTTTGTAAAGCCGTAAATAACGTGTTCGTTGACGATAGCTTCGTAGCGTTAGCACGTCACTAAATAGAGCCATGTTGGCTGTTATCCCTCTGGGGGCGGAGCCCGCGTCGAAGCGTTAAACCAGGTGTTTACATTTTTAATCAAATTAAATCATCACAATAATACGTCACAGAGATATGGTTTCAAATCTGGCGGATATGGTTTCCACTTCCGCGTCTGAGCATCTAAACATGGACATGTATGAGAAAGAAAGAAAGAAACATGCACTTTTATTAATCCCCTTGGGGAAATTCTTCTCTGCATTTGACCCATCCCTGGATAGGGAGCAGTGGGCAGCCCTGTGAGGCGCCCGGGGAGCAGTTAAGGGTTCAGTGTCTTGCTCAGGGACACTTTGACATGTGAGCTATGGGGGGACTGGGGATTGAGCCGGCTACCTTGTGGTTGCAGGACGACCACTCATCCCCCTGAGCTACAGCCGCCCTAAAAGGTGTGCAAAGCTTCACTGTGAGTCAAAAGATGCCAAGCAAAGAGTCCTGAGCAAAGCTATATTGAAGGGGACTGACGGCGCAGCTTCAGAGCCTGAAGGATTCACTAACAAGGAGCTAGCCAGAGCTAATGGGCCAGATAGCTGGCTACTGCGTGTCTGTGAGACTGAACGGTGAGTAATCAATTGTTGTCCCTATCACCATTAACTTTCTTACAGTGAACATAGTACGACCAGTAGTGTTGGACCTCCATTATGTGTTTGTAAGACCGTAAATAACGTGTTTGTTGACGATAGCTTTGTAGCGTTACCACGTCACTAAATAGAGCCGTGTTGGCTGTTATCTTCCGTGTCTACGACTGAACGCTGCATAATCAACTTGTCTCTATCACCATTAACTTTCTTACAGTGAACTTAGTAAGCCTAGTAGCGCTGGATCTCCGTTAATCGTTACTACTGTAGTGTTTATGTCACGTTAGGTGCTGCTAACACGGCGCGAGCTAACGAGAGCTAACGGAGATAGCTGACTACAGCTATAAACGGTGGTAATCAACTGTTGTCCCTATCACCGTTAACTTTCTTTCAGTGAACTCATACTGACTGTATTAATGTATTTTACAGAGTGGATTCAGAGCTGTGAGGGTCCAGAGGACAACATGCAGCATCTTTGCAGAAGTCTCCCTGTTCGTCTGCCTGCCAACACATCACCTAGCAGGCCGCAAAGCCAGCCACAGCTCATCATCCCCACCATATAATAATACATTTGGTTTTAGACATTACATTACATGTGTCTACCATTTTATTCATATATTCCACTGCTTTTGTGAACCTAAGACCTTTGGTAAACCAATTTCCATCACCAAAACCGATATACCACCTGAGTAAAGTTATGTTTTCACAACAAATATGAAACATTTCCAAAATCAAGATTCCATTTTTCAGCTTTAGTCATATTTTCTCTTTACACTTATGCCTTTGGGACAATGGTGCCTCATTATATAGATGCCTGAGATTATTCTGTAATTTTTTATATACAACACATGAGTATGTATCATATGCTAGTGACTTTAAAAAGGGAAATTTAAAAAGTATGTAAAATCGAGAAAAATCAAGAATTTAACCCCCAGACCCTAGAGTGTTAATGACATACAATAGTTCAAATAAAGATACATTTTAATCAGTGTCATTATTTCTGCATTATAATCTGCTTATGTTGTGTCCACGCTGCTGCAGTTTGGTTGGAAACAGGTCAGACACTGTGTGGCCTCAGGATGATGATATGAACCAAACGTGTCTGGGACTCCTCAGGATGATGCTATGAAGCAGTCGTGTCTGGGACTCCTCAACATGAGCAGCAGCAGTGCTTGTGGTTGGTCTCCACATGGACCCCTCATCGACACGTAGCTTTTTTTATACGCTGCATTATTCTCCTACAGCTAAATGTACTGTGAAGAATCAGAAAGAAGAGTGTAACTCAGAGATCCTCCCACAGCCTGCAGGTGTAACCTGTAACCTAATTTAATTAAAATGATGATTTTTAAGACCAATTGCACTTGTGTTTAAAATCCCAAGACATGTAAATAGTTCTTTTCTCAGTGAACTATTTGTAACCGTCACAGGGCCGTGATGACAAACAGACGCAGGACTTTGTGTGTGAAACCAAGTCCCTGTTGTCTTTCTTTTACTTTTGTTACCTATAACTCATAGACTTATTCAACATACAAACAAATAACGACCAAAACCAATCTGTGGCTCAGTGGTGGAGTGGGTTGTCTCTTCAACCAGAGGGCCGGCGGTTCAATCCCCGGCTTTGTGCTGCGTCCCTGGCAAGACACTTAACCCCAGAGTGCTCCCGTAGGCTGGACCTCTGGTGACTGTTTGGGCTTGAATGTTAGTTAGTCCTTCATGGTAGCTCCTCCCATCAGTGTGTGAATGTTAGTTAGTCCTGATGGGCAGGTGGTAGTGGACATGTATTTAAGAGGTAAGAATTCCATACTATGATATTAATGATAATAACAATATATATTATAAGGAGAACACATAACGTGTGTGTTGGCAGGTTCTGTCCTCGTCACAGCTGTTTGCTTTTAGCAACCGTCCAAGGTGATGGAAGTCCTGAGGAAATGCTTGCCGTGTCGTGTGGTGATGACAGATCACTTCAACCCAGATTTACATCCAATGGAACAAAGCTCACACTCACTCAGTCAGTCAGTCAGTGCGCTCTGCATCGCTGGACCGTCCTCTCAGGCCAAGAAGAGTCAAGATGTGGAGGTCAGTAGACATTTTTCTATTTAAGAACTACACATTCTCAGGCTTTCCCCACAAATTCAAATCATGGACCTCTTCCAGGCAGAGATCATTTCAAAAAATAGAAAACCACCTGTTGAAAAAGACTAATTGGTTAATTATTATCCAGGATGATGTCCTCAGACCTGAATTATTTATTTTATCTGCTGAAGGCACGACGTCCTAATGGAGTGTTCCTGGTATGAGTGGCAGTAACAAGTGATGATCAAATTATAATCCCTAACATTTTTCTTTGAGAGGTTTTGCTGAGTTGAGTGCTTGAGTGCTCATCAGGTGTTCAATGGCAGCACATCTGAAAAGGAAAGGAAGACTTGTTGATGAACTGCTGCCTGAAGGGAAGATCCAAAGATACCTGTTGTGTCTTTGACAATAACCATAAGAAAGCATATATCTTGATAGTGGTGCAATATGATAGCGGTAAGAAATGGCACACCATTACTTCCAATACATGCAGAGTATCAAACAGCAGCGCGTCTCTTATGATCACAAGAGAAATGTCATGTTGTGCAGCCTATGAGTCACGTTTGATTTTATCCGCTTATCATCGATACGCCACGCTAGACCGCCTCCTACTGGAATAAATGCATGTTTTAGCTATGCATCGGATGACCTTCTTTATCAAAAGAAGGGATACAGTGGGTTATACGGGCCGTAACAGAGACAAGCTTTTAAATCTCCACATAAATCAGGCAGGGAAAGGCCGTTTGGCTTCATTTCCCGTTCTCTGTGTTGTCGTACCGCAGCGCTGCTCATTATTCCTAGAAGGATTTGTTTTATTCAAGGCATTTAAACATCACATCAGCTGTCAGATATATAATTTGCTTTCTCCCTCTGAGAAGCTCCCACATGCGAGCGCCTCACCGCTCGTCCTCTGCCTTCTCGCATGAAGCGTCTCTCGTGACGGGCGACGGGGCAGCAGCGTCTGACGCTGAAGCAGCGCCGCATCAGCACATTCATTTGACCTTTCAGTCTGCCAGGAAGCTATAGGAAATCATCCTTTGCTTCTTTCAGGGACCATGACCACAAACATACTTAACGTTCATACTGCAACCACTTACACAACGTTCTGCTGCATTTACTTGTGTGTACGAGTTGTTTTGTAACTTCCGCCTCAGGGATCCTTTCACGGAGACAAAGACGTTCCTCTTTTAATTCGGTCCATCCCGTCGAGGGCTGTGACTGTCCTGACAGGAAGATGTCCTCTTTGCTCAGCAGTTTGGAGTTAAAATAAGCATTATGCTCACACACATGTATGACCGAGAATGAGGAGAGTTAAGGTCAAAGCACAGAGTCACATGACTCGTATGCTTCCAGCTGTTTGACGCACTGACTCATGTCGGCCATCTACTGACCTGCTGAACCATAAGCACGGAGTTTGAAATTCAACATTGTTTTGCCACAACTACACACGGTTATCTACATTAGACACATGATCCCAAAACTAAAAACACTGCCACTGAAATACTACACTCAATAAACACCTGTACCCAGAATGCACCTGTGCAAACTCCTGTACGCAGTTAGGTAACTTAGAAATCAGAGCTTGAACACTTTAAATAGGAACCAGGTTTGTTATTTACTGTGCACAACAATAGAGTGAGCATACGATGACCGTAATTCTAATGTAAAGTATTTAAATCACAGTACAATTCAATAATCTTTCAAATAAAGTAATTTTGCTTGATGCAGTTATGTGTACATAAGGATTGAGTATAAATCCATTGCATATACACGGTTCTATTTCAAGATTATAGAGCTATTTTACTTCCATGACATGTCCTCTTTCAGACTAGTGGAGAGGAAACATCCAAAATACATATTAAGTTGTTTTATTTTCTATTTGCGCCTAAATTCACCAGAAGTTGTCATTAGAGCCTGCAGCATGTAAACAGTGTTAATTAGAACATAATCAGGATGTGGCTTGTGTCAGATCCCTCCACCACAGACTCCTTTCCTTCCGTCTATAGTGTAGTTTCATCCTCTGTGATTCCAAAAGATGTGACCAAGCTGAAATGTTGCATAATGAAGTACCGAGGAGATATTCTAACATTTTCCATATTGCTGACTTTTCAATCAACAAGCCACGCTGTGTTCGGCCTACACTCAGTGCCAAGTCCCCGGTATTATGAAATTGCCACTCAGCGGTTATGGGTTTGAATTTTCTTTTACAATTTAGCGCTTTCATTAAAACGCGTGGGTTCTTGAGTGAGGCATATCAGTGCAGGAGCTCTGTGTACGAGCATTTTGATAACAAATAGAATGGAACACGGAGAGCTGAAATGTTTTCATCAGTGCAGCTCGTGCTGGATGTTTAATCATCTCCACGAGGTTCATGTGGGCACCGAGAGCCGCTGAGCCTCGGTGGTGCGGCCCAGCCTTTTTCTTCACGATGTATTTTAAAGATATATTCATCAGTGTCAGCATCACAGCAGAATGACTCCAGCTCACCGTCCTAATACCTGCGTTTGTGTTAACATCACCGGACCCGTTGGTTTCTCCGAGCCGGAGAAGAAGACGTACACCTTCGTCAGCTGATGACATGGGCCCACTATTAAACGCCTATGGATTTATGGATGCTTTATGACCAAGTCAATATGGTTGTAAAAGGAGTTCAAAGCAATGCTCTCACGGAACTGAATCACTGACTCTGTTGGATGTAATCCTGAATGTTCCAGAATTTATTTGACCATAAAATCATGTAAGTACACTATATATCTGCATTGGCTCTGGAAAATGCACAATAAGCTTATTTTCAATAGTCTGAACTTACATGGCAAATGAAATATAAGAGTTCGCAGAACCCAAAAGATATCCCACATCCTCAAAATACTAGACTCCCTGGATTCCCAACTCGCCCATCAGAGCCACACAGCAGCATACGGCAGAATAAGTCTTGAATGTCTCGTAAACCTTTAACTGCACTGAGCTGTCGCTGGTTCCTCTCACACAGGCAGTCTTTATGCTTCTATCACCTTTTAATAGGAAACTAGTAAAACATAAAGCACACAATGATGCTTTTCCATTTGAACCCCTTCTCCACACTTGCTGACAGACATACACGGCTACCAGGTGACAGATTGGGAGCTTTCTTGATGAGTACTTTAGGATCTAAAGACCCTGAAGACCTATTTTCTGAATCGGCTTCTTACTTTGATGAGGTCTTCCATGAACACAACTTTCTACTAAAGTTAGAATTCAATTCAATTCAGTTTATTTCATATAGCCCAACATCACAAATACAAGTTTGCCTCGGAGGGCTTTACAATCTGTACACATAACATCCCTGTCCCGTGACCTCACATCGGATCAGGAAAAACTCCCCCAATAAAGATAGTTAAAACCCTTTCACAGGGAAAAAAGGGGAAGAAACCTGAGGGAGACAGAGGCAACAGAGGAGGATCCCTCTCCCCGGATGGACAGAAGCAATAGATGTCATGTGGCCAGAATGAATAACGTAACGGAGTTACAGCACATTCAATGAATATGACAGAAATTATTCATATAATGAGTAGCAGGCATGGTCCATGATCCAGATAACCACGATCCATGAAGCAGAAGGAGGTAGAGAGGAGGGGGGCGCATCAGCAGGGCCATGGCAGCAGGCAGGACCGGTTCCAGGCTGTTTCCATCAGCAGGGCCATGGCAGGAGGTAGGACCGGTTCCAGGCTGGTTCCATCAGCAGGGCCATGGCAGCAGGCAGGACTGGTTCCAGGCTGGTTCCATCAGCAGGGCCATGGCAGCAGGCAGGACCAGTTCCAAGCTGGTTCCATCAGCAGGGCCATGGCAGCAGGCAGAACCGGTTCCAGGCCGGTTCCATCAGCGGGGCCATGACAGCAGGCAGGACCGGTTCCAGGCCGGTTCCATCAGCAGGGCCATGGAAGCAGGCAGGACCGGTTCCAGGCAGCCACGATCCATGGCAGGGGGCAGGACCGGGGGCAGGACCGGGGGCAGGACCGGTTCCAGGCAGCCACGAATCCATGGAAAAAGAAAGAACAGCTTTAGTTCTATACCCATGAGCACCAATCAGGATTTAGCAACAATTGAATTAATATATCATAATAGCTCATGTTGCCACGCCCATTTCTTCTAGAAAAAGCTGATAGAAACTGAGCCTACAACTCGGAGTGTTTAACTTGCAATATGACTTTTGGATGCTTTTATTTACTAAATACTAGATTTGTGCGTGGTTACGTGATCTCTCAGAAACACGTAAACATGACCACACCCTCGAAAAAGCAGATTAATTGGTGGTGGCAGAGGACCCACTCATTACAGGTTGAGGAAAAACATCACGGTTGGGTTTGAAATAGGTGCATAAATGTCTGTTTGATCAACGGAACTAACATTCGGTTTAGGATCACCATCATGGTTGGGCTTAAAATATGAAAGTACATTTAGATAAAGGTAATAAAAACAACGTTAGGTTTAGGCAACAAAATCACTTTTTGGGAGAAAAAATAAAAGAATCAGGGTTGGCCTAAAACATAAGTACATTAACGTGTGTTTAATAAACTAAACTAACATTAGGTTGAGGCAAGACAAATTCATGTTAGGTTTAGGCAACAAAACCATGAGATCATATTTATGAAAAAATCATAGTTGGGCTTAAATAAGTACATAAAGTCTGGTTTAGGCAACAAAACTAACATTAGGTTTAGCCAACCAAAGCACTTAGTGAGGTTTATACTATGAGCTCTAAGTGATGTATGTTCATGTGGATGTATGTCCATGTGGATGTATGTTCATGTAGATATGTGTTCATGTGGATGTATGTTCATGTGGATGTTTTCATGTAGATGTATGCTCATGTGGATGTATGTTCATGTAGATGTATGTTCATGTGGTTGTATGTTCATCTAGATGTATGTTCATGTGGATGTATGTTCATGTAGATGTATGTTCATGTGGATGTATGTTCATGTAGATGTATGTTCATGTAGATGGGTTCATGTGGAGGTATGTTCATGTGGAGGTATGTTCATGTAGATGTATGTTCATGTAGATGTATGTTCATGTGGATGTATGTTCATGTAGATGTATGTTCATGTGGTTGTATGTTCATCTAGATGTATGTCCATGTAGATGTATGTTCATGTGGATGTATGTTCATGTTGATGTATGTTCATGTAGATGTGTTCATGTGGAGGTATGTTCATGTAGATGTATGTTCATGTGGATGTATGTTCATGTGGAGGTATGTTCATGTAGATGTATGTTCATGTGGATGTATGTTCATGTAGATGCATGTTCATGTAGATTGGTTCATGTGGAGGTATGTTCAGGTAGATGTATGTTCATGTGGATGTGTTCATGTACATGTATGTTCATGTGTGGATGTATGTTCATGTGGATGTGTTCATGTAGATGTATGGTCATGTGGATGTATGTTCATGTACATGTATGTTCATGTAGATGTATGTTCATGTGGATGTATGTTCATGTAGATGTGTTCATGTGGAGGTATGTTCATGTAGATGTATGTTCATGTGGATGTATGTTCATGTGGAGGTATGTTCATGTAGATGTATGTTCATGTGGATGTATGTTCATGTAGATGTATGTTCATGTAGATTGGTTCATGTGGAGGTATGTTCAGGTAGATGTATGTTCATGTGGATGTGTTCATGTACATGTATGTTCATGTGTGGATGTATGTTCATGTGGATGTGTTCATGTAGATGTATGGTCATGTGGATGTATGTTCATGTACATGTATGTTCATGTAGATGTATGTTCATGTGGATGTATGTTCATGTAGATGTATGTTCATGTGGAGGTATGTTCATGTGGAGGTATGTTCATGTAGATGTATGTTCATGTGGATGTATGTTCATGTAGATGTATGTTCATGTGGAGGTATGTTCATGTGGAGGTATGTTCATGTAGATGTATGTTCATGTGGATGTATGTTCATGTAGATGTATGTTCATGTGGATGTATGTTCATGTAGATGTATGTTCATGTAGATTGGTTCATGTAGATGTATGCTCATGTGGATGTATGTTCATGTAGATATGTGTTCATGTGGATGTATGTTCATGTGGATGTTTTCATGTAGATGTATGTTCATGTGGTTGTATGTTCATCTAGATGTATGTCCATGTAGATGTATGTTCATGTGGATGTATGTTCATGTAGATGTATGTTCATGTAGATGTGTTCATGTAGATGTATGTTCATGTGGATGTATGTTCATGTGGAGGTATGTTCATGTAGATGTATGTTCATGTGGATGTACGTTCATGTGGAGGTATGTTCATGTTGATGTATGTTCATGTGGATGTATGTTCATGTAGATGGGTTCATGTGGAGGTATGTTCATGTAGATGTATGTTCATGTGGATGTGTTCATGTACATGTATGTTCATGTGTGGATGTATGTTCATGTGGATGTATGTTCATGTAGATGTTCATGTAGATGTATGTTAATGTGGATGGATTTAATTTGAGTCCAACATGATAACGGATCCTAATAGACTCTTCATTGTTTGCATGCTGCCGACACATTGTTTTAACATTATGTGTCACCACAGTGTGATTAGTGTCACAGAGAAAAGCCCACAGCCTGAAGGTCCCTGTGTGTGTGTGGACGTTTCTATCTCTCCTGAAATCAAATGTGACGTGGAGGTCTTAACACTCGAGAAGCTAAATTTAGCAAGAGTACAACAAAACTACAGAAAAGTCTTGGGAGGATTATTTCAAAAGCTGAGATGTTTCAATTCAGCGGCTCTGGTTTAACTTGTTATAATTTAACAATTTATTAAGTCCGCAGACATCCACAGCGAGTCGTGTTCCCTGAAATCTACTGAAAAAGCCTGTCAAGCTTTTTCGTCTTTGCAGGCGTAAAAACACGCCTAAGAGGGCTGCAACAAAAGCCTGTTTAGCCCGCTTTGGCCCTCCTTCTGGGGAACCAGTAAGTAAGACTTTAAAGCATCAGACAGGGGACGTAATGGAACATTCAAATGCAGAGCCGATCATGGCGCACATGGAGAGATCTAAGCACAGTCATCAGACTGAGCCGTTAATGGAAACCCTACATGTAGAGCAACCATTTGCACACTGTGTGTGTTGCATAATGCCATTGCACAGCAGGCCGTAGAGCTCGTTACGCCGCATATCCAATGTTTTCAACAAGCGCTTCTTTCAAATGAGAGGGAATAAATGTGGACACCAGCAGGGAGACGAGTGCATAAAACGTTCATTAAAAAGTACAGAGCGTCATTGCTGAAGTTCTCGGGAAGATAAAAGAGCGTTGTTGTGAGAGATGCTGCGTTTTGATTGTCTAACACTCACCGTGTGTGTGTGTGTGTGTGTGTGTGTGTGTGTGTGTGTGTGTGTGTGTGTGTGTGTGTGTGTGACTTTGCATTAAAGTACATATCCAGAAGCTGCATTCTGCTGTAGCGTGGAGTGACCTTGAATAGCCGACCATTTGAAGATTTGATCCATGGACCTGATTCCAACCAACCAACCACGCAATCTGATTATATTGTACTGTTCTTTTATGATTTACTTATTTATCATACCTTCACAGTTTGATTATTTATTGTTCTTGTTTTCTACTGATGTCTCTTGTTGCACTATCCCCTTTGCTGCTGTAATCCTGAAAATATTGCCGTGAGATTAATAAAGGATTATTTAACTTGATTTTATTCGAGCACCAATCTCAGTCTAATCATAGCAGTGAAGGGAACATGTGGTTGTGACACAAAGGATCATTCCATTCGGGCTATATATATATATATATATATATATATATATATATATATATATATATATATATATATATATATGCTGAATGTCAGATTGTTTCTCCCCAATACATCATGATATAAAGCCTATCTCGGTATAAATAGCAGCCTATTTATAATACTGTTAATACAAATTTGAATTACAAAAATTATCATTTTCAATCAGCTTTTAATCAATCTTCTTAGCGTGCCTGAAATAATTGTCATGGTAGACTTAATTTCACTATCCATCCACTATTTACATGTTAAAAACTGTGTAAGAAGTGGGAGGAGTCATAGCGACTTCAACCGTTGTGTCCTCGCCACCGTATGACTCGTCATGACGTGTAGCGCTGAACTCCTATCCTCCCTCCCATGAAACACTCCACCGATTAATTTTGATTCTTCTTACTCATGTAAGTCGATATGTTTTCATAGGATCAGTTCATCCTCCTGTTCATTATTTTATTTGTTTGTTGACTGCCGTTATGAAGCCTCCAGTTCAGAGATTGTTTTGTTTTTTTGCAACCAATGAAGAAGTTTCCATATTTGGAATATGGAGGAGTGACGTAGAGACGCCGTATACGAGACCAGAGACTGGTCAATCACCTTGTAGCCCGCCCTAAAGCATCCCCTGCTTTATGGTCTGTTTGACTCTAAATTACCATAATTTACTAAATGAACATCATGCTGTATTGAAGAAGACTTGAAACTAGAGATTGAGACATGAACTCATGTTTACAATGTTTACTGAGGGAATAAATCAAGAGAGAAGTCACTTATATAGACTTCTATACAACCAGAGGAGTCACGCCCTGGTGGTCAGGAGAGAGAATGCAGCTTTAACACATGAAGCATATACTTCTATACAACCAGAGGAGTCGCCCCCTGGTGGTCAGGAGAGAGAATGCAGCTTTAACACATGCAGCATAGACTTGTATAAAACCAGAGGAGTCACCCCCTGGTGGTTAGGAGAGAGAATGCAGCTTTAACACATGAGGCATATACTTCTATACAACCAGAGGAGTCGCCCCCTGGTGGTCAGGAGAGAGAATGCAGCTTTAACACATGCAGCATAGACTTCTATACAACCAGAGGAGTCGCCCCCTGGTGGTCAGGAGAGAGAATGCAGCTTTAACACATGAAGCATAGACTTATATAAAACCAGAGGAGTCACCCCCTGGTGGTCAGGAGAGATAATGCAGCTTTAACACATGAAGCATAGACTTCTATACAACCAGAGGAGTCGCTCCCTGGTGGTCAGGAGAGGGAGTGCATGTTATAAGACACTTCCTCATTGGCTTCACAGAGGTTGTCCGTGTTCTCTCACTCGTTTCAGTGCCTCAGACAGCGCTACACTATGGAACTATTCATGCCAAGAATACGAATAGTTTGACGATGTTTCAGCTGTTTTGTCTTTTGTGGTATAAATGGAATACATGGTCGCAAATGAGAATAAGGACCCATTATTAAATAAATTCAAGAAGATATGTTTCGACGATATGCAGGACCCGACCAATAAGCTTCAACTCTTTAAATTCTCCACCAGGAGTAGCATTGCAAACCTGTGACAGCAGCTAAGGCTTTTGAGTCAGATAGCTAGCTAGCAAGTTAGCCTGTTAACACTACTGAGAATGTTTCATTTAAAGTTGACATCTTTATATTTATTGTAAAACAACAATAGTTCATATTTGCATATTTGATCCATATCAGGCTTCAGAATGAAAGGTGTGTAGCTTGCTCCTCGGTGATCATCATCCTGGATTCAGAATGGTTGCAGTGGATTCAAAACGCCGACCCAGTTTCACTGAAAATAAAATAAAATGTACAAACTTTTCAGGCCTCGTCAGCTGCCTAATCGACTTCCACCGAGCCTCTGCACACTCAGCATGTTCCAAACGCTCCAAAACACGCACGGAAATATATTTTCTACGAGACGCAGCTTCCAGTTGTTGTCAACGTGGTGAAACTGGGTCGCCATGAAATCAGCTTTTGAGTCGGCACTCGAGATGATTTCAGTTCAGTCTCTTAAAAAGTAAAACAAATAAAGTCTATTGTTTGTGGTTAGAACGCTTTAATTTTCTGGAATAAAAGGCCAACTTCCCATCAGAGGACTGCAGTAATGCATGTACTCCACGATCGTCGCATGAGGGCTCAGATCACAGATCACTTCTAACTGCCAGTGACAACCTTAACCAGGCGCTGCTTAAGGTTAATGGATGTCTTCATGCGGAGGCTCACTGAAGTGTGCAGGGCGATAACTGACGGGCTGCATGCGGTGCACTGAAGGCTGTTTCTCACTAATTGATACCTTGGTATGTATTCTGCCGTGTGTGTGTGTGTGTGTGTGTGTGTGTGTGTGTGTGTGTGTGTGTGTGTGAGAGTGTGTGTGTGTGTGTGTGGCTTGTGTGATGTATTAATTGATGACTTGCTACAGCAACTCTTAAGGAGGTTTGAGTGCTTCAGTAGAACTCAGAGGGATGTTAATGAGATTGGTAGTGACAATGTGCAGTACACACACACACATACAGAGTGTACTCATTGCTCAGTTGGTGTAAAGGTATTAACATCAGGCTGTCATTTCAAATTATAAATTGTTAATAAAGTAAAATGAAAACACATTTTAATTAGTGTAATATTTGGAAAAGTAAGTCAATATTTGTCATTAATAGAGTGCAAAACTAATGTAGAAACACTAAGAAGGAGACAAATGAGATATTAATTGCAGCACTTACTGTTTTCAGGTGACTCTTTAACCA
Source organism: Myoxocephalus aenaeus (assembly GCA_038501785.1). Classification (NCBI taxonomy): domain Eukaryota; kingdom Metazoa; phylum Chordata; class Actinopteri; order Perciformes; family Cottidae; genus Myoxocephalus; species Myoxocephalus aenaeus. Next base: position 1,811,765 of record JBAMJR010000025.1, read on the forward strand.
TTAGTGCTTTCCAATTATTGTTTTCATGCATTTGCAAAGAAAATTGTTGGTTATTTAAAAGCAGATCTCTTCAGTGCTGCTCAAAACGTTCCTGAACGGGTTGACTGCTGGGCCCTCCTGGGGCCTCCTGTGGCCCTCCTGGGGCCCTTGCAGCTATCTCGAGACAACCAATACACCTGCCGTGACATCGTTCAAACAAACCTTTTCTTTGGCCTCAATGAAGTCAAATCCTCCATTCAATGTCCGTGGATAAGCCCCAGATTTGACACACATCGATCGGATGAACGGTTAATTATTAATAAACATGTTGCATACATCGCCGGTGTCACTTTACTTAACTCTTCTTTAATGTGCTGTAGCGGGCGGCGTAAAGCGAGCCGTACCCAGCATGCCGTTCTGTGGTCTTCTGGGTTCTTGGGCCCACCAAGCAAGAAGTCATTCAGATGAACGATTGGGGAAATAAAATCAAAGCAACCAAAGGACAGACATTCAGTACATTTAGTACATTCAGTGCATTCAGTACCTTTAGTATATTCAGTACATTCAGTACCTTTAGTATATTCAGTACATTTAGTACATTCAGTGCATTCAGTACCTTTAGTATATTCAGTACATTCAGTACCTTTAGTATATTCAGTACATTTATTATATTTAGTACATTCAGTACCTTTAGTATATTCAGTACATTTATTATATTCAGTACATTCAGTACATTCAGTACATTCACTACATACACAAAGAGGTTTCCAGTCTTTCTTTTCCTGGATTTAAGTGAGAGCATGAAATCAATTTAGAATCCACCTCTGACACTGCAGCTGGGACCATTTCAGCTTTTTAGGGAACGGGACCCGTGAGATTCACTATGTTTATAGCAATGCAGGAGCACGGAACATGGGAATATTAGGCAAATAAATGCAATTAATAAAAGCCCTTTTGTGATTACTGACATGTGGGACAATCAAGGGTTTGCCGATCCTGACTCCTCCACTGCAGTTCGGATGCTGAGTTTAGTACGATGACAACGAAACAACGACCGGGAAGCGGTTCACAACAACGTCGCAAGCAACTTTTCAGGGGGCCAAGCATTCGGCCGCATCCCAACAGGCGGCCATTTTGAATGGCCACGCCCCCTCAAAGAATGTGGCAGTGCGAGCAGTGCTATGCCCCCGAACAGCCACTGCACTAGTTCTATTAAATGTAAATGTAATTGTATTGCAGGCTCTCCAGAGGCGTGGGCTTCCATGGAAATGGAGCCAATATTCGCACTATGGTAATTTACCACATGTTTATTGCCGTCAGATGAAATGCAATCATAGAATTCAAGTGCGGAAGCCACAACGTTAACTATTGCTCAAAGCAACATAGTTTCTTGCAACAGTGGGACTATTGTTCCCACTGCCACTTTATCTGGCAATTCAGCTGCAAACAGCGACCGAGGGGAAACATGATCACATAGTCCAATTACACACTCCCTGTGAGTAACATCTCCCGGACAAAATCTCTGCGTTCAAGTTTTCACAATAAAAAGCACATTCAGAATTGCGACATGCACTGTAATAGTATGATCACTAATGGCAGCCCAAAGCCAGCAGAAGAGTATTTTACTCTCATGACTAAGTGCCATTCAGTGGCTTTTTGTTTTGTAAAATAGATCCTGCAATGTGTGAACATTCCACTCATTCCATAGGAGCTTGTGTGTGTCCGTCGATTAGTTGTATTTTGTAGAAACTCCAACTGAAGTGGAGTCTCACCGTGGGCAGGGTGGAGTGAGTGTTCAGCATATGTTGCACAGCGGAGACGCAAAAGGGGGATTCAAAATCCCTCCAAACAATCGCCTCCTGCCTCCGCCACCATATGGACCGACGACCCCGAAGGCTCGGGGAGAAAGTCTGCCCACGGCGACTGTGGACCGCACGGATGTCGTTTTCTTTTTTTTACACTCAACAAAGCTCGGTTTGACACCGGCTCGGAAACATCTACACCCAACACTCCTTGACGTGACCTTATTATCGTGCTGGGCGATAGTCGTCTTCACCGGCAGCTAAACATCTGCCAGGCCTGATGGTAGGAGACACACACACACACACACACACACACACACACACACACACACACACACACACACACACACACACAGACACAGACACACATTCAAATAAAAGGCACAGGCAAACAAAGAACGAGAAGTCTCTCAATCACACACTCGTTTGGAGTCACCAATCAGATCAGCAGAAAACAAATGGGAGCTAACGTAACTTTTGGAGAAACTCCGATCGCTAATCTGGAAGGAAATCTGTTTGCAGTTCAGTTGCATGGGGACGTCATTTTCATCCATAACAGGGGACTTATGTGACGATGACACGAGGTTGAGAAATGAAAGTCAAAGAAAAGTGGGCTTCAGGTTGCGTGGGTGTTGAGATGATTCAGCTTTATATTCTCTACAAAATGAACGACCTCACTGAGTTTTAACTGGTTTAACTGGCTACTTGTGAAACGTCGTCTCTCAACTGCAGACGGGATCTGCACTAGTTTATATGGAACCGTAAGAGAAACAAAATAGTTACATTACATACACACAAAGTTACCAAGACACGACATCGACTCAGATCAAATCAATTGCAAGGTTTACTATGTCAGAGGGAAATAAATGACAACAAGCAGACACTTAATAGGCCTCAGTGAAATCTGTAAATTCACTTGTTTAGCCTTATTTAGATGAAATATTGTAAGTAAGCAATAACACCACCGATCACCTCCATATGTGCACCTTTAGGTCAGCGTCGAGGCTTTAACTGCTCAAAAAAGGAAAAAGAAAGTGCACTTAAACACAGTTAGTTTCTCCGGAGCAATCCGCTACATTACAAGAGACGCTGGTAGATTGGATCGCTCTGGTGTCCACATTATGCAGGCCAAGCCTTTGCATTTTCTTTACCAACTCGTTCCTTTACTTACTTGCTGACTATATGTTAAAGAGATTAGTGACATTTTGGAGTACTGGATCAATAGAAACACTTTGGTCTTGCCAAAATAAACAGAGGGACGTTGCGTGGCACCGGCTTCGCTCTCGCTTTCTCTTTTAATCTTTCTGCATCAGTCAGCCCTTCCTCTGAGATGGGGTGAATACCAGCGAACAGGGAAGTAGAAACAAAAGGAACAAACCCACACAACAATACTATCCGAGTCGTTCATGCTGCCCTGTTAATATATTGTAACTTCTGATACATAAAACATCTGGCCTGGTGCAGGAGCTTTAATGAACCCACCGTGAAAAGACTGGGCGTCAGCAGTAACAATCGCTTTCAATTCACATCATTTTAACATCGACGACCTTCATGAAAAATACAGTAGGGCCCTTTTTGGTTAAACCAGCAGAGGACTGGGTGGTGGGTTAGCACTAGCTCCCAGCTGGGTTAGCATAGCTTTGGTCCCGGCTCTCCTCACTCTGGACTTGCATCCTTTCCCCATGCTTCCTTCTCCGAAGTTAATAAGTGTAGCCTGTCATATGCTCCAGGAACAAAGAGAAAGACGAAAATGTGGCAAAGATGAAGGGGAGCAACCGGCTGCAGCGTGTCAGGCACCGCTGTTGAAGCACAGGCTCATCTTTCACACAGTCTGAATATGTTTTTCCCAAAGAGAATTTGTTTTATATATATATATATATATATATGTATATATATATATATATATATATATATATATAAGAACTGTTGATGTATATATATATATATACATGTATGTATATATGTATATATACATACATCAACAGTTCTTTCTTTGAATCGAAGAGATATTATTCAGAATGTTTTTTATGCCCCTTTAACCGTTTATACAATTGCTTGCAAATGAAGGGATTCATCAAAGATGTTGGCAGAGGCCGTGTTGAAAGTGCAATTTCACTGCATGAAAGAGAAGTGTTATTTTTATGTTTCTTCTTGTACCATCGCCAACCTTCATGCCGCTCTATATTTATTAGAGTTCATCTTGAAGAAAACAAACAGACTTGCACCTTTATGGAGGTGTTTCTATTCAATTACAGCCTCTGAATATTTTGCTTTTAAAGAATAAATAAAAGAAATTGCTTTTCAACTTTTGATTTGATGCACAATTGTATTCTTTTCTCTGTCACGACTAATCTGTTTAAGTACAGATGAACATCTGTAAGTACATAACACTGACTTCCCTTTCCCACTGCTGGCTTTTAAGGGATTTTAAAGTGGAATCGATTGATTGAAACATTTGAAACGTCACTACGATGATGCTCCTCGTGAATAATCAGTCAGACAGGTGCTCTGTGCTTCTGTAGTGATCCTCTTCATTCTTCTGCCTCCAACTCCTCTCCGGATTGGACGGCCTTACAGGCTGTTATTTCCCCACCTGTTCGGCCTTCTCTCATGTTCAGTCCCACAGACTGAGGAGGACCAAGCTAATCATGTTTCATTGATTACGCTCACGTAGACAGTGATTATGGCTGACAGAGGAAGTGGAAGAGAGACAACCTTGAACCAGAACAACTGGGTTTGGTTTCATAATGGTAGACTGTGATGAGTGAGCGTCAGCAGAATATTTATTTTGGGCATTATATATTTCATAACACATATTTACAGCTCAGTTTATTTCTTCTTCTCTTTTAATATTATCTCCACCAGGAGACGATGAGTTTGGGCGTGTGTGTGTGCATCTCTGTCTGTCCACGGCTGATCTTGCATACCTTTTCACCGCAATATTTTGATTATGGCTGCCTGAAGCAAGCAAGCGGGCAGACCGCTTGGTGATTTTGGTTTTGGCAATTCTGTACAAAGTAAGACACTTTGAATTGCCAAAACCAAAATCACCAAGCTGTCTGCCCGCTTGCCTGAGTAAGTTAACACACACACAAAAAAAATCCTCAATACCCAAGAAGTCCCCGGGTCTTGCTTCTTGACAGAGGTCAGCCAGTTGTGGGTTGTAATAATTCAATCGAACATGACAGTGGTTGTTGCAGTCACACCTGCAGAGATCTGCACTCTACTGAGTGCACCTTTCTAGTTGGACGTTATCATTTATCTCTCGATTATTTAAAATGGCTCCTCTGAAATCTCAGAAGTGGGCTTTAGGTTACTAAATGCCGGTGACCCCTGATCTAAACAGTGCACGGCGTATCTCGCCGTGGGTTTAAAGCACCGATGGAGCCGAGGACGGACCAGGAATCAGCAACCACTGCTGTGAGAGAGCTGGTTTTGTGTTTCCATATTGGTTTGACATTCCCCCTCTGCAATTCACAATATGTAGCTCCATATGTCACTGGAGTGTTGACTTGCAGAGCTAAAGGGCAAGGCCTGAGTGAAGCAGAGGAATGAGAATGAGATGAACCACTTAAGCGCTACTTATCTTTAGGATTGAGGGCAACGTCCTGAAGTCCAGTAGGTGGAGCAGCATGAGCGATCTGTCGAGTTGAAACAAATATAAACCACCTGTGATAGTAAATACTGACCATAATTCATTCTGAGGAGACTTTAATCTCTGCACCAATATGCATGCCAATCAATATTGTTAAAATGTTTAACCCGAAGCCACAAAGCTCATCACAGTCGTGCTTCTGGGAAAGTCAGGAAATGCCCAAAGGATTTATTTGGGGAAGCATGAAGCTGCGTACCAAAATGAATGGCAATCCGTCCTATAGACCAAAGTGGTTCATTGAACCAGAAGCGTATGAACCAGAAGCGTAACCAGAAGCGTAACCAGAAGCGTAATGACGGGTTTGATTCAACGGGAAAAAGACCAATGACTAATTATAACTTTTAATTATAACATCAGAGCGACAATATTTCTGAAATGAACCCCATAAGTTCTCCAAATATAATGTACTGAAGTTTAAATCTGCCTTACCATGAAAACAGTAATAGAAAACAAGATGATGCATGAAGCCAAGCATATGGTTCAACAATATGTTTGAGATGCATTGCGATGCCCAACAGAGGAATGCACTGATCAGTAATTGAATTGACCAGTAAATGTAGTTTGATGGTTGAATGGTTGAAATATGTATCCCATGGATAGTTGTCATAACAGACAGGAGAAGATGCCCTTGTGAAGAAGCAAAAATCGATAGCGCTACCAAGGACACCACAACTAATGCATTTATTCTGTTCTTCCAATAACTCTGCAATAATACATCTCTCTCTCTCTCTCTCTCTCTCTCTCTCTCTCTCTCTCTCTCTCTCTCTCTCTGATTTGATCGTAGAAACACCACCACATCCATCTCTGTCACACACTGACTGCCATGTTAATAGCCAAAACACACACACACACACTATGAAACACGCATACGTAGACAGAAACACACACACAACAAAATGTTTCACACACATACACACAGATTTAAGGGTCAGACCGTGTTTTGCATCCCGCTGTCTTGCCATCCTGAGAGACAGATCAGTATCTTAACAACTTTAAATTACTGCTGGTTCTCAAAGGGCACATTTGGTGTGTGTGTGTGTGTGTGTGTGTGTGTGTGTGTGTGTGTGTGTGTGTGTGTGTGTGTGTGTGTGTGTGTGTGTGTGTGTGTGTGCACTACAGATAAAAGACAAAGGATTACACTTGGAGGGCAAGATGTTACTTGGCAGGTTTTAACACTTTTAAGCGTATTTTCAAGTATGTTCAAGTATTTTTTCTCTAAATATCTACTCAGAAATGTGCTTCTGGGTTGCAGTTTTGAAAAAAATCAATCTGTTCTTTATTTATGACATTATTTTCAAAGGTCTTTCCAGTGAGGTCCTGACTGTTCATTGGCATCCCAACACGTTGTCCGACCTCTTTTCATGACTCAGAAGCAATCGTCTTTTGTCTGTTTTTGGTTTAGTCATTGGCTTTTTCTGGTTTGTACAATGGTGAATTATCTGCATATAAATATAATGAATTATTTGGAATAATGAAAATGACCTCTGTGGCCTTTGTGATTCTGTCAGTGAGGCTGAGCTGAAGAATACTTTCACGGCACAGTGACACAGAAGCCAGAGCATCAGTTTCAAGAGGGATTTAAATCAAATAGGTCACATTTGATTGGACAGCTGAAAAGTGGGCAGGACCCAATACAGTGCAAAAGAGGACTGAGGCTCTACCCACCCATCCTTGTCCCTGAATATTGCCGATTGATTAATGGATGAATGTCTTGATATTATTGGTTGAAATAAGTCCTATCTAAAATGACAAACATTTTGTAATTTAGTTTTTTTTATATGTTATTAAATATGTTGTAGGTGAAAAATAAGACTATGGAAGTGCTATAAATGGATATAACAGCTAATTATTATGTTATTTAAACTTTACGAGTTCAGATGACATTCAAGCAACAACATGTTCGGATGCTGTAAGCCGAATGTAAGTTCCTTAAATCTGTGCTTTTTACACCCCAATAGCCGACGAAGGTACATAAATCCGGGATGTATTCTTTTTTTGTCCACTTCTGTTGACAGTTGACTAACAAATGAGACAAAAGCTTCTAGTGTTATGCTTGTTCCATCTGCCATCCCTGAGTACAACCACTAGAAAATACAACAAACAGGCACAGTTGGCTAATACCCTGGCCTTGTGCTTTTTGCTCTGCTGAAGTGGTGATGATATCATCGTCCATCTGTTGGCCAACTGATACTTCCTGTTCTTCTCCTGCAGGTGAATTGACAGCAGCTGTCAACTGAGGGGCTGACGAGATTATTTGGTTCGAGTACGATGTTCTTGATGTTATTATTTTGAGCCTCGGGATGAATGTGTGCCGACGCAGGATAAACCATTCAGCTGGTCCCGATATTTGACACATCCAGCTGGTCCTGAGTAAATCTCTAGAAACACATTCTGCATAATGCAGTGCATGTTGTCTATCCATTCCAACTCCAGTGTCACATCTCAACTTGTTAATCAGACTGTAAACAATGAGCAGCGCACCCAGGTGGAAACCTCCAGGTCTGGAGAGTGGATCCAATGCGGAGGGGCCTTAAACGTGCATTCTAGCAGTAGTGTGTAGCATGCCGTGAACTTACAATTACGTTGAGATCGGTCGACCAATGACAGTTCTCTCAAGAAGGTGGAACGTGAGGGAGATACCATTTCCAAAACTTGTAAGGGGGTAATAACTATTTTCCCGAACGTAGCAAAATCCCGGACGTTTTTGGAATCCCTGCCGGACGCTTTTTTTAGGTCTCGAAAAGAGGACATGTCCGGGAAAAAGAGGACGTCTGGTCACCCTATTTAATTATACTCCAACTTTTTCCCTCGTGAACATTTTTCAAGGAACTACTTGGACACATGTACCACAAAGGACCACATACTTCCTTTCTGTATTCAGAAAAATGTGTTATGCTTTTGAAAAGAAGCACTCCAGTCTTCTTGCAGCTTAGTAAATACACAAATAATAGTCAGCTGAAATGTTACAGGCTATGCCCATAAGTCATGTTTACTGGAGTCAAGGTTGAAATGATTCATTATTACTCTGAATAGCAGCTACCAAGGTGTTTCAGTATCTGTTGTTCAGCTTTAATTCCGTGTGTGGGCTCATGGAATCCCAGTAATTGGAGCCTGTTTGGTTGTTGTAGGAGGAATTCAAAGGAGGAAGTTTTCATCCAAAACTACAGGCCTTGAATTTAGTTTTGTCGAGCTTTAATCCTTTTGCCGATCCTTTGATGTGCTTTTAATGATGGCGATGTGTTGAGGAGTCTGTTTTCTAATGCTCCTTTACATCCCAAAATAAGTTATTTACTGCCTCTGAGATGCTCACAATAGAAAGAAAGCACTTCCATAACATTCAGTCTATCACAACACCTGTCTCAGAACATTATACCTGAAATTCAAAAGCAAATATTGCACCATTAAAATGTATGACAATGAGCTCAGCACACATAGAGCTCCACGCGGATCGAACCCTTAGGCTCTATTACCGTCACAGAGCGTCCAGCCTCAGCCAAACAGAACTCATTCTGCAGCTTTCTCCACAGCATGATGAAGTGAGCATGTAGTATTGTGCTCATGTGCATATCCATATTTCCCTGTATTTATTTTAGTATGATGATGTCTACATGGTAACTTGGGCTTTCTTCAAATGCATTTTAGAAACAGCAATCTTAATATATTTAGGAAAATGTCTTCTGAGGAACCTCTAAAAGATTATCAATATTCTGTATTTTGTTGTATTTTTTTATATTATTTCCAAACAGATGATTAGGGGTGTTTCTACGTTCTTTTATGACAGAGTGGAAATATACGCACACATTAAGATTATTATTATATTCAGAACCATCCATTTAACTATCCATTTGTTATTGAATTGTGTACATGTATTCCTTTATTTAAGTCTAATTACAAAAACGCTATATATTATGAAAGTGCAATGTCAGCACATATATTTTATGATTAAGTTCAGTCACATTTCTTTGGACAATGAAACACTAATTGTAGTGTTTATGACTTTTGTAAATGGACAGTATCTGTTGTTAAATGGCATTTCATTTGGTGAAGACCTCGTTGTGACTCGTTTAGGACTCAACTCAAAGTGTGGGACTCGGGACTTGACTCAGAACCCACCGGTTTTGATTTTTATCAGAATCAGAACCATTTATTGCCATGTATGTACAGATATGTTTGTTGCAGATTCTGATTCTTTAGGTCCTAATCTTTCCTAAAAGGTGTGTTATTAGTATGTGGGTTGTTGTTAAGGCCCTGAACCATACAGTTTGAGAAACTCAGGGACCGCTCGAGGAGGCATTTTTGGGGAATCTTGTTCATACCATGCTGGATGTTCATAGTTATGATCAAAATATGGTATTTTTAAATATACATTTCATTCCCAAGAAAATTCTGAAAAAAATGCATATAAATTCATATAAACTAACACAAGTATTAGAACTCATTTGGGGTTCATACGACTACTTGAACACGGGGCAAAGAGGGTGCCTATACGGTTAAATGGCTTTTCATTTGGTGACCTCGGTGTGACTCGTTTAGGACTCAAAGTGTGGGACTCGGGACTTGACTTAGACTTGACGGTTTTGATTTGGAACTCTAATCAAGACTCGACTCCGTTCTGTGCGTCTAAAATACCGTCTTTTATGCCACAAGTGAGTAAAACATCATCCCACCCAACTGTCTGTTTTACCAGTAATTAGTCAGAGCACATTACTATTAATATTCACATCCTTGTGTCATTATAGTTGCAAAGCGCTGCCACACTGGCTGCTAATAAGTCAACAAATATGTTACAGTACATAAATGGCAAATTGGCAGCAGGGGTAATAGAGAGAAAATAATTAAGAAGAAGATGATTTGGATGGAAGGAGTTGGGCATTGGAAGGCAGCAATTGGAAAATACATATAAAGGGTTTCTACTTTTACTGTTGGTTTTATTGGTGCTATTAAAAGTGATTGTTCATCCTCATCTGTACATCGTAGCCTCATAGCATATGAATGTGTCTGATGATGATGAAGCAAACAGGAGCGACACGCGCAAATTACACCTTCACACACGCACACACACCACGCGAACAGCCTGGTGTGTGTGTGTGTGAAGGTGAAGGTGTAATTTGCGGCTCTGTTGTACGGCGAGAGGAATTAACTCCTGTCAAGACACACACGTAGCGACAACAACACACACTCCTACACACACGGCTACATCCGTGCCACACAGGCGCGCCAACCCATTTGTCACTGTGGCAGTTTATATCTCATGCTGCTGTATATATAGACCTGTCAGCCGGGCTCCAGAGCAGATACTGCAGAAGATCTTCCTGGTACACACACACACACACAGGTATTAGGGAGTGTTTATTGTGGAGCGTCCTGCCAGTGTGATTCAAGTGGAGTGTGCATTAGAGCAGAGAAGGATCTTTTCACTGTGTAAGTCATGGTAATGAACTCCACAGAGTCCAATATGTCAACGTGCCGAACAGCTTTTCATCACGGAGACAAAGTGGCGCTGTAAAAAAATACAAAAACGACGCGTGTCTCGGTAAAGGAATGTTTCGGGGAATTTTAAGTGCCATCAGATATATAATTAAATGCTGTAAGTCTGTTTGTGGTGTAATTCACAGCATTTACTTTCGCATTGGCTTCACTTTTCAGAGTCGGAGACTCCAGTCCTCTGAAACACTGCTCATTCCTCTGCTTTCTTCAATCAAATAGGTGTACTGCTACTGATGAGGATATCCGTTTACCGCCATGACATCGACCAATTAGATGTCATGATGATTTTCAGTATTGTTGCCTACATAATTATAAAAAAGGATAAGTTGTGTGACCATATAAGCGATGAAAGATTATTAGCGTTGGATCTTTTTAGATGCATTAAATGCGTTTATGTTGCAAAGTTGGCTGTTTCAGTGTGTAGATGTCAGCCATGTGGACACTACATACTGTACCTTCCAGTCTATACACATCATCTTTTTTTTCAACTGAATCATGAAAGATTGAACTTTCCAGAAGTGAAACTTTACCTCCTCTATTCACATAAAACCTCCATATATAAAGGCAACGGTTGCATCTAATAAACACTGTGAAGGACAACCAGCTAAATAATGCCTTTTTTACAAGAGTAGAAAAAAAAAGAATTCACTTATTTTCTCCACTCACAATAGGGTAATAGCACTATTAAAGTTGACATATTTACACTGGTGATTTAAATATAATGAAACTACTCACTGCCATCTGGCTATTCAAATATTTAATGATGCACATTAAAACACCAGACAACCCTTGGCAGCGTTTCTTTGTGTCGGACGTTATTTTTATCCACTCTCTTAAGAAATTACAGCCAACAAATAATTAGATCGTCAGGTCCAAACCAAGAACGCCTCTGCTCCTGTGAAGGCATTCCGTTTGTAAAACATTAAAAGGGAAATTGTAGATAATTATCAAACAATAAATTACATCCTAATTTCAGGCCCTCCACACATTGGCAACCGATGCTTGGAGCCCATCGGCGTCTGGATCCAACTTTAGGCTCCGTATGAGAAGGATCAGGCTTTCAACTGACTCCAATGAAAACCCATCAAAGTCATAGTTAGACGGTCAGAGCATGTGACATAGTATCAAGAGAGGGAACATCTGCACAAGGCAAGATGGAGGGTAGGTTGGTTGGGTCAAACAAACGCAGGACTTTCACCCAGGAGATTGCTGTTCCTGTTCCATGTGAAACCCAAACAACACATACGTATTTAACCTTTAACTTACATACTTAACTAACTAACTTTTGTTGACGCCACCAAACCAAGTAGTTTTGTTAAATTAAAACTCAGTTCAAAGTTTATTTTGAAAAGGCACAACACCTCCTGAATTGACGCTGAAGGGGAACCTAGAGCGTCATAGTTTGAAGCAGAAGGCCGATCACTAAGCCTCTGTTTTTGACCAGTTAGGACTGAGAATTAGGGATTCATATTTTCCCCCAAAAAAATGCAGCAGTAGCAAAAACACACAATCACTGGAAATGTTCCAGTTTTTTTAAAAGGTATAATTTCATTTACCGGTGAAACATATGGGCATATTTCAAGCAACACTAAATGCAACAAGGAGAAATATGCGTCATGGGTTCCCAAACCGATCAGTGCATTATTTTGGTCGTATTCATTATTAAGGCAAAACACCTGCATATCATATTGGAAAATAACATTTAGCTGACGCTTTTATCCAAAGCGACTTACAATAAGTGCAATTCCACCATGAGTACAAACTCAGAACAACAAGAATCAAGAAAGTACAATTTCAATAAAGTTAAATTACAAAGTGCTATCAGTAAGTGCCATTTAAATGCTACTAAAGTGCTACTACGGTGCTACCTTCTTTATTCAAGGTGTAGTCGAAAAAGATGTGTTTTTAGTTTGCGACGGAAAATGTAGAGACTTTCTGCTATCCTGATGTCAATGGGGAGCTCGTTCCACCATTGAGGAGCTAGGACAGCAAACAGTCGTGACTTTGTTGAGTGTTTAGCTCGCAGTGACGGAGCTACAAGCCGATTGGCAGAACCCGAGCGGAGTGAACGAGCTGGGGTGTACGGTGTTACCATGTCCTGGATGTAGACTGGACCCGATCTGTTCGTAGCACGGTACGCAAGTACCAATGTTTTGAAGCGGATGTGGGCGACCACCGGTAACCAGTGAAGGTCGCGGAGGAGCGGAGTCGTGTGGGTGAATTTCGGGAGGTTAAAGACCATTGGAGCTGCTCCATTCTGGATGAACTGCAGAGGTCGATGGCACTAGCAGGTAGACCTGCCAGGAGGGAGTTACAGTAGTCAATGCGCGAGATGATCAGAGCCTGTACGAGAACCTGTGCCGCCTTCTGGGTGAGAAGTGGACGTATTCTCCTGATGTTGTACAGCATGAACCTACAGGAATGTGTTGTTGCGGTGATGTTGGCAGTCTGGAAGGAAGAGTAGTTCAGTTTTGTCGGGGTTAATTTTCAGGTGGTGTGCGGACATCCACTGAGAGATGTCAGTCAGACAGGCAGAGATTCGTGCTGCTACCTGTGTTTCCGACTGGGGAAACGAGAGGATCAGTTGGGTGTCATCGGCATAGCTGTGGTAGGAAAAGCCATGCGAGCGGATGACAGAGTAGAGAGAGTTGGTGTACAGAGAGAAGAGGAGAGGAGAGGACCCAGGACGGAGCCCGGTGGGACACCAGTAGTGAGAGGATAAGGTTCAGACACAGATCCTCTCCAAGTTACCCGGTAGGTGCGGTTGTTGAGGTAGGATGAGAAGAGGGAGAGCGCAGTGCCTGTGATACCAAGGTCCTGGAGGGAGGAGATAAGGATCTGGTGGTTCACTGTGTCAAAAGCAGCAGAAAGGTCTAGAAGGATAAGGACAGAGGAGAGAGACGCTGCTCTAGCAGTGTGAAGCTGCTCAGAGACAGCGAGGAGGGCAGTCTCTGTTGAGTGGCCTGCCTTGAATCCAGACTGGTGAGGGTCCAGAAGGTTGTTCTGGTGGAGAAAGGAGGAGACTTGGTTAAAGATAGCTCGCTCCAGAGTTTTGGAAAGAAATGGAAGGAGAGAGACAGGTCTGTAGTTGTTGACTTCCGACGGGTTGAGAGTGGGTTTCTTCAGGAGAGGGTTGACTCTTGCCTCCTTCAGAGAGTCAGGGAAACAGCCAGTTGAGAGGGAGGTGTTGATAAGATCGGTGAGAAAGGGAAGAAGGTCAGGAGCAATGGACTGGAGAATGGGAGATGGGATGGGGTCAAGGGGGCAAGTGGTTGGGAGACAGGGGGGTGAAAGAGGAAAGCACAGGGGAAGAAGATGAAGTTAATGGAGGCGTAGTTATAGAAGACGATGGATTAGTAAATGAAGAGCGTATGTCATCTATCTGTTTTGTAAAGTAGTCAACAAAGTGGCTGGGTAGAAGGGTGGAGGGAGGCGGGGGACTGTGGGGGTCAAGGAGGTTGGAGAAGATAGAGAAGAGTTTTTTGGGGTTAGAAAAAGAGGATTCAATTCTGGATTGGTAGAACAGGCTTTTTGCTGCAGAGAAAGAGGAGAGAAGGGAGTGATAGGCGAGCAGGTCGTCGGCATGTTTGGATTTACGCCATTTCCTTTCCGATGCTCGCATAGTGGCTCTCTGGACACGCACCGAGTCAGACAGCCACGGAGCCGGAGAGGATTTGCGGACCTTTCGTGTTGTAAGAGGACAGAGAGAATCAAGAGAGGAAGACAGAGTAGAGAGGAGAATGTCTGTGGCAGAGTTAGGATGCATGAGTGCAAAAGAGTCAGTTGAAGGGAGGGCTGACAGAACAGACGAGGCCAGAGAGGAGGGAGAGAGGGTGTGAATGTTGCGACGCACAGGTGCAGATTCTGTTGGTGTGAGAGGGTTGTCAGTTCCAAAGAGTGGGAGAGAGTAAGAGATGAAGAAGTGATCAGAGACATGAAGTGGAGTTACAGTGAGGTCAGATGTAGAACCGTTTCTGGTGAAAATATAGTCAAGGTGATTGCCAGCTTTGTGAGTAGGAGGGGAAGGACTGAGTGAGAAAGCATTCCTATGCATTCCTATGTTTCAATGTCGGTGGACGGCACCGACCAACCAGGGAACTCTTTTACTGCTGGCCGACCTGACGGAGCGGAGACTGGCGGAAGGGAAAGAAGCTTACGAGATTTGCTTTAGCTCTGGTCTGCTCTCTGCTGTGTTCAGCTTTCAGAGAATGTACCATATTTAATATTTTCCTCACTAATGACGTGTTATTCCATTCACCCGCAACCGATCCGCTATTTATCTGAATGTAAATTTGTGTGACCCGACCAGTCCAAACCGTGGATTGAACTGCAAATTGAGGAGCCGGCGGGATGGATTGGGATTGCATTTCACTGGAGTTGTACTTTGTGCCATTTCATATGACGAATAAATCGATTGATTTATTGATGACAAAGTTTTCATGCAGCATGAATTTCGCTATAGCTGTGAGGGATATGAAATTGCTATTATCTGTCTGCTGTAATCAGCCTCGTGGAAATGATATCTGACAACTGTTCATTGTATAAGCAAACCGAATTTGTTGAAGCAATTCATTTGACATTTTCAAAGTCATTCTATTAAGCAGTCTACATATTCCATTCAGAGGCTGTGTATGCACACGTTCTGGCAGCAGCCACAGCTGATACCTATAGATCTCATGTAGCAGCGCTTTTTGGTTTAAATGCCAAGAATGTAACTGGTTATTATGTTTCCCAGGAAATGGGAAAAATATTGGATGAGTATTTCCGGGAATCCTTTTTTTCTAGGATTGTTTTAAATTGCAAAGATAAAACAGATGGCAAACGTCTCGGCATGTCACTCTGTGTTAATATCCCTTTAAGTCCCACCGTCAGGTTGCAGTCTTCCATTCTGAATTGGAAATCATTAAGAGTTAATACCTGCTAATTGGTTAGCGCCTTAATGAGCTGGAGTGAAAAGTGAGGAGGGACTTGCTGTGTCAGGCCGGAGGGAAGGCGGCAAGGAGGCAAGTCTGCAGCGAGGAGAGAGGGAAGGACTAGCGTAGTTACATTAGTGAATGTGACGTCGTAATGCGTGCAATCTAGCGGTTGAATCTACGTTTTTCAACACGGAGGCATCCGATCAGATGGAGCATGGCTGTATGGGTAAAAGTGGAAATCAGGAAGGAAGACACAGTGGAACAGAACAAGCTTTGTTTCTTTCTTTCTAGGGGCTTTGATAGAACTGAGCAGTGAAGAGGGGGAGATTTTGGAGGGGAAATGGCCTCTTTTGCTAATCCTATTTCATGCCTGTTCAATCCCGCTCTCTGGAATATTCTGGAAATGTACACAAAGCGCCAGAAGAGGGAGGGAGGGAAAGATGGACAGAGAAGAAAGGTAAAAAGAAAAAAGAAAGAGAAAATAATAAAGTGGAGGCATGTCGGGTCAGAAATGGAAATTGGCCCCCATTGAAATTCTGCAGCGGCAGTCCATCAAAGCCCGGCCTGGACATGGTCCGCTCAGTCTTACCGCTGTGTTTCCAACGGGAGCGAGACAATGAGTTTAAGCCTCTCTTACACTTAACAGCGCTCCCTGATGCCTCAGCTCCTCACCAGTTGACGTCTCACACTCTTAATCTTCGCCACATTTGATCAGAGGCTCTAACAATGCTTGCCTTGCCCCTCCTGGGTTTATGCCGCATTAGTATGGAGGCGGCGGCCATGCTGGAACCACCCATGGCAGGGCGGCCAGAAGACGGCGGGAGCTGTCAGAACTGTGCATTACACTTCAGCATGTACAGTTTTTAAAGTTGGTTTGCGGCTGTTTTCTGTGAAATACTTCCTCACGCTATCGCTACGTAGCTGCCAAGGGAGTCCAGAAGGGTATATTTGGGCGTTTTCCAAAGTAAAAGCCCTGCTCATTTTCTGTATAGAGGAGGATGTGAATCGACTACCAGTCAGAGCACTCCCAAGACTCGGATGATCAAACAGCCTAAGGTACACAGCTGTCAAAAAGTTAATTTTGTGAAGAAACGCACCATCAAGTAACTTCATACTCTGTTACGTGCACCCATTATAAAGAGCAAGAGCTATAGACTATTAAAAACACTATTTTACAATGTGCAGCTTAAATGGACTCCCTTTTGGTTAATTCAGGATGGATATGAAAACTATGGTGCTATGTTGTGTTATTTAACTTCTTTAACTGCATTTCGGTGTCCGTCCACGGCTAATCTCCCATACCGCCGCACCCAAACTGCACGATATACCTTGTGCTCGTTTATGTCTGCGTGCTGAATGACCTCTTGTGGGTTCAGTGACTCACATTTAGTCAAAAACACCTTTTAATGGCCGTTGGACACTGCCACCGGCTGACCTGCTGAGTCCTCGCTCTGCACTCCTAACGAGTCCCCGGCCGGTCGGGTGTGAGTGATCACACAGCTGAGGGTTTGAAGTTGCATACTAATGTGCGGCGTTTCCCCACAAGATTTTGTGAGACTCATGTGGGTTGACCTCTGACCCTCTGTGGAAGTCCGGGAGGACCCTCCCCTGGAAGAAAATGTTGTACATTTTAAAGTTCTGCATAATGACGACACTTTACTTTTGGTTCTTTAATTATGTTTAATTTAATTATATTTTAATACTTTTGCACTTCTTTTTTTAACTACCATTTTTAATAAAGGACTTTTACTTGAAACCGAGAATTCTCACACTGCTGCAGCAAATCATTTTATCATGAACACATTGTAAAAAATATAAACGGAGATGACACAGCCACAAAAGTCCCGCTCACAGAGGCAAAGATACTGGTCCACTAGTTTGAAGATAAATGTGCACCGGTAATCGAGTTGGAACGACAATGCTTGGTAAAACAGAGACAAAAGAGATAAAAGAGGAACAACTGGTAAATAACAAAGAACTTCCCAGGACGAGCACACACACAAACACACCAAGACTCAGGCATACATGACTCAGACATACATGACTCAGACATGCATGACTCAGACATACAAGACTCAGGCATACATGACTCAGACATACATGACTCAGACATGCATGACTCAGACATACAAGACTCAGACATGCAAGACTCATACATACATGACTCAGACATACGTGACTCAGACATGCATGACTCAGACATACAATACTCAGACATGCATGACTCAGACATGCATGACTCAGACATACGTGACTCAGACATGCATGACTCAGACATACATGACTCAGACATACATGACTCAGACATGCATGACTCAGACATGCATGACTCAGACATACGTGACTCAGACATGCATGACTCAGACATACATGACTCAGACATACATGACTCAGACATGCATGACTCAGACATACAAGACTCAGACATGCAAGACTCAGACATACGTGACTCAGACATGCATGACTCAGACATACATGACTCAGACATACAATACTCAGACATGCAAGACTCAGACATGCAAGACTCAGACATACAAGACTCAGACATGCAAGACTCAGACATGCAAGACTCAGACATGCAAGACTCAGACGTAAAGCATACAGAGGCCCTTTATCAGCCCCTCATCCAGCCACACACAGCTCTTCATCTGTTCTCTGGTGTGATCTCCGCTTGAGAAACTGTAATTATACATCCAGCCTCTCACCTACGCAGCTCTGTTTGCCCACCTGTGAACACGGCACGGAGGGTTGCACCAATCGGAGACGATAACCGAGTTCAGGTGTTTATCAACATATTTTGACAGGTTTAAAATGAATGTATGCGTAAACATACAATCACACAGAAAGACGGGAGGGAGCTGCAGCTGTGAATGATTCAGTGAGAACCAGCCCTCAAACATGTTTAATAGATTGCAACGCGTCTGGCTCTTGTCTGTGAGGATCTTTGATGTTTACCCATCTTTATAACCTGGTTTCACAAAGTATAGAGGTCAGTAACGTAAATATGTTCATCTGCACTATTCAGAGTGGTGGTGGAAGAGGTCCTATAATTACTGGCCTTTGGAAACACAGTCACAACCTATGAGAAGTGGCTTTAGAATAGAAGTGGAAAATGGCCCTCGTACACCGCAAGTCTACTTTACCCAATTAAAGCATGACAGGACAGCTCTTGGTAACTAACTGGACTGTCGGGACACAGAGGCCCGACTGCGTAGACCCTGCAGTGAATGTAGAGGCTTTAGAGTGATGATCCACATCAGATCGAATGGCCAGATAGAAAATACTGCCAGCAGAGATAAAAAACTAAAATAAATGTTTTAGGAATAAAAATGATCAGAATAAAGATGACTGAAGTGGAGATTCCTGTCTCATTGTAAGAGAACCTTTAGACATGTTTTATAAACATTCATACATCCTGCAAGACACTACAGCTGAGGAGGGTAAAGATTTTAAACATATTGATATCGCCATGAAACCTGCCCAGTTGATTACTTGCATCAAGATATATATATATATATATATATATATATATATATATATATATATATCTTCATTTTCTTTCAAGTTTTCTGAAATATTATGTTTAAACTTGCAAATGAGGCATTATCTAATGCTAACTTTTGGATCAATCTTTAAAAACAAATAGACAAAGTGCAGTACAAAAAGATCACCAAGATGTGTATTTTTATTTACAGCAACAAAAAGAAACATATTACTTTTTCTAAAATACTTCAGATAAATTCTTCAGCCAGAAATTTCCAGATTCAATCTCCACTCTAGTTGAACATTGGTAATCTCCATAGCAACTTCCTCACACACACACACACACACACACACACACACACACACACACACACACACACACACACACACACACACACACACACACACAGGATTGTATCCGTGAACACACACGTGTGGCCTTGTAATTCCAACAGGAGTTCTTGCCTCTTTGCAGTATCTGTTATCTCTGCATCCACATGTTCTCTCTCGCTCTCTCTCTCTAGGACCGTTGGCTGTCTGTCAAATGATACCAAATCCAGGAATCACACACACACACACACACACACACACACGCACACACACACACACACACACACACACACACACACACACAGGAAAAGGGGTTAGAGATTGCTGGAGTTGTTGTTAATGTGCAATACTCTGGTCCGTTAGGTGTGTTGGTGGGAGTCGGGTGTCAGTCAGAGACTCCCTCGGACGGCTGTTGATGGACTGATGAAGCAAAGGGCAGCAAATGATCCTTGAGTCGACGAATACCTGACTGACCATCAAGAGGGTCCGCCGGGTCAAAACCTATTAATTTGGTATTTAATGGGACATCTGGCTGGGCGAGTGACACACGGCAGCACAGGTCCCATGCAGGTATCGTCAAGCCGTGAGCCACTGCTTAAAAGTTCAGCTATGTGGCTGCATCTTCTGTTTTCACATCTTCTGCTTTCACACTTGAATATCATTTTGATCACATTTGATGTGTGTGGTTGCAGAGAAACAGGCAACTGTAAATTCGGGGAACGCCCATTTACTCCCACGGTCCTTTATTCCAAAACCGATAGTCCCAAAAAATTTTACGGGCCAAAAAGCCCATTTGTCCGACAGCCTGTGTGTGTCCTGAAAACCAACCCATTTCATTCACAGCCTCCCTGCTAACAACAGAAACGCTGGTTAACTATAGTGCAGAGACATCATGAGATGATGGAGACGTGAGCCTGAAGACCTCCTGACACAAAACTACTTGAAGGTAAGATCATTGTTTGTGTTTAACCCTAGAACACTAACGTCTTTAACCCTAGAACACTAACGTCTTTAACCCTAGCACACTAACCTTTAACCCTAGACCACTAACCTTTAACCCTAGAACAATAATGTATTTAACCCTAGAACACTAACGCCTTTAACCCTAGGACACTAACGCCTTTAACCCTAGGACACTAACGTCTTTAACCCTTGGACACTAATGTCTTTAACCCTAGACACTAACGTCTTTAACCCTAGAACACTAACGCCTTTAACCCTAGAACACTAACGCCTTTAACCCTAGAACACTAACACATTTAACCCTAGAACACTAACATCTTTAACCCTAGTTCACTAACGCCTTTAACCCTAGAACACTAACGCCTTTAACCCTAGAATACTAACGTCTTTAACCCTAGATCACTAACGTCTTTAACCCTAGATCACTAACGCCTTTAACCCTAGAACACTAACGCCTTTAACCCTAGAATACTAACGTCTTTAACCCTAGCTCACTAACGCCTTTAACCCTAGAACACTAACGCCTTTAACCCTAGGACACTAACATCTTTAACCCTAGTTCACTAACGCCTTTAACCCTAGAACACTAACGCCTTTAACCCTAGAATACTAACGTCTTTACCCCTAGATCACTAACGTCTTTAACCCTAGATCACTAACGCCTTTAACCCTAGAACACTAACGCCTTTAACCCTAGAATACTAACGCCTTTAACCCTAGATCACTAACGCCTTTAACCCTAGAACACTAATGTCTTTAACCCTAGACACTAACGTCTTTAACCCTAGAACACTAACGCCTTTAACCCTAGAACACTAACATCTTTAACCCTAGTTCACTAACGCCTTTAACCCTAGAACACTAACGCCTTTAACCCTAGAATACTAACGTCTTTAACCCTAGATCACTAACGTCTTTAACCCTAGAACACTAACGCCTTTAACCCTAGAACACTAACGCCTTTAACCCTAGAATACTAACGTCTTTAACCCTAGAACACTAACGTCTTTAACCCTAGAACACTAACATCTTTAACCCTAGATCACTAACATCTTTAACCCTAGTTCACTAACGCCTTTAACCCTAGAACACTAACATCTTTAACCCTAGAACACTAACGTTTTTATCCCTAAAACACTAACGTCTTTAACCCTAGAACACTAACGTCTTTAACACTAGAACACTAATGTTTTTATCCCTAAAACACTAACGTCTTTAACCCTAGAACACTAACCTTTAACCCTAGAACACTAACGTCTTTAACCATAGAACACTAACGTCTTTTACACTAGAACACTAACGTCTTTAACACTAGAACACTAACGTCTTTAACCCTAGAACACAAACGTCTTTAACCCTAGAACACTAACGTTTTCACCGGAGCGATTGTGGTTTTGTTATTTTCATTGTGTTGCTTTTGACTGAGTTGTGTGAGTCATTGTGTGGCTTCATGCTGCTCACTGACGTTATTGAAGGTAGGTGTGTCTTATTGAAGGTAGGCGTGTCTTATTGAAGGTAGTCGTGTCTTATTGAAGATCGGCCCAATCTCAATCTCCACCCTAAACCCTCAAACCCTGAACCCTCAGGGACTTACTGACGTCAGCTGCTAAGTGGTGTGAGAGGCTGTGAGGGCTTGATGGTGTAAATATGAATGGGACAGTATCACATATCACGTGACTACATAAAAAAATATTCTGTACAATTGTGTATTTATTTTAGATTTTTTAATCAGGACTAACAGCTCCACTGACGCTCACGTTCACATTATTAAGTCCATAAAAATATTCAAGCATATCATTGCGTTCGGTTCCTTCTTTCCTCTCTGGTGGATGTACTGTAATGGAGATTTGAGCATGTTTTTGCCTCGAAATCTGGGGTTTAACAGATGGTTTTGTAGAAAATCTGCACACACAAATGACTTGGAGATATTCAGTCAAAGGCATTGTCAAAGGCACTCCTGTCTGTCTACCTGTCTGTCTTTCTGTCTTCCCTTTCAAAATAAAAGGTCATGCATTAACTGTATCTTAACATAAAGCTCAAATGAGGATTATTGTATTAAATAGAAAATAAATACACAATTGTACACAATACTGTGTTATGTAATCACGTGATATGTTGCAGCAAAGTGCTGTCCCATTCATATTTACACCATCAAGCCCTCACAGCTAATGTTGGCATATATATATATATATATATATATATATATATATATATATATATATATATATATATATATATCTCAATAACCTCAATAACACATCTCACTACCGGTAATGTATATATATTGAGACGTCTTATGGCAGAATTTTTCAGGGTCCCCCCATGATACCTGTTTGGGGTTTTATGAGAAGTTCTATAGGGTAAAATAAAAGAAGAGTACTTCAATTTGCCTTGTGCTGTCGTATTTTAATATATTTTGATGAGAAGTATATTTTATCAGGTACATTATATTGGGTGAAATATACCCGACTTTAGTGATAGTGTGACTATTCTTAACGTTAGTGTTCTATGGTTAAATATAGACTCTTTCTGACAGAAAGCCTAACTTCTCCCATACACACAAAAAAAGAAGAAAAAAACGCCACTGGGAAGCTCCGATGATGTCATTCTGCAAAAAAATATTATTCCCGTGCTTCCGTTTGTTGCAAGACGAGAGTGTTTGCAGAGCCTTTGGACCAGAACACAGAACACACACTCCACAGTGGAGAGGAGCTGGACGGGACGGCGAGCGGCGAGCGGCGATCTGCGTTTGTTCAGCCGATCAAGAAGAGGCTTGTCCGTCTAGGGAAGCGGCCCAGCGTGGAAGCGGAGCCTGTGTGACTGAGCCGCCATGTTGGAGCGTCTTGGCTGCACACTGTGAGAGCACCGTGCCAGAGAGCCGGATGGGGAACCAGAAATAGCACAGATCAGGAAACGGCTTTGATACGATGATCTCATGGCACATGCAGGACAACATACAGTGTGTACACTGATACACATGCACACACACACACACACACACACACACACACACACACACACACACACACACCAGAATCAAGGCCAAAATAGCCTCTGAAGTCAACTTTGCCAGTAGTTTTTGGTTTCGCAAACAACTGATCCTGGATCAAACTGGAAAATAATAATCTGCGGTATGAAAAGTGACAATCGAAGGCGATACCCTCCTCATCTAGAAGCTAAGCTTCAGACCACAGGGTTCATCTAGAAGCAACATTTAGAATTTAAAATTAGCATCCACTCAAAAATATTTATTTAATAAATATTCAATAAAATCTAAGTTTAAATTGATAAACAGAATTTGATATATTCTACATTAAATCAGACGTTGTGTATTACATCTTTTTTTCAACCAAAAATGATTTTACGCTGGTTAGGGGGTACTTGGCTGAAAAACATATTTCACAGGGAGTTCATCACTGAAAAAAGGTTTAGAACCATTGATTTAGATTATAAAATGTTTGCCATAATATAAGTGATTACATGATGAAGTGTCCTAGTGATCTCTATCAGTTACACGTTTAATCCTATTCAACTTTAGTGTCCTTCTAAATATCTTTAAAGGCTGTTTTCTCCAATCTAAACCAATGATAATACTCTCATCTCCACTTCAGCAACATTTCCCAGTTCCATTCCTCTCTATATTCCAAAGGTAGTTACTGAGGGAGTTCTTCATACAACATTTTATTAAAACATGGCAAAATCTATATAAAAAAAAAAAGAGATCTCTACAATCCCCTCTGGACAAACCTTCAACTCCAACATGTCAACAAAACGAAAACAAGAGTTTTGACCCAGCGAATATGGTAATAGTACTAATGTTAATGTTACTTTAACTCTGGTGTTGCCTCAACCACATCAAGCATGCAGGGGTCAGCGTGACCTTGAGGTAATCAAAGAGAGAAGAGGGGGAATATTTTTAGATGGAGCAAAGAGGAGCTGTGATTCAGGAGGGATTAGAGGCACTCCTGTGAAAGATGAGCTATCAGGTGAGAGCAGCTGGAGCGATATCAGTTTCTTGAAATATTGGTGAAAAAAAGAAATTGCCATGCATAAATTGGGGTGAAGCAGATAGTCAGAAACAAACTCAAGTCATTACCGATTCAAAAGAGCGAAGTTTGAGCGAGACACGAAATGAGATGCAAATGGAGAGGAAAAGCAACAGATGGAGGGACTGAGAAAGAAGAAGAAGAAGAAGAAGAAGAAGAAGAAGAAGAAGAAGAAGAAGAAGAAGAAGAAGAAGAAGAAGAAGAGAAAACACAGACGATGGAGCGGATAACTGCGTTTTATTCCACTCCATCAAACTCGCGTTTGTGCGGTAAAAACATTCTCGCCGAAGACAGGGGCAGGGCGGTGAGAGCAAGGGCGTCGTTCAGCCAAGCACAAAACTTTATCGACAAAAACGTTCACCTTCCTCGATGAAGAAGAGTGCGAGGACATCCACCCCCGACAACAACAACAACAACAACAGCTTTGGAAGAACTGCCTCAGGGGTTCTCGTGTCTGCCATCTCGTCTCTTTGACTCCACCCATCCACTCCAAGCACTCAAAGCATCTTCCTCTTCCTCACCTTCATGTCGTCCTGCTCTCTCTCTCTCTCTCTCTCTCTCTCTCTCTCTCGTGACAGTCAGTAGCAGACGGCGAGCGACTTCAACCCGGAGTTTTCACCCCGTCTCTGGTTCTGGTTCTCCGTGAGCAACGAGAGCGCTTTGAGGACCAATGTGACAACGGAGCAATAGAAGGAGGACGAGTAGTCGGATGAGGGAACGATAGACCGAAAGGGTGCCAGATGAAAAGGGGAACGACGTCCCCTCCTCCCCCTCCCCCCCCCCCCCCCCCCCACACACACACACACACACAGATGCAGACAAGACAATAACAAGTCAGTGGCGTTCGTGACTCTTCGGGGAGATGCCATAATGTTTTTTCTTTGTTGTGTTTTTTCCGTTCCTTTACCGCTCATCTTTTCATCTCCCATCTTCCTCCAGTAGAGTCTGGCTGTGGCCCCCAGAGTGGATATGAAACCGTCAACAGCTTGTCACGGACCCGTACACCTTTCGTTCAGCTGTCAGCGCACACACTTGCTCGCTTGCTTACTCACACAAATACGCAGAATATCTTTGCGTTCATCTCAGCCACATGAATGCGATCAACTCAACCGGAACAAATGACCATTTCTTTGTTAAATTAGATTAGAAAGAAAAAAAGAACATACGCGCACACATGCACCCAACAACTATGAAGCCACACACACACACACACACACACACACACACACTCTCTCCTTCCCCCTCTCTCTCAACACACACAGACACAGAGACACATCAAGTCTTTGCTGGAAACCGTTGTTTTCATTGTGTAACTAATTATCATTTAATTCTCTCACGTCTCACAGCATCTCCTGGTGTTGCTCTGAACGTGTTCTGCTCCGCTTGCACTGCGTACCGCCGCTGTCATCCGGTTCCTTCTCTTTGTACTCCGACCTACAATCTCACAGACAAAAAGCTGGCAACCTGACCACTTTTTCAAAATGCACCACCTCTTTTTTTCTTCTCTTTGGCAGAATCAAAGGGAACGTCTGAGCAGGTGTCTTCCTCTCTGCTCCTGACGCTGGCAGAGAACAAAGCGTTGGTTTTTACTAATAACGTGTTTGTTCTCTGGTAAAGTGCTGCTGAACATTCCTGTCCTATAGTTACCAAACATTTTGCCCAGTGGCTGCTCATCAAGAAGCTGCTCTCAGTATTATAAACGACAATACCCACACTGTTACACGTTTCTGTAGTGTTCACAGTAATATTACTGTATACTGGCCATATTCTTACTGTAGAACTCCTATACAGCATGTTGCTGTAGATTTGCAATGCATCATGGTCAAAATCCATTCCCGGGTGAATCTTACTGTAAATGTTGCTGTGAATCACAATACAGTAATTTTTAGCGGTTTCTCTTTTTTCAGCAATCCACCATAATCCATTTTAACATTATTTTCAACACAGATGTTAGGTTTAGCTATCACGCAGACAGAGGAGAAAACAACAGTTATACCTCCGTTACACAAATGATGACAGTAGACTATAACGTTGTGTGCCGATGAACACTTGCTTCTCTCAACACAATTTTGGAGCAAGAGCCACAACATTTTTGACCAGAGTCCAGACTTCAACTTCAGCAACAGCAAGGTAACGAAGTTCATTATTATTCCTTCATATTTCCTGTGCAGATTTATCCTCCATGTGAGGAAAGTAGGAATGAAAATCTTTAATCAAGTTGGTCAAATGTACCACTATGACGACTTGACTGGAGCTCTGTCCACATTCTCACTAGAGAGAAAATCCTCCACCTGAGGAAAGCAGGTGAAATCTCCCCTCTGCAGAGGACCTTCTCCACTGCTCTGCCTTCTTCAGCAAGCCACCCACCTGGTCACAGGTTTAACATGCTGGTCTCGTTGCCCTGCAGAGACACATTCAGTCCGTTCAGTTTGCTGAATACATCTACCAGATAGCACAGCTTTGCAAGCCAGTCTGTGTCCTGGAACAAGGTGGCATGGGGAGACCTGTGCTCGATCAGAAAGGTGTGCACTTCAGAGCGCAGCCAGCGCACTTCTGTGTGCAGCAGCAGTTGTGTGTTTTCACAGAGGCGGCGAAACAGGCGTGCATTGCGTGGTCTTGACTTCATGAAGTTGATCACTTTGACGCTGTCGTTCAAAACGTCATGTAACACAGCGCTCATTTTCTTGCACGCCAATGCTTCCCTGTGTATGACACAGTGAGTCCACTTCACGTCGGGGTTTTCTTTTTTAATGAGCCAGGTTGGGTCAAACCATCCTGATATGGGGGAGACTGGGTATTAGGATAATTCAATTAAATAACCTACTTAATATAAAATTCAGTTCATGAACTCACACTTGTGTTTTATTGAATATTTATTAAATAACAATTTTTTTTTAAATGTTGAATGGATGCTAATTTTAAATAGATTTTTTTTTTTAAATCTCATGTACCCACTGGAGTGCCTTCACGTACCCCAAGGGATATGCGGACCCCCATTTGAGAACCACTGATTTACAGTATTAAAATGAATACAGTGATGCATGTTACAGTAAACTGGGATTTGCTGTATACTGTACACGGTTACTGTGATGACAAGTCATGTATGAATGGAATGGATTTAAAATGGAGGACATAGACAAAATGGAGGCTGCACGTGGTAGGGGGTGTCAACTAACGTTTGCCTTTAGGGGGGACTATTTAGTTAGTTGATCAGGAGGGCGGAGTAAGGACACTAAACACCGGAAGTAGGGGAGCTACTGGTGCGTGGACTGTTAACCGAGCAAGAGTGTGAAGAAGCCAGAGGATGACTCCGCCCCTGTGAAACGTCTAGCCAGTTGCATGCTGTGAAACTAACCAATGAGAGGCCATAGGCTCAGCGATTGAGGGTAATAAACTATGTTCGGAGTTCCACTCGTAGACGCACAGACAGGAACTATTTCAGGTTAGACTCTAAGTGGACTGCTGAAAGCGAGGCCCCCTCAGTCGAGAACTGTATGCTGTATCACCATCAACTTTTTTATTAAATCTGTTTTATTATAACCCATCGAATTCTGGACTTCTCTTCGCACGATCACCCAAAGGTTTTTAAACTTAACAGAAGGAAGGCTGAAGCATGGGCCAAGGAGGAACCCTTAAATAATAATAATAATAATAATAATACATTGTATTTGTATTGCACTTTATATTTGAGCAATCTCAAAGTCCTACAGAGCAGAATAAAACAAGAGCATTTTTAAGATATATTTAAAAGCAAAGCCCATAAAATATATTTTAGCAGTAAGCTTTCTTAAAAAGGTGAGTTTTCAGGTCACGTTTAAAAGCCTCTGCAGTCTGTGGGGCCCTCAGATGGTCGGGGAGGGTATTCCACAGCCTCGGAGCTGCAGAAGAAAAGGCCCGATCACCCATAGTGCGGAGCTTGGTTCTGGGGACTTGGAGGGTATTGTTGGTTGCAGAACGGAGGTTAAATGAGGAGGTCTGGGGGGTGAGTAGTTCTTTTAGGTATTGGGGGGCATGTCTGTGAATGCACTGATGAGTGAGGAGGGAGAGCTTATATTCAATTCTGTGTGGGATGGGGAGCCAGTGTAGTGATTTTAGCACGGGGGTGATGTGGTCGTATTTGCGGACTCTTAGCAGGATCCTGGCAGCGCTGTTTTGGATACGTTGTAGTCTCTGGATGTTCCTGTTAGAGATTCCGGTGAGGAGAGCATTACAGTAGTCCAGCCTGGACAATACAAAGGCATGGACAAGTTTCTCTGCATCTGTCAGGGTGAGTGTTGGACGGAGTTTGGCGATGTTCCTGAGGTGATAAAAAGCTGTCTTGCAGAGGTGTTTGATGTGGGTGTCAAAAGTGAGATCGGGGTCCATTTTAACACCAAGGTTGGTGACAGATGTGGATAGAGGGACGTTTTGACCCGAGAAGGTGATACAGGTGATCGTGGAAGAGCGGAGCTGATGTGGTGTGCCAACTAGGATGGCTTCTGTTTTTGAACTGTTTAGCTGAAGAAAATTGAGTTTCATCCACGTCTATATGTCCTCCAGGCAGGTGGTGAGTGTGGACATAGAGTGGGAATCAGAAGAAGTGGGGGTTGTCCTCATATAGAGCTGTGTGTCATCAGCATAGCAGTGGTAGGATACCCCATGCCTGCTGATTATATTACCCAGGGGAAGCAGATAGAGGGTGAAGAGAGTGGGACCCAGCACTGAGCCCTGGGGGACACCGCAGGTGACTTTGTGGGTGTATGATTTTGCTTTGCCCAGGGTAACGTATTCCGTTCTGTCGGATAGATATGAGGTGAACCAGTTATGTATTTTATCAGAGTCCAATAGTGTATTTCAGATGGTGAAGGAGGATGTTATGGTCAATTGTATCAAAAGCAGCTGTTAGGTCCAGGAGGATGAGTAGAGATGGGGAACCGGTATCTGCTGCCATCATGAGGTCATTTGTGACCCTGACCAAGGCCGTTTCAGTGCTATGGCCAGGGCGGAAACCAGACTGAAACTTCTCAAAAAGGTTATTGTCTTTGAGGTGATCGTGAAGTTGTGCTGCAACTGCCTTTTCCAGAACTTTGGACAGAAATGGAAGATTTGAAATGGGCCTGTAGTTGGAAAAAACTTCTGGATTTTTTAGTAGTGGTCTGATGACAGCAGTTTTTAACGCAGATGGAATATGGCCGGCCAGGAGGGAGTGGTTTATGATCTTGGTGATTAGTGGAGAGATGGCAGAGGTGTTTGTCTTTAGCAGAGCTGATGGGAAAGGGTCCAGAGCACAGGTGGTTGGCCTTGTGTTTTTGATCATATCCTCCACTTCCTCCTGTGTGACATTTGAGAAGGAGCAAAGAGGCTGGACAAACTCAGATAGTGGGTCGGTGGTTGTGAGAGGCAGGGCAGCAGTGGCGGAGAGGTGTGAGCGGATGTTTTCAACTTTTTGTCGGAAAAAAGTGATGTGCATATTGCACCTATCCTCAGTGGCCTCAGGATGAACAAGTGAAAGCGGTTTGAGAAGATGATTTACAGTAGAGAAAAGTTGTTTAGAGTTACCGGGGCTGTTGTTAATAATGGTGGAATAAAACTTGGACTGTGCATCTCTCAGAGCTTCCGCATAGGCCTTCCTGTGTTCTCTATATGCCTGTTTGTGAACAGTCAGTCCAGAAGCCTTGAGCCGCCGCTCGATGACACGCCCAGCAGTCTTCATCTTATGCAGTTCGCAGGTGTACCAGGGTGCTGAGCGCGAGAAGGAGACTGACCTGGATTTTATGGGGGCATGAAGGTCCAGAAGACTGCTCAGGGACTGGTTGTAGGAATCCACTAAGTCAGTGCCAGAGAGGAAGTTGGTAGAGTCAGTGGAGAGAAGTTTGAGGTCCAGAGCCAGGGCATCCATGTTAATGTTTTTCAGATTTCTGAAGTGGATCTGCCGCGTGGGTTTGATGTGGGGAGAAGGGAAAGGCAGCTTCATTGATATTATTTTGTGGTCAGACACACCAAGATCATAAACCTGTAGGTTGGTGATGGGGGCGGAGTTTGTGATGACCAGGTCGAGTGTGTGTCCCCTTGAGTGTGTGGGGACATCAACATGTTGTTGTAGGTTTAGGGAGTCCAGTAGCTGAAGGAGATCGGCAGCAGAGTGGCATGAAGTGGTGTCGACATGAATGTTTAAATCTCCCAGGATTATGGTATTTGCAGATGTAGTGCAAAGCATTGTGAGGAGATCAGACAATTCCGGGATAAAAGTGGAGTTGGGTTTAGGGGGCCGGTAGATGAGAAGAACAGTCATGGGAAAGGGGGGCTTACATTTAAATGCAAGACACTCACAATATGTTATTGTGGGCAGCGGGATGGGGGACAGCTCCAGGTCCTGTCGGTGGATGACTGCTAGGCCACCACCACGGCCAGTGCTGCGTGCTGCCTCCAGGTAACTGTAACCAGGGGGACAGGCTTCATTGAGGGCAGAGTAAACCTCTGGCTGATGCCAGGTTTCAGTTAGGCACATTAAGTCCAATCCTTTCTCCCTGATGTGTTCTTCAATCAGGGTGGATTTATTGCTGATGGATTGAGCATTGAACAGTTCGATTTTGACCGACAAATGTGGGATGAATCTCTGTATAGGTCGCAGAACACTGAAATCCGCTCCACGCAGACTGGAATCCCCTCCATGACTTTTTTCCAACCCAGTGCGCCGGGATCTCGACCATAGAGACGGGATGTTTGTAGCAGAGCAGCTTAGCTGGTTATGGAAAATACATTTTCGGCCGGAACATCTGTGAATGTAACGAGGGCGGCGTAGAAGACCAAGCTCGTTGATGATGGGGATGCTGAGTCCAGGTGTAGTTGCGGGTTTTAGTCGGCGGAGTTGTGAGATAGTATAGCAGAAAGCCATGCTGACCAACAAAGGATGTTGCCTAGCCACGCTAACTGCTAGCCCGAGTGTCTCTCGGTAGGAACTAAAGTTTTAAAGTCTCAGATGGAGAAACGGCGAACAGACAACGCCAGCGTCCTCTCCGATCTTCAGTTGTAAGTCAGTTGAGTGCTCCAAGGGATCAGAATCAGTGGGTGGATGCACACATTATTTTACACTCGTCACAGTAAGGTATGTCCAAAACCAAAAACCTTTCAGGAAATGAAAAAACACAAGAGTCAGC
The DNA here is from genome assembly GCA_038501785.1 of Myoxocephalus aenaeus. Taxonomy (NCBI): domain Eukaryota; kingdom Metazoa; phylum Chordata; class Actinopteri; order Perciformes; family Cottidae; genus Myoxocephalus; species Myoxocephalus aenaeus. Next base: position 1,843,562 of record JBAMJR010000025.1, read on the forward strand.
CGCTGAGTTCACATCGTTCACTCTCTCTTCAGCAAAACACTTCCATCTAGCTGCTGCTCTCAGCCTGCAATCCACGGGTGAAGCCGAAAGTCACCTTCACAGTGAGCCGTTCCAAGTCCACCTAGAGGGAATCCCCCACACACCGAGGGGTCGTCCCTGAACCGCCGGGGTGAATCCTCCGGGCAGACTGCTGACAAGAAGTGGAAATATAAAGGCCGACAAAATCACCTCGACACTGTTAACCTTCAGCTGTGCTGTGAACACTTCTTTCGAGGAGGAGGCGCGTGGAGCGATGAGGTTTGGCCGACAGTTTGAGGAACCAACCGAATGACGAGATGTAGTCACAAAGCTACACTCATAATGCTGTTCATTGGTTAGATGAGATGAACAAAACAGCCTCGACCTGTGCTTTCCTAGTGCCCATCTACTGTAATTCTATCAGTTGACCTGATGACCACCAGCTCGTTTTAGCCAATAGACCTCTTGTCTCCAAACGTCTACCAGCACATTGATTTGTTCCAACCCTCAAAAGGCAATCTTTGGGAATCTCCCAAAGTATCTCCCGCGTGTACGATGGCTTTGGTGTGTTTCCATGGGCCGTGCTACGTTGCGACTGAGTGAAAGCTGCATGCTACTGCCGGCTACTTGGCTCGGTAAAAGTGTTTTGAAACAGTCATATGGGCAACTTCAGAAGGCAATCTCGCTCGCTTAAGTGCTCCGATCTCTCTCAACGATCCTCACAATCTTACCTTCTCGCATCATCTCACTTCTGATATTGGGCTCAATTTTGATGCATTTTTTCTTCATCCCACCTCATCTACCGTCTGTTCTCTGCACCTCACCTACGTTTCTCAACTCGAGTCCTGTACTCCTGTTCTGACCTCTCTTTACTTTCTTACTCATATTTAGTTGTTTTTTAAAGCCCTTATAAACGGCATCAGGCTGTAGGGATTGTACCAGAGGAGCCCTTTTTGATGTTATACACTTTTATAAAATGCTCAAATATTTCGGCTGCTTCAAACAACACTTTTCTGGTGCAATATACTTAAATGGTCCTCACATCGATTCTTTATAGAGCTGTAAAGGAGTCGCCTTCAATCACTGACCCTACGAGCGCCGATCAGTTGGTTTTCATTTCATATCATGGACCAGGATGTCATTCAACTTCTGTAAAACACAATAAATGAAAAATGTAACGAATAGTCTGCATCAACACTGTTAAAAATAAAACACTTTGTAGAGAACCACACTGTGTCCCGTTAAACTTATTTATAAATCACTGGGCCACGACGAGTCCCATGGTGAGCCCGTTTGATGTGGAGGAACTGAAAATAGAACCTCATTAGGGCAGTCACACTTAGGCTGGGGTCCTGCTGCTTTCCGCTCTGGTGGTTAACGAGCTGCGGCTCTCATGGAGCATGCCGGCCCTTTAAGATGACCACCGAGAACGCGTTGGGGCCGTGGACCAATGTTCCCTCTAATTTTTTTCAGCACTGAGCAATTTTTTTTTTTCTGAGCGCACATTTCAGCACTGTGAGCAATTTGCGACTTGCCGAAAATGACCACAAGCCTGCGTTAGCCATAGGGGATTCAAAGAGATGACAGCAAATGCATCAATATGTATACAAGGTTGGTATTTATTCAATATCCTTCATAATGGCTGGACTTTGGGAACATTTTAATGATGGTGTTTTACCAGTCAGTTTAGTTGAACTTAAAGGATCTTTGTTGAACTTCAATCTTCGATAAGGGGAGGTTATGACTGGTTCACTGGTTATGACTGATAATGATATATATACAAAATAAAAGTATCAAAGGTGTTTAGTCATTTCTCAGCAGGTACAACATTTAAGTGGAACTTCATTGAAAGAAAAATGCGAATGCAGTGCTTAACAATAATTATAGGCCTATTAAATTGACATGGTGTCATTTTTCCTAAAGGTAGCCTAAATAAACAATTTAATAACTGGAGTGGTTTGCAACAAACTAGGCTACAAAACATGCCATTTGAATGTCATTGAGGGAGATAGGCCTATCTGGCTATGTGGCACCTGCTCTGCCTTTCTTTTCGCCATGGTATCTATAACTGCTGGAGCAGGGCCCGCCAAGAGTAGCCTAAACAGCGCCGGCCCTAGCTCATGTGGCGCTCTAGGCGAGCTTCACTCCTGGCGCCCGGAGGAGGACAGCGGGGGTGGGGGGTGCTAACGGAGGCAGAGCGCTAGCAGAGGTACAGAGCGCGCATGTCGAGAAACGGGACGCTGATTGGCCAAGAAGACTCGACGCGTCAAAGATCTTCTATTGCGGAGATGGCTCACTCCTATCTCAGAAACACTGGCGCAAAAAAGATTTTTAACCCCTGAAAAAAAATCGTTTGCGCGGTCTGAAAAATGTGCGCGGCCTGAAAAATCTATTGCGCGGCCACTTCGACTGGCCTGCGCGGCCGCGCACGCGCGCAGCTTAGAGGGAACACTGCCGTGGACCCTCCTGACAAGGTCTGAACCCGCGGCTGTTGTTGATTTGAGCTTCAAATAAATCATCATCACTAAAGCAAATGTCCGGGCTTCTGTCAGCTCATGTCAGCCAACAATGACACACAGACACCGACACCGACACACGCACACACACATGCACACACACATACACACACACACACCGGAGAGAAACGGCTGGTGATAACGCCAACACGGAGTTTGGCTTCACAAAGCCAATCGCAGAACCCATCGGCTCGTCCTGATGAAGGATGAGCCCCCTGGGGCCAGGGGTTATATTTCTGGGGTCCCCAGTCCAGCCGACGGACATCCGGGCCAATACTGCTGGAAGTTCCTCGTCAGATGAGAGTCGAGACCACCGGAGTGGCCGGCTCACGGTTTATTTTAAACCAATAAAATAATAATAATATGAGTGGTGAAGGTGGACCCAAATGCAGCGCAGAGTAATGAAAGACTTATTGTAGAAACCAGCAGTGCATAGCAGGGCTGATCCGGGCCACACACACACACACACACACAACCCTTCTAACCCTCACACACAGATCTTTTGATCTCAGACTTTCTGACTGTTTCAGTTCCAGTATTGGTGACCGTGATTTATCCACCGGGGAACCCTCTGCTTTGGATTAACCGAGAAGACTGGCAGAATTAGTTTTTATCTCTTTTAAATCACTTCATAAAACCCATTTTGGCAGACTGGAGTTGTTTGTGATATCGTCTTTTCACAGCTTTTATTTGATTTTATTTGTCTTATTGTTTCTTTTTTCTTTTATTACATTTTATTTTTCTTTGAATAGATTTTTTTTAATCGATTTTTTCCATCTATTCTTTCTTTATTAAATTCTGCCTTAATTTAATAAGGCTTCTGTTATTATATTGCAGTGTATCCCGCTTTTGCTTTGCTTGTCAAAACACTTTGGAAACACTGTTTTGAAAAGGTGCCGTATAAATAAAGTTATTAGTAGTAGTGGCATCGCGGGTACGAGATCTGTACGGAGACCTAGAAATACAAACACGAGGCAATCGTTCCGTTTATTATATTGGTCAAACCCTGCAGTTTCCTCAAAATAGATCAGAAACTGGATGGAGCCAGACGTGTTAAAGCTTATTCAGCGTCAGTGCAAAGCCATCCACCTCCTCCATCAAGTCAGCACTGGAGCTAATGGCTAATCAAGCTAATCAGGACGCGTCCTTCTCGGGAGAGTGATCATTTTCAACCAATCACTTTTGAGATGTTGGCAGTTTGAGGCAAAAGAAAGAACAACGTTGAGTTTTCTCATGAACTCTGGTCCCCTCCCTCATGCTGATCTCACTGACGTCTATACTGGGAGAAGAGACTTCTCTGTATGATAGATCACTGGGGGCGGCTGTAGCTCAAGGGGATGAGTGGTCGTCCTGCAACCACAAGGTAGCCGGTTCGATCCCCAGTCTCCCCATAGTTTGCATGTCGAAGTGTCCCTGAGCCCAGACACCGAACCCCCAATTGCTCCCCGGGCGCCTCCATATGGCAGCCCACTGCTCCTTAAAATACCAAGGATGGGTCAAATGCAGAGTTGGGCGGCTGTAGCTCAGGGGGATGAGTGGTCGTCCCACAACCACAAGGTAGCCGGTTTGATCCCCAGTCCCCCCATAGCTCACATGTCAAAGTGTCCCTGAGCAAGACACTGAACCCTTAACTGCTCCCCGGGCGCCTCACAGGGCTGCCCACTGCTCCCTATCCAGGGATGGGTCAAATGCAGAGAAGAATTTCCCCAAGGGGATTAATAAAAGTGCATGTTTCTTTTTTTTCTGTTTCTTTTTCATTTATTGAGGGGAAAATTGATTTTTCTTTCGTTTAAATTAAGTTACATTATGTAACCGGTTATCATTTCTTTGCAAAAACAAAATGTGCATGAATTTTTGCTAAAAATTGTTCACTCCAGATTGAGAAACAATATACAGAGATGTGTATGAAAGGATGTTTCATCTTTTCCTTTATGAACCCCTAGTTCTGTGGGTGCAAGTTCCTCTTTTCGTCTCCTCACCACCTCCTCTTCAGTGGACACTTGTCTCATCTCTTCTCCTCCTCTTCAGTGGACACTCGTCTCGTCTCTTCACCTCCTCTTCAGTGGACACTCGTCTCCTCACCTCCTCCTCTTTAGTGGACACTCGTCTCGTCATCTCCTCCTCTTCAGTGGACACTCGTCTCGTCTCTTCACCTCCTCCTCTTCAGTGGACACTCGTCTCGTCATCTCCTCCTCTTCAGTGGACACTCGTCTCGTCTCTTCACCTCCTCCTCTTCAGTGGACACTCGTCTCCTCGCCTCCTCCTCTTCAGTGGACACTCGTCTCGTCTCCTGACCTTATATCTTCCCCGCCACCTTTCGTGTTCACCTGCTCTACGTCTGTCTCAATTGTGTCATCTTTTATTCTCATCTCCTCCTCGCTCTGTTCTGTCTGCAAAAAAAAATGTAAAAGTGATTTAGTCTGGGAGTGAGTCTGTTATGTTCTCAGCAGTGCGCTCAGACTTCTTGGAACAGGGAAAATGTGTTGAAAGTGGAGGAGAAGCAATACTTCAGTAAGAACTGTCGACATTCCCTCGAGCGAGGAGCTGCCGCGACTCCGTCGCTCAGCGGTTCGACGACTGAAGACCGAGTCTGGATTTGCAAAACTCTCAGAGGTGAATGCATGAATTTGAAGCAGGTCATCTGATGAAACCGCTCCTGGATAAATGAGGGTCTTGAATAAAAATGAGATAGTTTGTGATTTATGTGGAGGCCCAAATTAAAAAAAAATTATAAAAAAGGAATTAAGTGTGAAATGAGGAATACATTGAGACGGATCCTTAGAAATACCTAACGACCAATCATTTCTAACAGAGGGAGCAGTGACATCATAAATGATGTAAAGGTGGAGTTCAGGTTGATTCTGATTTGCTATGCATGTTTTCAAGGTATACCATATGTTAGACTATTTAAAATTGTTTCTACCTGAAGTTTTACAGTTTGAAGGTATAGCTTTTGTCACATAACATGTTTAAGAAAGTAAATAGTTTTACCTGCACTGTTACCAACTAGACAATGTTACAAAACTAGATCCCGCTGATTGAAGGCTGTATTGAAGCAGCACATCCTTTTTTACATACAATCTCTGCATTTGACCCATCCTTGGTGTTTTGGGTGGGGGTGGGCCCCTGGTGGGGCGCCCAGGGAGCAGCTTAGGGTTGGTTCGGTGTCTTGCTCAGGGACACTTTGACATGTGAACTTGGGGAGACTGGGGATCGAACTGGCAACCTTGTGAATGCAGGACAACCACTCATCCCCATGAGCTACAGTCACCTGTCCAACTTCTTGCTGATGTCTTTCAACACATCCAGAGTGCTGGTCTAGTCATCAACGCTAAGAAGTGTCACATGTCCAAGCCAGAGGTCCAGTACCTTGGCTGTGTGCTTGGAGGTGGAGGTATCCGTCCTCAGGTTAGAAAGGTGGAGGTGATTGCAGCTTCAACACTACCTCACACCAAGAGGCGGCTATGATCATTCTCAGGGTTAGTAGGTTGGTATCGGAGACTTATCCCCAACTTTTTATCAAGATCTGCAGTACGAACTGACGTGACGTACAAATCCAGCCCAATAAAGGTTAAACGGACGCAAGAAAGTGAAAATGCTTTCAAGGACTTGCAAAATTCTGTGTGTCAAGAACCTGTTTGGCAGTGTGCAGATTTCACTCTTCCCTGTCCACACAGAGGCTTCTGGGGGAGGTGTCAGAGCAGTGTTATTGCACGGACAGGCTGGAAACCAGTTGCCTGTGTAGTACATCAGCTGAGAACTCTTCCTAAGGGAAATAAGGTAGTCAACAGTGGAGAAGGAAGCTCTGGCTATTAAATGGGCATTAGAAACCTTGAAGTACTACCTGATTGGCAAAGAGTTTGTTCTTGAGTCTGACCATCGAGCATTGCAGTGGATCCACAAAATGAAAGACACTAATGATAGAATGACCACAGGCTACTTGTCTCTCCAGCCTTATTGTTTACAGGTCCAGTATAGACCAGGACACAAGATTTTTTTTTTTTTACACATGTATCATAGCTACTCATCGGTTACACATGTATCATAGCTACTAATGGAAATAAACACCTTCAGTTTTCTGGACAAAGTATCTCGTGCCTCCTTCCACTTTCCAAGTCACTCCGGTCAGGCCTCACCAAACCTTTACAAGGCCTCTGCTGAGCAATGAGGCAGATAGAAGAGAGTCCATGAGGGCTGATTCACTGTGGACCGCATTATCTTCTTCTATTATAATCTTAAGAGCTGAAACCACAGGTGGATTCCACTTGATTAAAGCTTTTATGAGGCGTGGGTTCAAATCCCACTGCTGCCAAACCTTTTGTCCGTGACCTTTTACGTTAAAGGTCAGTGCCATGGCTGAGAAATGGAGATTGGCACTGTGCCTATCCATGCATTTTGTTTGGAAGAGGGGAGTTAACTATGACTGCAAATTGCTCTAAATGGAGCATTAATTAGCTGTCTCCCAATGTGAATATTTGAGTTTTCAACATTTGGAAATACTGTATGTACTTTTTTGAGTTTGACAAACCTTGTAGATAAGTGGACATTCCAGTTATTTTCTGACGGACCTTTTAAGGGGTCATTTTGTCCAAAAATCTGCAATAGGTTTATATCGGGCTATTATTTATGCAATTGAAACATGCCAGACGACTATCACATAAGAAACATGGTATAATGGATTACTTTGATGCCCAATTTTAACAGGATACAACATCTTTTTATTCCTTTTTTTTAACAGTGTTTCACCATTTTCTTTTCTTTTCTGATTTTATTTGATAATGAGTCACAAAGCATCCATCTGATGTATATTTTAAACTGTTAAGACAAATACATTCTTCGTTGCATTTGGGGTAGCCTTTGGAATTTGAGTTGTTGCACTGATGTGATGTATATCGCCAAAGAAATATGGACTTTACAGTATCCAGCCTCTCAGCTGAGACGGTGTTTATTCTTGCAGCACATTGACATCTTTGTATTTTAGAAAGCCAATTAGATTGACCTGACCTTTCAACTCCCGACGGCTCCAATACAGTTCCTGCGGCCCTCCAGAACGACTGTAACTACATTCTATAAATGTTTTATTTTCATAGGACTCTGTGGATCCTTTAGAAGTTGCAAAGTTAATTTCTGAAATGTCTGAAGCAATCATTCCACTATGTCACCTCAAACTGATTTCAGAGCCTCCTAGGAGCCTGCTACCTGTATTTATCTGTTGTGTGTCTGTGTGTGTGCAAGTGTGTGTTACGATGCCCGAGTTCTTATCTTTTTTAATTAATGTGATCTCTCGGCTGCCATCTCTACCCAAGCCAGTGGTGTGTATGTATGTGCGTGCATGCCTTTGACTTATCTGAAGTTATCTTTTTGCTAAAATGTGGACCACTACAACCTTATCCAACATTTTATTGATTTAGTGTCTGCCACGCTTAGCTCAGCATAGCTCACCCGGTGCGGGGCAAAGCGGAGGGAAATAATTGCGGAAGGAAGGATTGGAGTTTGCCCATGAAGGGCACAAGATTGTTGGAATCTCTATAGTTCATTCTATGAAAAGGGGGGATTGTCCAGGTGCATCCTGGCAAACCTGTCATTGTTTATTGATCGACTCTTCCAAAGGGCAAAGGTAGATACAGGGGTGGGGTCGGACAAGAAAAGTATTTTTAAGAGCTTGGTGGTTGCGTAAGGCAACGGTCCTCAACCTTTTTTGCGCCACAGACCGGTTTCGTGGAAGACAATATTTTCACGGACCGGCCTTCACGGTGTGGGCGATAAATATGACGTAATAAAATGATACGACCGGCATGAAGACAATAATAAAGTGCATTAAAATACAACTCACCATTACGCCGAATTAGTGGGAGCCCTGAGCTTGTTTCTCTGCAACTCCGTAACTTAAACCTTTAGTCCAGTCTACTCCGTAAATTACAGAGTAGACTGGACTAAAGGTTTAAATTACGGAGTAGACTGGACTAAAGGTTTTAGTCCAGTCTACTCCGTAACTTAAACCCTGCTACAAGATGTTGGAAATGGAGGCAGGTTTTCAGGCGATCTCAGGATATTCTGCCTTGGTTTTAATCACCAGCAGAGTTGAAACAGATTTAAAATTGAATTTTTGGGGTAACGTATCGCGTGACCTCTACGCGATACCAACATGCACCCTTTGACCGGATTATGTGTGGGGAATGGGAATATGTGACAATTTCATGTGGGAAAACGTGTGTTTACATGTGACGTGGAAGTGGATCACCAATTTCACTTGAGTGTCCTCTTTAAACTTGAGTGTTTCTCAATGTCATTTTGCCTTGTTTGTCATCGGAAAACAGGGGGAAGACATTGGGAACTTTAATAAGAGTAAGATAAGTACGATAAGGACTCCTGATTTTATTGCATTGCATTTGCAAAAAGATGCATTTTTTCTAAACCTTTGCTGACCTGGCTCCTATATCAGCTCAAATAAATACACAAACTGGAGCACCTCTAATGTGCCAGCAGTATTGATTTTTAAACCAAGAGCTCTAATTGTATTCAATGAGTGCTTCCTATTACACACTGTTATCTGCAATGATTAGAGACATGAAGACAAAACAAAAGAATTAAGAAAAAACAGCAGTGCAAGCTGAAAAACTTTAATCAGGCAGTGAACTGGAGGGAATGATCAAAAGGTAGAGGCAGGGAGTAGAGTTAGTGGTCGAGTCCCCAGAAGTCAGAGACGGAGCATCAGACTTGGTTTCTTAGCCTGCTTGCTTTTCATGGGTGTAAATAAAACATCCGGCCCCAATACCGTTTTCCCAATTGTTCAAATTCATATTAACCGTTGTTTAGATACACTGGTATTTATGCCAAAATGTCCCTAATGTTATGCTATATTGGGATTTTTTTTCTTCTTTTTTTTTTTTTTTTTTAAACCTTTATTTAACCAGGAAGTCCCATTGAGATTAAAAATCTCTTTTTCGAGGGAGACCTGGCCAAGACAGGCAGCAGCATAAAAAACACATAGTTACAGACAGAAAACACAGAACAAGACAAGTTAAAAGAAACTAAAAGCTAAGAGCTAAGAGACAGTGACGTAGAGTTAATTTAAGAAACATTTACATTTTTGGGAACCTGCCTCTATTTCTTTCATTCGAGATTTAAAAGCAGTCAGTGGTATTAGTTCTCTGAGCTTTAAAACATTCTGCAACATATTCCATGATGAGGAGTACACAAAAGCCCTTTTTCCCATTTCCGTTCTGGCATTTGGGACAGTGAGCATCAAAAGGTCCAGAGATCTTAAAAATCATAAAAGAATCAGACATCTTCATATAGCCAGATTTTTTTTGTGTAAGAGTCAAATGAGATCAGATTTTAGATCAAATTATTTAATAGGCAACTATTTGCTTTCACCCCTTTATTTATTGTTTTTCATATTCACCGTCGTAGAGATTTGGCAAGCACACATTGGCTGAGCAGCAACGGACGCGAAATAAAGCTAAGGCTGATCGGAGGTTTAGCAAATTTGACCAGATTCATATTTTTGACCTGTGCCAAATGTAAAGTTCGGGGATCACCAAAGATGTTATGGTTTATCATCCAAAAAAGTGACAAGTCGACCTCATGGTAGCACCGACAAGCTGCTAGCACGGCTAAACGTAATAATTAAAGACTCCGTATCAAATATGACTGACGCTTGATGTTTTGGTGTGGCTTCACCTCGAAATGGTACATGAATATTATATTATAAAAGTGAATCCGTCGTTGTGTACCAGAGGAAAGTAGATAAACACACTGACATACAACGTACTGCTGCACTGCACTAGAAGAAAGTACTACTGTAACTGAGCGATGGACTCAATGTGATCAATCATTAATATTGGTCTGAAGTAGTCCGGCAGCAGCGGCATCAATCGAAGCTCAATATATAAACTATAGGAGGTTATAATAATGTGGACGGAGTACAGCCGTCCCCTCACTCCACTTTACTGCTCGTGATGAAGCTCATCAGCACACAGGAACAACACTGGAATTCACCAGGGAGGGATAAGTGTAGGACGCTTTGGAAACACTGCATCAAAACAAGGCCACACTGAATCATGCGTTGCTGCTCGTATCGTCTGGGGGAAGCCCACAGATGGTCCAGATGCATTTATTTGGGCGTGAAGCTATCTGACGCCATTAACACATGAGGCTAATCAGTAGCTGTTCAGGAGGTCTTAACAAAGTGGACGATTCAATATTCAATAAGCACATGGGATGTGTTATGCTGGGAGCGTGCTCTGCATATTAATACATTCTATACTTTACCTCACTTTATTTTTTTTGAATTGCTAAATGGGAGTTGCACCATTTATTTCCATGTATTTGTGTTTGTTAAATTCGTGACTCTCACCACACATGTGAGAGGAAGGATGTATCTCTATAAACTTGATATGGTCTAATGTTCAAAACCCTTGCAAGTGATAATATAAATTGTTATATTCTGTGTATATTCTTCATTTCATTATTCTTATGTCTATGAGTTATGTTCAGGTTGTGCGAGGTCCGTTCAACAAATGCTGTCTGTGAGAAACGTTCCTCAAGGTTCCTCAAGGTTCCACGCTCTGCACTACAACACTCACACCTGTTTATCAGTATATTGACATTAGGGAAGCAGACTGGTCGTTGCACTTTCCAGCCTTGTGAGAAAAGATGAGGACATGATTCTCCTCCTCTTAGATGGGTTAGGGCTGTTCGGGGTGTTTTTGGACGGTCAACCTGTGTGTTGACTCCGAGATATCAAGATTGCAGCGTTTGTTACTTTGGTTGTGATCAAGGAAAATAAATTGAGAGTTGTCGAACTGAATTCTTCCGGAGGCTACACCAGGCATCCAAAAATATTACACGCTAACACAAGGCAATCAGTTCTCACTCCAAACTTGTCAAATATTGATATTTGTATACATAACTACTTGGTTAGGTTGTGAAAAAGATTTTGGTTTGATTTGGGTTAAGGTATGTATGTTAATTACATAAAAGTAAAAATTGCGTCAGTTACATAACAAAACTACGGTAAAATAAGTCGGTGTGGAGTTCACACTGGACTAGAACAGCAGCATCCTGGTTGAAAGTCCTGTGTTTGTTTTACCCATCCCCCTACGTGGACTCTCTCTCTCTCTCTTTGTACTGCAGCAGTTGCTCAGACCATGTCAGATGGCTTTACGTTGGGAGTGACATGAAAGCCTGGTGCGTCTCATACACTAGCAAAGGTGCCTTGATCTGCAGTATCAGAAATCGAGGGGTCCCTGGCCAAGCAGCAGGTCTTGGCGAGTTAGGAGTGAGAACGGGTCGGCATCGAGAGCCTTAAAGGACATTTTTCTGGACCAAAGTGACAATAATTTGCCAAACTGAACTTTGTCACTAATTGCGGTCTGTGTCTCCACAGTGCTCACAACTTGCTTCAGCGAGACAAGGCCCAGAACACAGTAACAATTATGTATCCTCGAATCTTCCATTTGTGTTTAATATGCTGATATTCATGTTTTATTATCCTCAAGGATGAATCCAGCTCAGCTAAACAAAGCTGTCTCGAGTTCAAGTCATGTGCAACCTGACCCTAAAGGCTCGGAGGCTGCTGTTACCCCTTAATGTAGAAATATGAAATCATCTTTATACTTTTCACTTGTTACCCTTATGGTTGGTATGGTTCAGTATTTGAACAGGGTGAGTGGATTAGAAACTTTTTTAACTATACACTGCTCCAGTAAAAGTTCATGTTTCTAAATGTTTCACACTCGAAAAACAAAACCAGTGCTTTTTGGCTGGAATATGCTCCGGTCACATGACTCTGAGCAGATAGAGAAAATAAATGAATAATTTCAGCCTGGAAGATGTTGGTCCATGAACATCTTTCTATACGTCCCCTAAAGATCTTGGGATGACCTAAAGGCCTTAACGTACCATTTGAGCGCCAGGAGTTCACACATTGTTACAAATGAACACTCAGGACATGGTGAAACCTCACACCCCAGCCCGTTCACTCCACCCGGCTTCAGTCAATCAGCTTGTAGCTCCATCACTGCGAGCTAAACACTACAAAGCCAGACTGTTTGTGTCCTGGCTCCTCAATGGTGGAATGAGCTCCCCATTGACATCAGGAAGTCTCTACATCTTCCACGTGAACTAAAAACACATCTTTTTCGACTACACCTTGAATAAGGAAGGTAGCACCTAGTAGCACTTTAGTAGCATCCATCCATTTTCAGCCGCTTATCCAGCTGAGTCCTACAGAGGAAACTCATCTCCTTACTCTATCTCTAAGGCACCAGAGAGAAAGAAAGGAGGTCCGTGTTCAGCTCCGCTTTAACACTCTGGGGTCTGTGGTCATTTTCTCATTTTACATAATTTTTAAATTTCCCTTTTTAAAGTCACTTGCATATGATACATACTCATGTGTTGTATATCAAAAATTACAGAACAATCTAAGCTATCTATATAATGAGGCACCATTGTCCCAAGGCACAAGTGTAAAGAGAAAATATGACTAAAGCTGAAAAATGTAATCTTGATTTTGGAAATCTTTCATATTTGTTGTGAAAAGGTGGTATATCGGTTTTGGTGATGGAAATGTGTTTACCAAAGGTCTTAGGTTCACAAAAGCAGTGGAATATATGAATAAAATGGTAGACACATGTAAATAAATGTCTAAAATCAAATGTATTATTATATGGTGGGGATGATGAGCTGTGGCTGGCTTTGCGGCCTGCTAGGTGATCTGTTGGCAGGCAGACGGACAGGGAGACTGCTGCAGCGATGCTGCATGTTGTCCTCTGGACCCTCACAGCTCTGAATCCACTCTGTAAAATACATTAATACTAGTCAGTATGAGTTCACTGATAGAAAGTAATGATTAGACACCGACACGTAAGGAAGATCCAACACTATGCTCAGACACTGCATCATGAGCTAGCTACGTGCAAACATTGCTAAAGCTAATAGATCCAACTATGCTCAGGCCATGAGCTAAAAATGCACAACGTTAGTTACAGCCTTACAAACACGTAACTGAGATCCAACACTACTAATCTTACTAAGTTCACTGTAATAAAGTTAACGGTGATAGGGACAACAATTGATTACCCACCGTTCATAGCTGTAATCAGCTATCTCCGTTAGCGCGCTACCGCTAGCTCTGTGTTAGCATCAGCTACCGTGACATAAACAGTACTGTAGTAACGATTAATGGAGGTCCAACACTACTGGTCGTACTATGTTCACTGTAAGAAAGTTAATGGTGATAGGGACAACAGTTGATTATGCACCGTTCAGTCGTAGACACGGAAGATAACATCCAACACGGCACTATGTAGTGACGTGCTAACGCTAAGCTATCGTCAACAAACAAACGTTATTTACGGTAGGGTGACCAGATTTGAGTTTGTGAAAAAGAGGACACTTCGTTCCGGGGGGGGGGGGGCAAAAGGCCGTAGTTTGGACACCCCTGCCTTACCCTATCTCTAAGGCTGAGCCCTACATAGGAAACTCATCTCCTTACCCTATCTCTAAGGCTGAGCCCTACAGAGGAAACTCATCTCCTTACTCTATCTCTAAGGCTGAGCCCTACGGAAGAAGCTCATTTCGGCCGCTTGTATCCGAGACCTCGTTCTTTCGGTCCTGACCCAGAGTTTGTGACCATAGGTGAGGGTTGGAACGTAGACCGACCAGTAAATGGAGAGCTTCCCCTTCCGGCTCAGCTCCTCTTCACCAAGACGGTCCGGTGCAGCTCCTGTTTTACTGCTGCAGCCGCACCGATCCACCTTACCCTCACTGGAGAACAAGACCCCGAGATACTTGAACTCCTTCGCTTGGGGTAGGCAGTTTGTCCCCACCTGGAGGGAGCAATCCACCGGTTTCCAGCAGAGCACCATGGCCTCAGATTTGGAGGCCCACTTTAGTAGCACTTAAATGTCTCTTACTGATAGCACTTTGTAGTTTAACTTTATTGAAGAAATTGTACTTTCTTGATTCTTGTTGTGAGTTTGTCCTCATGGTTGAATGCACTTATTGTAAGTTGCTTTGGATAAAAGCATCAGCTAAATGAACTGTAATGTAAAAACAAAAATATCTCTCAGTAAAAATGCTCACCGTCACAACATGGAACACAGTGATGTTATTTAAGGGCGTTAAATATGTAAAGACCTTGACCCAGTTATGAGAAATGGTCCCACGTCCCATCATCTCGCCCTGGGAGCCCTGCTCATTAAAACTATTATTACAGAGATGGTGAGGACCCAAACGGTTTCTGGGTTCATGAAACACTGTCACGTTGCGTTGGCCTTAGTTTATTAAGCATGCTGTTAATGACAGCCAAAACAAATGCATTCAAGTGATGAGCTGCAGATAGTTACCACTTTATGGAGAAATAAGAGCTTTTTTTATTTGATTTAATGGTCAGCAGATTTATTTTAAATTTGTGAGCGTGAGTAAAGAGGACATCAAGTTTGCAATTTGTCACAACTGCAAGAACAAAATAAGCCGTGGGCGGACAACCGTAAAAACATTTGTCACAACTACTTGTAAGCACTTGCCTTCTTTTGGGAAAGTGACATTTTGTATTTTAAGTGGGATATACTGCAATTCATGTACATTTTGAATGTATTTCTCCAGTAATCTGTGTTCTCAATATGTTGAGATTTATTTTAGTAAGAGTGATAACAGATCCTGTAACTTGGTACGGTTACAGAGAGCGTTTCATTATGAACATACACAAGTGAATACAAATGTTGCATGATCCCATCAATAGGTCTGAGAAAGAATGTTAAAATTTTTAAATGTCAGAATAAGCCAACACCATGGCAATCCGTGCATCTCTAACATTAGACCGTGGGTAACAAAGCACCATCTACAGTATGTGGCGCTGCAGAATGTGTATAGTGGTCATCAATGAAGCTCTTTACATTTAGGCTCAATACTTATGCCTCAATACTGTAAAGGCATAGAAGTACAAATATTGGCTAACATGTATCCCACAAAGTGTATTCCATAGTCATCACATTTATCATAAAGTATTTGAGTGACACACTTTCTAGTGATCTTTTAAACATGTTTTAATTCACCCATCCTTATAATAACTAACTGCCTTTCTTTCTTTTTTCAAAGGCATTGTGCATTTGTGAGGACATTTAGAGAACATGCATACATCTACCCTTCAGACACAGAAAAGTAGTGCCAACTGTCTATCCGTTATAAACATGTGCATTAACAACAATTAACATAATGTTAATGCAATTTAAAACTAACTTAATTGGTAATTGGGTGAATATAGAGCGAAAAACATCAATAATGGCACTTTGTAAATGAATATGAATATAATGATAAAAACCATCCATCGTGTTTGTCTTGCTCAGTGCTGGACTGTTTCTAAAGGCTTGAATGGTTCATACCTCGTTGCGTCTCATGGGGACAGAAACACATCTGCATTAAGTGTGTTCTGTCTGGCAGCAAAAGCATTTAAGCAGATAATATTCCACTAATTAGGGGAGAAAAAATGAACCCTTACTGTAAATTAAAGATGAGGAACCTTCGGGCTACGTCTTCACCTCTCGGTGATCTTCAGTGGTGTTACACGTGTTTGAAGTGGTTCAGCCTGCGTGATGAAGATAAACCTCCCTCTTCCTAAATGCTTCAGCACACAAGACGCTCAGCATGGCCGCCAGCAGGGACGGATGAATATTCCTCAGATTAGATTGCAGTGTATAGGTTGACTGAAGTGTGTTTGTGTAGATTTGAGTTAAAGCTGTAGAACGTTGTAAGATATAGATGGAAACCTCTCAGTGCAGCCGCCTTAAAGGAACAGTTCACCCCTAAATTAATACGTGTTTCCCTATCACCTGCAGGGCTATTTAACAATCTAGTGGCGGAAGCATCCGTAGATTAAGGCCCACTTTGAAGTTGTTAGAACCTAAAAAGCCAGAGTGTGTGTGAAACTGTATGTAGCACATGTGTCTCCCGAGTGCTTTGTATTGTTGGTATTTCATCCACCAACATAACGACTTGAGGCATAGTGGAACGCGTGAAATCTTTGACTGCCTAAATGGTCACGTCTTTCATGCAGATGGTCCATCGAAGCTTTCGAGACAAAGCGGTCGCAACCGCCATCTGTCGAGGTGGCCGAATGCCAGAGTGGTGGAAAATGAAAAAGAATGAAAAGAAAGATTTCACCTCAGAGGCGTCCTTTTCTCTGCCCAGACATGAATGAAATGTGAATGACAACATGCAAGAGAGTTAGATAATTCAAAGAGACTTCCATTTCCTCGCCGAGGCGTGATGGATCACCAGTTAAAATCCAGTGTGTATCGCTGATGGCCATAAAGCGCACAAACAATTCCTGTCCAATACATTTAAAAGCAGCGTCACAAGGAAGAGTCAAACAAACAGATGGCCCCGTTGTTGTTTTTGTCACGGAACATGCGTGTGACTACTAGCGTGACAATATAAACTCTATTTACAATGACGTACCTTCACTTATGATAGCATTGCAGTGTGTAGCTTTAACTTTATATATGTTGGCTGTGCATGCGGTTCTTTCTCAAATAGGCACCATGAGGGTGTCTATCTCTAGCTTCTGGTCTTCTTCAATACAGCATGAGGTTTTATTTAGAAAATTATGGTCCAATTTAGAGTAAAACAGACATTAAGGCAGAGTATGCTTTAGGGTGTAACAAAAAGAGATAAACGCGGAGCAAGAGAGGAACGCACAAGTTATTATAGGAAAACAATGCTTTGCGGGCACAGGTTTTGTGGAGACACATCTCGGTGTGATCGGGCCTGACTCAGCATTAGGTTTTGCTCCACGCTCTAATGTTACTTCTAATTGCAAAAGACCAAGATGGCAAGGGCCAAAAAACAAGATTGTGATTCCCAAAAGGCTTTGAGGCATCACAACTGTAGTCCACAAACCAATGGCTGACCTCATGGAGATAAGTTCCTTATACAGTCTTTGTTTGGAGGCCGGTGTTTTGTGTGTCAAAGTGATGTTAAGTCACGTTCGTGACAACTGAGTGGGTTTGCCATCTATACGTAACGTTTGTTTCTTTGGGTCACGTTGAGTAAAACACCTTGCAATCAAGGAATCGTTAAACAGGAGAGCAAAAGAGGTGTTTTGGCTATCACCATTTTAGATCGCAACCTTCACCATCTTGGCTTTTTGCAACCAGTGAACTGAAGTTACCATATTTGGACTGCGGAGGAGTCGTAGAGTCTGGTAGCAGTAGTGACCTGTCAATCACCTTGTAGCCCCGCCCTTAAGCATACCCTGCTTTATGGTCATTTTGACTAAATGGAATCATAATTTACTAAATGAACATCAGAAGACTTGAAACTAGAGACTGAGATAATAAACAATCGGAATTATGTTTGCAACCAAAGCAGTCGCCCTCTGCTGGTCAGTACAGAGAAAGCAAGTTTAAGAAACATTCACATTGACATTTCAGAACCGTAGGTTGCCGCCTGCTCTTACTGCTTCTTTCTTGTCAGTCTGAGATAAAGAGCAGAACTATGTTGCAGGTTATTAGGTTTAAAGAGAAGATTAAGTCGACCTCCTGCAGGGAAATGTACTGTGTTTATAGTCTGTATACACACAGATAGTAACATGTGTACAGCCATGTGCTGAAGAGCGTGGACAATGGTTCTGTTGACGGTGTGAACTATTACGCCCCTTGAGTGCAGACAATGACGAGTCGTCCAATAGTTTGTGTTTCGAAAGAGTCGGCAAGTCAATGAGAGGAGGGAGGTAGAGAGAAGGGAAGAAGATAGGGGGGCAGAGAGCCATGCTGAGATACAACATGCAATTTTGCAGCTGCTGTATTGGCAGGGCAACGGTGCATGAGTTCACTCTTTGTGACAACCCCGAACACACACACACACACACTTAGAAGAGGGGACAGAAGGTACAGTAGAGATGTCCAGCTGAAGAAAGAGCGTGAGATAATTCACTAAGACGTCTGTGTGTCCGGAGGGCAACGAGAGGGGAGGGGATTAGCCTAGCTTAGCATAAAGACTGGGAGCAGGGGGAAACGGTTAGCCAGGCTCTGATGTTTGAATTTGGCACCTCAAGACAGATGAGGTGAGGATGTGTGAATGTGGAAGTTGCTCGATGTTTTGTAGCAGTGGACGTCGTCGTGCTCTTTTGAAGCTTCTAGTTTGGTGTTTCGGCCTTCACCATCTTGGGTTTTTGCAACCAGTGAACAGAAGTGACCATTTTTAGACTCTGGAGGAGTGAGGTGGTGACGCCATATACGACTCAGGTCAATCACCTTGTAGCCCCGCCTTAAAGCGTCCCCTGCTTTATGGTCTGTTTGACTCTAAATGACCATAATCTACTAAATTAACATCATGCTGTATTAAAGAAGACTTGAAACTAGAGATTGAGACATAAACTCATGTTTACAATGTTTACTGAGAGAATAAATCAAGAGATAAGTAGATTCATGTATATAGACTTCTATACAACCAAACTTCTTTTTGCAACAAGTCGTAGTCTAAACACAAATGTGAAGTTGGTCATGATATAGGCTCTGAAACAAAAACATGACGACCTCTCAGCCTCTCTCTAACCTTCAGTGTGGATGTGAACGTTCTCTGTGGAGAAGTTTATTAAACCCAGCAGGATTAACTGGTGAGCTGTAATTTAAATCAACCCAGACAAAATTATTCTTTGCCTTGTAATCAGAAGAAATGCACAAAAACACATAAAACTGTAACAATGGAATCCCATCTGGTAGACCTGGTAAAAAGCAGGCTGGTTGGTTTTGTTGTTGGCCACAGTCAGTAGTGATCAAACATGAGGATGCTAATAATAGAGATAGGGAGTATAATGGATTTTATTTGGAGTGTTGAGGCTTTTAAATATTAGAGATTTCTCTTTTTGATGAAAAGTTGAAGCCGGCTGTGTGTTCATAAATCCATAGTGTTGAAGTAGCAGATAGATTCATAATACTGCTTTTCTTCTTTCTGTAGCTGCATGTATGTAATGTAAATACATAATTATATACTACATTTAACCTATAGTCAAAGTTGCAGCTTCATTTAACTGCTTTGAAACAAAAGCTTCACTTTGCCTTATTTACACATTTCTCCGTACATCACATGCAATCAGATTAAACCGAGACGGTGTGTCAGTGAGAGAGAAGGGACGGTTTCCAGAAGGTAATGTCGGCATTGTAGTAAGCAGAGAACAAAGCCTAATTGTTCCCTTTAACTCACGTCTCTCATCTTTAGCTTCTGGCCTCTCCTCCCCTCCTTCAGCTCTTAACCCTCTGAGGTCGGCGCCCGCGTCGAAGCGTTAAACCAGGTGTCTAAATGTTTAATAAAATTATAATCATCGCAATAATACGTCACATAAATATGGTTAAAAATCTGGCGGATATGGTTTCCACTTCCGCGTCTGAGCATCTAAACATGGACATGTATGAGGCGTGCAAAGCTTCACTGTGAGTCAGAAGGTGCCAAGCAAAGAGTCCTGAGCAAAGCTATATTGGAGGGGACTGAAGGCGCAGCTTCAGAGCCTGAAGGATTCACTAACAGGAGCTAGACGGAGCTAACGGGCCAGATAGCTGGCTACAGCGTTTCTGTGAGACTGAACGGTGAGTAATCAATTGTTGAATCTATCACGTTAACTTGTTACAGTGAACATAGTATAAGTTCACTGTAAGAAAGTTAACGTGATAGAGACAACAGTTGATTATGCACCGTTCAGTCATAGACACGGAAGGGAACAGCCAACACGGCTCTATTTAGTGACGCGCTAACCGCTACGAAGCTCTCGTCAACACACACATGTTATGTTATTTACTGTCTTACAAACACATAATGGAGGTCCAACACTACTGGTCGTACTGACTGTATTAATGTATTTTACAGAGTGGATTCAGAGCTGTGAGGGTCCAGAGGACAACATGCAGCTGCCAACACATCACCTAGCAGGCCGCAAAGCCAGCCACAGCTCATCATCCCCACCATATAATAATAAATTTGGTTTTAGACATTAAATTACATGTGTACCATTTTATTCATATATTCCACTGCTTTTGTGAACCTAAGACCTTTGGTAAACCAATTTCCATCACCAAAACCGATATCCCACCGGAGTAAAGTTATGTTTTCACAACAAATATGAGACATTTCCAAAATCAAGATTCAATTTTTCAGCTTTAGTCATATTTACACTTGTGCCTTTGGGACAATGGTGCCTCATTATATAGATAGCTGAGATTGTTCCGTATTTTTTGATATACAACACATATCTGTATCATATGCTAGTGACTTTAAAAAGGGGAATTTAAAAAGTATGTAAAATCAAGAAAAATCAAGAAATTGACCCCCAGACCCCCAAGTGTTAAATCCTTTCCTCAGCCGCCCTTCCTTCACTTTCTTTCTACTTCGGTCCTGTCCCTTTGCTCATATGTAAAGGTGAGAAGTGGACGCAGTCACCGTGAATTCACCCGTTGGTTTGTGGACTGCGGTTTTGAAGCCTCGAGTTCTGCAGTGAGGGTGGAGCTAAACACAATCACCCTGAATGAGACGAACCACAAATGTGTCCCAATCAACTTCCATGAATTGAAATCACACTGAAAGGGTTCAAATCCCTCAGACAAAAACACGGGACAACCCCCAGACCGGTGGTGACCTGTCAATCACCACGTACAGGGTTCATACACATTTTGATCAATGGATTTCCATGACCAAACATTTTGTGAAAAAGTGAGAAAATGTAGTATTTAAACTAACAATGAGAATTCCAAAGCATACAGTAAACCTTAAATGACACAAATGAATGAGAGACAATAGTTTGATTAAAATAGTTAACATTTATCAGGATTCTTACGGTCATGGAAAACCTGGAAAAGTCATGGAATTTTAAAATGGTTATTTCCAGGCCTGGAAAAGTCCTTGAAAAAAATAAAATCCCAAAGGTTTTGTAAAAGTCATGTAAATGTGTTACATACACGCATATATATAAATGTTTATTTTACTATTGTCTCATTCATGTGTGTCATTTAAGGTTTACTGTATGCTTTGTATTCTCATTGTTAGTTTAACCCTTAGGAGTCAGCGAGCGCGGATCCGCGCTATACGATACTGACGTTTTGAAAATATTCATTTAATTGCGATAATTCTGCAAAAAAAAAAAAATTCAGTTGGATTTCCGCTTCCGCTGCCTTCTTCCCGCGAGATCCTACGAGTTTACGAGATCTGAGCATCTAAATGTGTCGGATGAGGCATCCAGACCTTCACTGGGAGTCAGGGGAGAAGAAGCCCAGCTAAGAGTTCACCCTGAGCAAAGCTATGTTGGAGTGGATGGTGGAGCTTCAGCGTCCTGATGATTCGATGAAGAGGACAATGCCAATAAAAGGGATCAATTTGGGATAGGTAAGTGTATTTACTGAACTATGCAATAGCATATTTATGTTAGTAACGTGACCTGTAGCCAGCTAGCGCTGCTGCTAACAGGAAGCTAGCGGGAGGAGGCTAACGGTAGCTAACGATGAGATAGCTCCTGCAGTGTTTGGATGTTGTCTGAACGGTGCATAATCAACTGTTGTCCCTATCACCGTTAACTTTCTTTCAGTGAATATAGTACGACTAGTAGTGTTGGATCTCCATTATGTGTTTGTAAGACTGTAACTAACTTAGTTTGTTGACCTTAGTTTAGCAACGTTAACACATAACTCGTGCCAGATGTCGTTTTACATGTCTAGACTGAACGGTGCAAATCAAATATTGTCACTATATACTGACTAGTAGTGAATTTATTTTACAGAGGAGTCACAGCAACCAGGGTCCAGTGGACAACATGCAGACTCCCAGTCTGTCTCTCCCAGCAAACCGATCACCACCACCGGCCGACCACAACGGCAGCCACAGAGCACATCTCCACCATATAATAATAGATTTGTTTTTAGACCTTTATTTACCTGTATCTTCCAGTTTATTCATATATTCCACTGCCTTTGTGAACCTAAGACCTTTGGTAAAACAATTTCTAGCACCAAAACAGTTCGTCCACATGAGTAAAACTATGTTTTCACAATCTATATGATTTTTTTTTTTTTAATCAAGTGTCACTTTTTCAGCTTTAGGGCCATATTATCACTTTACACTTGTGCCTCATTATGTAGAGAGCTGAGATTGTTCTGCAATGTTAGATGTAAAACACATGGGTATCTATCATATGCAAGTGACTTTAAAAAGGTGAATTTAAGAAATTATGTAAAATCGAGAAAATGACCCAGAGGGTTAAATATTACATTTTCTCACTTTTTCATGTTTACACCCAGATTTCACTAAATGTTTGGTCATGGAAATTTGGTTTAAAGTCATGGAAAAGTTATGAAATCCATTAGTCAAAATGTGAATGAACCCTGAAACTTCTTTTAAAAGCATATTAATTATTTCAAACTCAGCATGAATGAACGTCATGAACACGTGAATATAACACATTTACATGACTTTTACAAAACCTTTGGGATTTTATTTTTTTCATGGACTTTTCCAGGCCTGGAAATAACCATTTTAAAATTCAAGGACTCTTCCAGGTTTTCCATGACCATAGGAACCCTGATGTAGGCCCTAAAGCACCACCACGTCTAATCGATGGACCGCAGCCCTCTGAACGTACGAGTGATGACGGCCGACAGCGCTCGCAGCGTTGCTTGGTAGTTCTGCCACGCAATAAAACTAAAGCTTGTGTCAACTCTTTCTCTCTCTCTTTCAACACTGGTTCTCTTTTAAAAACGCTGCTAATGAATAATATGACAAGTTGTGAAATCGCACCAGTCCGTTCGTCCATTATTACTCCATAATCCCACTGAATGAGGCTCGTTTACGTCAGGTGTTAATGAAAAGTGAAAGTGCGAAAAGACAGGCGTGTAATCGTGTGTGTGTGTGTGTCCTATTTAAGCTCAGCAGAAGTCAGATTAAGTTTGTGGCCAGGATGCTGATTTGTCAGACAACACAGGTTCAAACCCCCTTTTCCTGACATTAAATAACGAACTCGTAGGAATGTATGAGCTAGACCTGCGGCGTGGCCTTCGTCCCCGATGCCAACACGCTCCCGTTTAGACTCTCAGAAGCAGTTTGATCGAACCCTCCAGGAACCTGACGGGGCCCCGTGTCGATTCATCGCGGCTTCAGGCCCCGCTCCCGTACGATGTATGAGACACAATTACAGAGACGACGTGGATTCCTAACGAGGCGGAGGCGAGGCGGAACACACACGCAGTCAGTCATTATGATTCAGTGGCGAACCAGCAGGTGTTTTAAAACACAGATTCCCTTCTGCAAAGTTTTTAATTAAACACAACTGTCAGCTTCCTAGAACGTCCACATGCGTGCAGCAGTGCACGGAGCTCTAAAACTGTGTTGCTATATTTAGTCGCTGTTCTTAAACAACTTTCTACACGCGTTGCAGCGTTGTCTTTGGCAGCGATATTTAGGTAACCCTGTTGAAGTCACACACACAAACACCCGCACATTATTCAGCAGACATCCTCTCGATGGGCTCTGACGTGTCGTCGCCGCATTACTCGTCTCCTCCTCACTTGACTGGAGACTAAATTGGATGTTCTGCGCAAGTAAGCGCCTCTCTGTGAAACGCTCATCCAGCCGCACCACAGATCATACACTGTACCTTTTCGCCCCCATCAAGGATGCACATCATTGTCGCGCGTCCCAAACCGGAAATGAAAACATGTACATAATTGAACGCTGCATCTTCAATGTTGGTATTGTGTCCTCATGGTAAGCTGCTTACATGTGACATTATATTATTGACATAATCTGATAAACAGGCCCACTGTGATGGAAACACTGCCTGAGACGAAATGCCTCATCACGGTTCGCCTTCATCTCTGCTCTGAGCGACATTTCATTCTAGAAGGAGGAAAGGTGAATATACGATACACTTAAACTTTATTTGACTCATAGCATAGATAAAAGGTACATACCATGAACCGTATTTCAGACATCGTGACTTCACCCGTTGGTTTGTGGACGTTTTGAAGCCTCCAGGTTGACGGTAACGCCGTCGCCATCTTGAATGACGGCAGTCTCCATGCTGGGTTTATTTCGCGACCAATTAACAAGTGACCATAATTGAAATGAGGAGACATGACGTAGAGACGCCGTATACGGCTCTGGTAGCGGCAGAGACCTGTCAATCACAGTAAGCATACTCTGCTTTATGGTCTATTTGACTCTAAATAGACCATCATTTATCATTTGCAGTGAGAATCTGTCACAATGTGATGAGTTACTTTTAGCACCAATGACGAAAAAGTAACACGAAAAAGTGGACCGGAAGAAAAGTGGGAGCTCTTTCTCACACTGTGGCTTTACTATGGAAAAATACTGCCCTTTTAAAAAATATAGGTTATTTTATTGGGAGGCTTCAATAATAAAAGCAAACTTTGCCGTATAAGTACAGCATTGATTTGAAGCAGTATCTTTGGCACACAATAAAATCTCTGTCTCAGACGTTATTGCTTTCTCTGCCTCCGTCACTGGGTCCACACACACACACACACACACACACACACACACACACACACACACACACACACACACAAGCTGAAGACGAGAATGAAGTCATCTCTGCTCGGGAAAAGTGGTTTAACCTCCCAACATTGGTGCTATCTGCTGTTTCAATGCCATTAAACTCTCCAACCTTTTGTTTATGCGACTGCGTTTGAGAGGATGTATGCAGCGTGTGCGTGACCACACTCTTGTGCGTGTGTGTGTGTTCCTTCCCTATCCCATACACCCAGGTCAAAGTAATTTAGTCTTTAAATCCATGTTGCATTCTAGCCTTATGACCCGTGACGCTCTGCAGGCCACAGCGGCTCGACGCATTACACTGGGGAAGCCAAAGTCATTCATCTTTCACCGCAGCCATCCATAATGGAGGAAGTTAAGAGCAGTCCATTTTACACGTTCAGGTCACCCTGGCTCGTAGAACGTGTGTGTGTGTGTGTGTGTGTGTGTGTGTGTGTGTGTGTGTGTGTGTGTGTGTGTGTGTGAAGAAATGATACATCTCTTGGTCAGTGTGCCTTTCCTGCAAACTATACAACACATATCTGTAGCATCAGTTATGTATGTGGCAGGGAAAGTGTGTCGTTACATGCTTAGTGACTTAGTTAAAATAGTCGTCACAGGAAGTTAGGATTAGCTGACAAAATTACTTAGTTTAAAAGATTAGTAGAAAAGATTGGGGTTGAAGTTCACTTGACTGACTAATAACTCACATCACTAACGGCTCACGTCACTAACGAGACCAATGCCATCGACGACTCACTAACGAGACCAATGACAGCAACGGCTCACGTCCCTAACGAGACCAATGACACAGACGACTCACGTCACTACAATATACACTCACCTAAAGGATTATTAGGGACACCATACTAATACTGTGTTTGACCCCCTTTCACCTTCAGAACTGCCTTAATTCTACGTGGCATTGATTCAACAAGGTGCTGAAAGCATTCAGAGGATGGGTACATGGTGGCCATAAAGGGATGGACATGGTCAGAAACAATGCTCAGGTAGGCCGTGGCATTTAAACGATGCCCAATTGGCACTAAGGGGCCTAAAGTGTGCCAAGAAAACATCCCCCACACCATTACACCACCACCACCAGCCTGCACAGTGGTAACAAGGCATGATGGATCCATGTTCTCATTCTGTTTATGCCAAATTCTGACTCTACCATCTGAATGTCTCAACAGAAATCGAGACTCATCAGACCAGGCAACATTTTTCCAGTCTTCAACTGTCCAATTTTGGTGAGCTCTTGCAAATTGTAGCCTCTTTTTCCTATTTGTAGTGGAGATGAGTGGTACCCGGTGGGGTCTTCTGCTGTTGTAGCCCATCCGCCTCAAGGTTGTGCGTGTTGTGGCTTCACAAATGCTTTGCTGCATACCTCGGTTGTAACGAGTGGTTATTTCAGTCAAAGTTGCTCTTCTATCAGCTTGAATCAGTCGGCCCATTCTCCTCTGACCTCTAGCATCAACAAGGCATTTTCACCCACAGGACTGCCGCCGCATACTGGATGTTTTTCCCTTTTCACACCATTCTTTGTAAACCCTAGAAATGGTTGTGCGTGAAAATCCCAGTAACTGAGCAGATTGTGAAATACTCAGACTGGCCCGTCTGGCACCAACAACCATGCCACGCTCAAAATTGCTTAAATCACCTTTCTTTCCCATTCTGACATTCAGTTTGGAGTTCAGGAGATTGTCTTGACCAGGACCACACCCCTAAATGCATTGAAGCAACTGCCATGTGATTGGTTGATTAGATAATTGCATTAATGAGAAATTGAACAGGTGTTCCTAATAATCCTTTAGGTGAGTGTATATCTCCTTTATTTGGCGCTTTGAGCACCACGAGCCGAGTGCCATGTAGTCCCATTATATTGAAGAGAAGGCAGACATCCCTATGACTGATATCTCCAACACGAGGCAACTCACATTAAAACTATGTATGTTAATAAGTACAAGTAAGAGGGGAAATATGTATTGGATTTCTGGGATGAACTGTCCCGTTAGCCCTTCGAGATTTTCGAGCGCGGATCCGCGCTATACGATACTGACGCTTTGAAAATATTCACTCCATCGCGATAATTCTGCACAGAAATATGGTTCAATGTCTCCAAGATTTTGTAGAACTTCCGCTTCATCTGCCTTGTGTCCGTGAGATCATACGAGATTCACACAGCAAGCTAAAGCATTTTACACACCCAGACGTGTCATATGATGCGTACACAGCTTCACTGGGAGAGAGAGAAAAAGAGCAGGCAGGCAGGCTGAGCGAAGCTATACTGGAGAAGGCGCAGCTTCAACCATAAATAGAGCCTGAAAGAGTCATCCCTGAGATGAACAGGACAACGCCAAGCAAAGGGATCCTTTGGAAGATGGGTAAGTGTATTTACTGAACTTTGCAATAGCATATTTACGTTAGTAAGGGGACCTGTAGCCAGATAGAGCTGCTGCTAACACGAAGCTAACGGTAGAGAGCTAACGATCGCTAACGGGGTTATATATGGCTACAGGGTGACTATAAGACTGAATGGTGGGTGTTCAAATATTGTCACGATCTCCGTTAACTTTCGTTCAGTGAACGTAGTACGCTTAGTAGTGTTATAGCTCTGTTAATCGTTACTGCCGTATTGTTTACCTCACGGTAGCTCCTAACACGGAGCGAGCGAGCTAACGATCGCAACGGGGTTACATATGGCTACAGGTTGGATAAAAAACTGAACGGTGGGTATTCAAATATTGTCACGATCCCCGTTAACTTTCGTTCAGTGAACGTAGTATGCATAGTAGTGTGGGATCTCTGTTATGTGTTTGTGAGACTGAAATGACCGCGTTGTTAGGTTAGCTGCGCGCTAACCGGAAGTAGCGGTACAGTAGCTAAATGGGTACAGGCTGGTTATGAGACTGAACGGGGTGTAATCAAATATGGTCACTATCCTGTTACTTTCTTTCAGTGAACTTATACTAACTATTAGTAATGTATTTTACAGAGAGCATTTGCAGCTGCCAGGGTCCAGAGGACAGCATGCAGCATCGCTTTAGCAGCCTCCAGTCCGTCTCTGCCAGATCATCACTGCAGGCCACAAAGCCAGCCACAGTTCATCATCTCACCATATATTCATAAATTTGATTCTAGACATTTATTTACATGTTTCTACCTTTTTTTTATTCATATATTTCACTGCTTTTGTGAACCTAAGATCTTTGGTAAACTAATTTCAAGCACCAAAACAGTTTGACCTCCTGAGTAAAGCTATGTTTTCACAAGAGATATGAAGAATTTCCAAAATCTAGATTACATTTTTCAGCTTTAGAGTAATATTTCTCTTTACACTTTTGCCTCATGACAATGGTGCCTTATTATATAGAGAGCTGAGATTGTTCTGCAATTTTAGATGTAAAACACATGGGTATCTATCATATGCAAGTGACTTTAAAAAGTGAATTTAAGAAATTATGTAAAATCAAGAAAATGCCCCCCGATTCCAGAGGGTTAAAAGCCAATTTATGTAGCATTCAATTGGATTTTCAAGAATTCATATCTCAGTAGGATGGTATCCAAGCCAAAATAAGAGGGGATTTGCTTTGGCATGACATTCCTTAAGTGCACCATTCTTTGTGTGTGTTTGCAATCCACCTGGGAGTGAAAGACAGACTAGTATTCCAACTGTGTCAGCTGTCAGCATCCTGTGTGTCAACAGTGATATGGATCAAACCGCACTGAGTTCTGTGCTTTACAATATCTAAACATTGTGGATGTATATAAACACTGACGTTTACCTGCAATCCTGTGCCGTCGTTGATAAACTCCTGGATCACTTGACAGTCCATAGTTGTTAAATGGCATTGATGAATCACTGCGTATTGAATTGTCAGATATGTTTGACGTTCCAATGTCAAGACATGCCATTACTCATACGTTCTTTTATTTCCTGTATAAGAACGCCTTAAAAAGGACCAGTGTATAGGATTTAGGAAAATCTATCTAATAAAAAAATCTCCCCCTCGTTGTCTTCGTCATCTTTGTCCCTTTTCTCTTATTCCTATGAGTCTCAGATTAACTCAGGAGCATCCAGTAACATCTCTCTCCAACTCCGCTCGGGAGAGATTGAAGGACAGTTTCCTCTAAAGATTACGCTTTAGATGAAACCGTGATGTCAGAGCCTGCTCAGTAATATGCACTGTTGACATTATTTGACGCTAAGTAGCTGTCCTTGTGTTCACACCGGACGCGATAGGATTTGTCGCGTTAGGAGGGTGTTCACACCAAACGCCACAAAGACAAATCGCCGTCGGAATAAATAACCACTAGTTCTGCTTTATACTTGTGTAAACTCCACATACGTCGGAACATCAAACTCCATGGTGTCTGGGTTCATAATATTATCCGTAGTCCCACAACAGTGTCTGAATGAAGCCGCTACCAGCGCTACTTCTGGCGGAGCAGCAGCAAGACAGCAAGACGGCGGTGATGACGGGCGGAGCTTCTCAACGCTGATTCTCAACGCTGATTGGCTGACGCAACTATGACTCACGCGACTTTGTCGCTGGAGTTGGGATATTTCAACTGGCGCGACTTCGCCCCGCGTCCTTCGCTCAGTTCACCCCACGTCAAACGTTCTGTTCGCGCCGCCTCAAACGCGTCAGTCGCGTCGCCCGGCAGAAATGTCGCGCCTGTACATTGACTTTGCATGTAATCTGGTCGCGCGACAAAATAGTGTCGTGTCCGGTGTGATCACATCATTAGAGCATGAGCCCTCTTTTTTCCAGCCAGAAAATAGAAAATGATCTCTCCATTTTTTTTTTCTCTGTGGTTGGTTGCTACTGAATAAATATGAGGGACTCATTGCCAGCAACCATTTCACAGAAGATGATGTGCAGCAGGTGGATAAATACAACATTAAACTCAAGCAAAGCTAGGATTTCGATTAAACCACAATATGTGAGGGCACAAAACTTGTTTTTGAATGAGTACCAGAGAGATATTTAAATCACAAATTGTACAACGTGATTAGTAAACCAGAGATAACCGGCGCCACTAACAAGGTTTTTAGCTTTTTCTTTTTGTGTTGGAGCAGAGCGTCGCGTCGTCAACAATCTTGCAGCCTTTAGTCGACATTTCTCCGTTTCAGCCATTTAGCCGTCACTCTTAGTCAGAGCCACTTAAACGGAGTGCAAGAATGGAAAAGCGATCAACAATCGCTAACGGGGGTCACAGCCGCTGTGGTTAGATAACAGATGTGGACGCCCACATGTCCCACACTGATTGTGTGTTGTTGGGCCTTTTATTTTCTCTAAAGCTGCTCAAGGTAAAACCCTTCAGCCCTAGGGTCCCCCAATCGGGTGGAACGGTGCTTGGACTTAATATTATAAAAATATTATTATACAGTCGGCCTTCTCCAGATGCACACGGAACAGCCTTCTTTGAACAGCTCTCGCTCGAACAGAACAGGCGATCTTCATTGCCACATCCATGATCTCTTTCATGTTTAGCATTGTAGAGCATAATGATTGTTGGTGTATTATGCAGTGGTAATTAAGGAAGTCGGGGAAAACATCGTCCTCCCTGTACTTGGCAATAAATCCATTCAAGCTGCCAACCATTGCGGGCGCACCGTCTGTGGTGATTGACAATATGAGGTTCGTTGGAGATGAGCCAGTTCTGCGCAGAATCGATCGCCGCCGATCAGCGCGCAATACATGCCGGTTAGATTTGTGTCCGACTTGATCCCGATCCTGTCAAAGTTCCACTACATTTCCCCCCCAATTGTATTGCGTCCAAGCACAACCAGGAGCCTTCCTCAAAGCCACGATGTTGTGTTGCGGGTGTGACGACTTCTCCACCCGATTCAAGTGAAACCCGAGTCGTTGATGACCTTTCACCTTTAATCATCAGCTGGCTGACAAGCGAGACACGTAAACTTAGCTTGGGACTTCTCACGGGTCTTGAAGAGTTGTTGCATTTATTCAACCACAAAAAAAAAAAAACACACACACTGCACTGCTATGTTCACAGTTGTTACATTAGTGCTGACTTCACACTCATTGTCACACACGCTCACGTTACTTTGGGCTTGAGATTCACTGGTGAAAAAACAAAACAGAGTCTGAAGCAATAGAGAGTTCCTGGGAAAGTGGCTCCAGGACAACACCAATCATCGGGGCCGCTAACTCTCATGCATACGCTGCAGCTGGTGGATTCAACCTGCTGGTGCATCAAGTTACCGCCAAGATACGTCTATAACCGTCGCCTTGACCTGAGAACCAGCAATTGAGAAACAAATGTCAACTCAAGGTCCACTTCGTTTTCAACCGTACTTTGTCATTCTCAGCACTTTTAGGACTGCTGCCCCAAGAAAAAAAGGGTTCAAAAATAGAAATAAAAACAACCAAGCTGTTATTATCCTAAATATGCAGAGGTGGCTCTCAGACTAAAGCCCCTCTTAGAGGACAAGGGCAGAAATAGTAAACGTTATCCCGCTGAAAATATCCAACATTATCTCCTCTTTACTCGCCTGAGGAATGGCCTTAAAAGTGGGTTTTGTGCTGCAAAAATTTAAAAAACTACAATGGAATCATAAGTCTTCCGCCTACATTATTCATGATGGTGGATAGATTGCGCTATTAAAGAGATGCCACAAGCTGAGAAACAGGCTGCCTCCCAAAATCTGGACTTGGTCGCTGCACCCCGAGTGGCTTGTTATGGACTCATGGGAGAGCGGGGGCCGGGGCTGAGAGGAGCTGTTTGCTATTCGATTTGACCTTCAGATTTTCCAAATCCCATTTGTTATGGGGCTGAACACTGATAGAGATGTATTATAACCAAGTACCACCCCCACACACAAACACCCGTACAGTACACACCAATCCAATCCACTTAGAGACTAAGGCTCTTATGTGAAATTCTTAAATTATTCATAAACATGCATTCATTCTGCCTTGTACCTTTTGGAATTAAACTAAATAGATGGGTGTGTGTGGGCACATGTGGGCGAATGGGGAAATTTTCATAATTTGTCACACTTGAAGCATGAAATCACTTTAATGTCATATGAATATATAATAACCTGTGTGCTGAGCACAAATTTTAAAGCCATTGAAGAAGGTCTTAACCGTACTTTGAGAAGGAATTATTACACGATGACGTGCGCACCAACCAGTTCCCTTTAAGACCGAAGGCAGAAGTAGCTTACATTCTCGGGGAAGGGCAACTGTAGCACTGACTTGTTGCTTTGCAAACTCTACAAAGCGCCATTTTGGATATATTTGATACAATTGGTGAACCTTTTCCCATAAAAAATAAATAAAAGTCTACTTTTGAAGTCGCTGAGTTTATGGAAAAACACATTCTTTTTACAGCTTAAAAGATGAAAATGGAAAAGGTAATTGCTTCGACATTATAATCATCGGTCCACAGGAGTTAAGAAAGCAAGAGTTAAGAAACCATGAACGGGATACAGAATGATAACAAATCAACATTCTACCATCCAATTAAGAAGAACACAGTTTCTTTCTTCAAACTAGTCTTTCAAGAAGCTGGGGGCAATTCCAAAGAGAAGATACTGAAAGATGACTGGCATCTGTTCTCACGACTCTCTCTCATGCCAGAGTAGGCAGTGTGATTTGCAAGAAGTCTTCATGCATGAGAACCAGTCATTTCCTGCATCACTTAGTGACAGTGGCAAACTTCATACATGTCAGAAGTCTCAACTGGTTGAAATTCTTCAAGCACACTGAGCATGCCAGACAGAGAACCATTAGGAGATGCAATCATCATAGATGGCTCAGCACTCCTAAATACATTACCTCCACGCACCTCCAAGACATCTGATGCATATGCCAGAGAAGATATCAAGTTATTACATTCCCTCCTCAAACAGGAATACCTAGTGCTGTTTACAAATTACAATCAGGTATTATTGGCACATCGACACGTTTACTCCAACAGGGAATGAGTGAGAGGAGGAAGAGCAGAGGGGAGGAGTGAGAGGAGGAAGAGCAGAGGGGAAGAAGAGCCTTTCGAGGGATCCTCTCTGAAGGCGGCTCTACTGGGAACCTGCTGAAAGAAGTTCCCTCACTCTCTTGTCAGTCTGGGAAGCTCGCTGTGTGGATTTCTGCCAACTTGTAGGTTTCTCCCTGCTCCTCTCATTCTCCCATTCCTTCTTTTCTTCTTTCAGTTCTTGTTTGTTATCCAGACTCTCATGCATAAAACATGGTGGTTTGAAGTACCTCGAGCTGAGTGCGGCACGGGGGAGAAACCCAGCATCCAGAATTCTTACCCCTGTCTTGTTTATTGTCATCTGAGAGTTTGTTCAACTCGTATAAAGTATTCTTAACTGATGGAATTTTAAAAATAAAATATGATAACAGGTAGTAGAGGTAAAACTAGATTTTTGCTGTTTTTTTTTACACTTTTGTCCCAAGGTCAGTGTTTGCCTTCAAGTCAAAGCAATACATGTGTAATTTAAACTTATGCTCATTCAGTGTCGTCAGTTGGTTTGACAGGATGGTTTCCGACGCAAACATTTAGCACAACACATGACTTTCACCCAGGAGACACCTGTTGTGTCCCTTATTTGGGACACAACTTATTATGGGGCGGCTGTAGCTCAAGGGGATGAGTGGTCGTCCTGCAACCACAAGGTAGCCAGTTCAATCCCCAGTCTCCCCATAGTTTGCATGTCGAAGTGTCCCTGAGCCAGACACCAAACCCCCAATTGCTCCCCGGACGCCTCCAAATGGCAGCCCACTGCTCCTTAAAATACCAAGGATGGGTCAAATGCAGAGTTAGGGCGGCTGTAGCTCAGGGGGATGAGTGGTCGTCCCGCAACCACAAGGTAGCCAGCTCGATCCCCAGTCCCCCCACAGCTCACATGTCAAACTGTCCCTGAGCAAGACCCTTAACTGCTCCCCAGGCGCCTCACAGGGCTGCCCACTGCTCCCTATCCAGGGATGGGTCAAATGCAGAGAAGAATTTCCCCAAAGGGATTAATAAAAGTGCATGTTTCTGTTTTATTTGTTTTGTTTTTTATTCGCTGCGTTTGCTGTAGCCGGCGATTTCAATCATCGCAACCTCAAGAGTATCCTCCCGAAATACCATCAACACGTGAACTTTCCGACAAGGGACAATAATACTCTGGACCATGTGTACAGCAACGTGAAGGGACCCTACAGGGCTGTGCCCCGGCCACACTTTGGACAGTCTGATCACATCTCAGCATTCCTCTACCCAGCGTACAGACAACGCCTCAAGCAAGCCCCCCAGTATATAAAACTGTTAAAGTGTGGAATGAAGAAACTGAACTGGTGCTTCAGGACTGCTTTAGTAGTACAGACTGGGGCACGTTTAGAACTGCTGCTCTGACGGATCACTTTACTGTGGACTTAGAGGAATATGCGTCCAGTGTAACGGGCTACATCAGCACATGTGTGGAGAACATTGTGCCCACAAAGCGCTGCAGGATTTACCCCAATCAAAAACCCTGGATTAACTGTGAAGTTCGGACCATGCTACATGCCCGCGCCACTGCATTTGCCTCAGACAACGCTGAGGACTACAAGAACGGCAGATATGACCTGAGTAGATCCATCAGAGGAGCTAAGAGACAATACAGACTGAAGCTAGAGGGATTCTACTCCACCGCAGATTCCCGACGCATGTGGCAGGGCCTGCAACACATCACAGGCTACCAGCAGGAGAGCAGGGGGGACACAACCAGCCAGACCTCACTGCCAGATGAGCTGAATGAGTTCTATGCCCTCTTCGAGGCCCTCAACACCAACCCACAGGGAGGGCTCTTGACGATGAAGTGAACACAGGACTCACCAATCACTGTGACAACAACAGAGGTGCGTACGGTTCTGAGGAGAATAAACCCACGGAAGGCAGTTGGCCCAGATAACATCTCCGGGCGTGCCCTCAGGGTCTGCTCATCAGAGCTAGCTGATGTGGTTGCTGACATCTACAACCTGTCATTAGCACAAGCGTGTGTGCCCACCTGCACAAGTCCACCACCATCGTGCCCCTCCCAAAGAAAAATGTTTCGAAAGAATAGTCATGACCCACATCAAAGAGACCATCCCAGACACCGTAGATCCGCTGCAGTTTGCATATCGCCAGAACCGGTCCACTGACGATGCAGTCAACAACGTCATCCACACCACCCTCACTCACTTAGAGGGCAAGGACACCTATGCAAGACTTCTTTTCATAGACTTCACCTCAGCGTTCAACACAGTCATCCCACACAAACTCTCCGTAAAACTCCTCACTCTTGCTCCGACACCTGCTTTCTGCAACTGGGTGCTGAACTTCCTCTCAGGCAGACCCCAATCTGTCAGAGTTGGCAACCGCACATCTGACACAAGAACTGTGAGCACAGGGACCCCCCAGGGCTGTGTGCTGAGTCCCCTGCTGTACACCCTCTTCACATACGACTGTGTGGCCTCCCAGGAAAACATCAGCATCATCAAGTTTGCGGATGATACGACGGTCATTGGAATGATCACTGGTGGGGCTGAGACGGCTTACAGAAGAGAGGTGGAAGAACTTGTGGCCTGGTGTCGGGATAATAATCTCTCCTTGAACGCAGACAAGACCAAGGAGATGATTATCGACCCAAGTAGGAAGAGGGTGCAGCACGCACCACTTCACATAGGTGGGACAGAGGTGGAAAGGGTGAAAACCTTTAAATTCCTCGGAACGCACATCAGCGAGGACCTCACCTGGTATCACAACACACTTCAGAACATTAAAAAGGCACAGCAGCGACTGTATTTCCTAAGAAGGCTGAGGACATTTGGCATGCCACCCAAAAGTCTCAGCAACTTCTACAGATGTACGGTGGAGAGCGTCCTTACCAGCTCCATCACAGTGTGGTATGGAAACTGCACTGCCCAGGACAGGAAGGCACTCCAGCGTGTGATAAAAACTGTACAGTACATCTCAGGAGCAGCCTTCCCCTCACTTC
The DNA here is from genome assembly GCA_038501785.1 of Myoxocephalus aenaeus. Classification (NCBI taxonomy): domain Eukaryota; kingdom Metazoa; phylum Chordata; class Actinopteri; order Perciformes; family Cottidae; genus Myoxocephalus; species Myoxocephalus aenaeus. The sequence goes on from JBAMJR010000025.1 coordinate 1,879,607, forward strand.
AGGACATTTACACCACCAGGGTAACCAGGACAGCAGCCCACACCATCAGGGAGACAACACACCCCCAGCACAGACTCTTCTCGCTCCTGCCATCAGGAGTCACAAATCCAGAACCACGAGACTGACGAACAGTTTCTACCGCAGGCCATCAGGCTGGTGAACATTGGACATTGTAGCAATGCATAGTGCAATTTATACACTGAACAATACTATTATCATATTTTTATTTATTTATTATTATCATATTATTATAGTTAATATTTATATTATATATTTATATTATAGTAATTATTATTATATTATTATTTAAAAGATGTGTGCAATACTGTTATATCTTTTATATTTTGTGCCTTCTTTTTATTTATTTTTTACCTTAAGTTTATTCTAATTTTGTGTGTTAGGAGGACGCAGCAAAATAAGCATTTCATAACTCTGTTATCTGTGCATATGACAGTAAAAAAATCTTGAATCTTAAATCTTATTTTAAGCCAAATTTATGATATTTTAAGAAACAAAACAGAGTAGTTTTGTTCTGGTGTTGCTTTGTTTCAATTTACAACCATAAATCACATGTACCGTAGTGCGGGACAACATTTTTAGTCCAATATTCCAAGGTTGAGTCACCTGCCGCCATAATTGTGCGTTTTCCTTCACATTAATGACATATCAAGAAGCATCAAAATTCACCACAGCGCAGGAAAAGTGTTTGATGTTAAAATTTTCCCGTCATCGAAGCGGTTGCAATGCCTCCCAGTATCCCTGCACGAAGGCAGGCGCCTTTTTACTGCAGTCAAACAGTGTCCAGCTCAGACAATCTTACTTAGTTTAGTCCAATCAGTTCATTTGTAAACAGCCTGTGCGTATGTGGATCAAAGGTTTCACACCTTTTTGACTAGAATTGAACATTATTATTGACAGAGTCCTATGTGTGCCCACATGTTTATGTAATGTTATTGACGCGATTCATGCGTTTTCCTCATAGGCAGTTTCCATAATTATTTTACGTCCTTCTGTTAACCTTATGTCAATGGCCGCCGCAAGGCTGCGTGTTGACACTCTACGTTTTTAAAATATTCATATCTTCGCAATAATACATTGCAGAAATATGGTTTGACGTCTAGCTGAAAGAGGAGACTTCCTGCTTCCCCTGCCTGCGCCCCGCAACATTTACCATCATTCAGGCAAGAGTTAGGGGCATCGGCGTGTCATGACGCGGGCTAAAAAAGTTCTCGTCATACGAAATACTTCACCGTGATTTGTTGAATCATATGTCCGTCGATATATTTGGTGAAATCAACGAACCAATGAACACTCAAGAAACTCACATAGAACCAGCATGTAACTTCACACCTGAGCTCTGCAAACACGCTGGCGTTTTCACTCATAAAGAAGAGATATTATGGCAAAGGACGCACTTTACTACGGAGGAAGCTGTGGCGCCGATCTTGCCGACGAGGACGAGGACGACCCTGAAGGCTTTGACTCCTGCAACGAAGAGGAAGATGCAGACAGAAGGGATCCATTTGAAGATGGGTAAGTGTATTTAGATACTACGCTTTGTGTTGCAATAGCATATTTATGCTAGCAGAGTGAGCACATTTAGCTGGTCCCTTTCTGCTCCAGTCTGGGGTAACGCACACATGTAGGTTGTATACATTAGCAGTTAGCACAGTTAGCTCAGGCTCTGATCATAGTGCCTGCTGGATCTCTGTTACGGGTTGTGTGTGCAATCGTAACTTTCTTTCAGAGAACTTAGTAGTGACCAGTAGTCATTTGTTTTACAGAGGATTCACATCTGTAGCAGTGGACAACATGCAGCTTCGCTCCAGCCACTAGCACCTACGTCGTCGTGAAAGACTGACGACAAAGCGGACACTGTTCACCAGGTAACGTAGCTACACAGCTCAGCTGCACATGTACACCTGTGAACTGTTCAAACTGTGTGAAGTTAGTATTGACTAGTCATTTATTTTACAGAGAGGACGCACCACCACCACCAGCCTCTCTAGCAGAGCCATCCCCACCAGCCCGGGTCTGTTTTCTATTTCTGAACATGTATATTGTGTAAATATATTTTTAATTTATAATACATATTTTTATTTAAAAAAAAATAATAAATGTTGCGATGGTCATTTTTCATTTGCACACACCCCATGAAGCTTTATCTGCAGTATGAAGTCATTTCTCAGTCCCATTTTTATAATCTTGGTGAGAGGTGTGAAAGACCACATTTCTACTAAAAAAAAATTGGGTTTTAGACATTTGTAAATGGTCCCGTACTTGTATAGCACTTTTTTAGTCTTCCGACCTCTCAAAGCGCTTTAACACTACATGACATCATTCACCCACTGATGAGAGGAGCTACCATGCAAGGTGCCACATCAGATTATCAACCATTCATACACCGTAGGTGCAGCTACGGGAGCAATTTAGGATTAAGTGTCTTGCTCAAGGACACATTGACATGGGCTAGCGGAGCCGGGGATCGAGCCGCTGATCCTCTGATTTTGAAGGACAACCCTGCTCACATTTCAATTACATTGACCAAACTAAGGCAGAATGTAGAGTCTGCAAGACTAAAATCTCATATCGAGCTGGCTCCACAAACAACCTGAACAGGCACATGAGAACTGTTCATCCATCAATGCAATTGGAAGAAAAAAGACAACCAAGTGAACCTGATATTAGTGAAGGTGCCAGTATGTCTACTGCAACTGTTGCTGCAACTGCAGTGTGTGCATTGTAGCAACTTCAGTCCCCTCAGAGAGAATCTTCTCCAAAACAGGGCAGATAATTACGGAGAGAAGAAACAGGATCAGCCCCTCAAAGCTGAGGCACTTGGTCTTTCTCAATGTAAATCTTCACTGAAGGACAAAACTCTGGATGCTGATTTTTTTCTTTTTGTTTTACACATTTTAATTTATATTTTGTTGTGTGATTCTGTAAGCTTCTGTATGTTGTTTCACTTGAAATTTGTTAAGTATTAAAAAGCTAAAAGTTTAAAATAGTTAAAAGTTAGTTAAGTTAATTTGTAATAGTTTTTGCACACAACGATGTTTTTTTTTTTATCACTGTAGATATAAAAAAGTGTATTTATATAATAAACATTTGATATAGTGCATGCTTTTTTTACATTAGTAATTCATATTGCGCATAATTTTACATTATTGTTGGTAATAAATTAATTTAAGCACCCAAAAATCTGAAGAGCCATTTGGGAGCCGAAAGAGCAGGCTCTTTTTAGTGAGCCGAGCCAAAAGAGCCGGTTCTCTAAAAAGAGCCCCAATGCCCATCACTACTGTCGATACATGTATCTACCATATTATTCATATATTTCATTGCTTTTGTGACCTAAAACCTTTGGTAAACCAATTTCCATCACCAAAACGTATATACCACCTGAGTAAAGTTATGTTTTCACAAGAGATATGAAGATTTTCCAAAAATCGAGATTCCATTTTTCAGCTTCAGTCATATTTTCTCTTTACACCTTTGCCTTATGACAATGGTGCCTCATTATATAGTGCTTGGATTGTTCTGCGATTTATGATGTAAAGCATGGGTATGTATCTTATATGCAAGTGCCTTAAAGGTGAATTTAAGAAATTATGGCAAATCGAGAAAATGACCTCAGGGTTGTGTAGGGTTTTTAGAACCAAGTTGGTCATTTTTGGACTTTGTACAATGTAAAATGAGAAGTTGTTTGGGTGTACATTACAATGCATGGAATATGATAATTAATAAGGGATATTATTATGAATGGCATGCATATGTAGATCACTGTTTTTATTAATGATTAATGTATGAATAGAAGGTTAGATACTAGAGGCTGCATGTACTGTTGCTTTAAGGAATTGTAGTTCTCTTGTTCGCCTGAGGGGCGGAGCTGGAGAACTAACTTGAGGGATCTGCCCAGAGGCAGAGGAAGAGGAAGGGGAGCGCGAAGCCCCCGGGGGATTAAGACTAAGTTTTCTGATAGAGACTGCCTCTTTTTCTGCCCACCGCCGACCAGCGAGGATCTCCTGAGAACTCACTGGGGGACTGGAAAATAGCTCGATCGATCGAATGCATAACCTGTTCTGTCATTTCACTCTTTTTATTAAATATTCCTTATTATAACGTCATTGGACCCTGTTCCATTATTTCCGCATCAGCCCCCAAAGTCTAGAACTCTACAATTATGGCAACCACGAAGGGACTTTGAGGAGCTTCCAGTGCGGGAATAAATCATTCTGGACCCACCGCGCAGACCGCTTTTTCTCGACTCACGGGGTGCCCCACAATAAAGGTAAATAAGGACCTGTTTAACCAAACCTTACAGGTAGTTTTAGGACTGTTAGTCGTGAGTTGGGAGAAGCCGGTCAGACGTGGATTTAAAATTATTAGCGTGAAAACACGACATAGTATAATTGTTGAGAGTGAGATGATAAGCAGGCTTATGTTTGTGCGTTAAATGTTGAATGAAAGCTGCAGTGTGAGTGGAAAAGCTTTGTTGTAATACGTGTGGTTTGTATATAATTATATGTTGAATGGAAGGCTGCGTGCGTGTTTGTGAAACATAGTAATCAGCTGTGTTTTGAGCAACTTGTGCGGCGTGAGGTCACGTGGTTGCAAACAATGGCCGCGTAGTGTTGATTTTTCCTTCGTCTTTTTCTTCCGGTATATCAAACACAATTGACTCCCAAGATAACTGAACTAACCGCAATAGTTATATTACGCGGGGTAGTATCACATGTATGGATGCAAATTTGCAGTAGGGTGCCCGAATTGTTTAGGTTCCATAAAGACCTGGCGTGGCCTGTATTATATAGAATATTTTACAGTAGGGATTACTGATACGGCAACAGTTTTAGAGTTACGCTTTGAATCGGCAGGTTCTTAGTAGTCTTTAAATACTCCGAGAATAACCCCTAGGACCTGAACATAGGCGCCATAAATTAAAGAATCGGAGCGACACGACGCCTGGACCCTGCTCCACTCAGTAGCTACGTGGTGGTATATACGACGGTATAAGCAAACCCGTGTTCCGGAAACGGACGAGCCAGGAGCTTTTAAGGGTTTGCTAAGTTGTGTGTTGGGACACGATTGCTGTGAAGAGGAGGCAGAGGTTCAGAGCTAGAAAACGAAATTAAAAATTTGAGGAGACGACGCGTGAGCCGAGAAGTCTGAGCTTGAAGCCAGAGCTGTCTGCGGCAACAGCGCTAGAAAACGAGGTTATAACTGATTAGAGGAGAATATACACAGAGGAGTCAAGTGGTGAATATAGCGAGTGGAAAAGTGGAATAAAGGGGGGAAGACAAACGTGGGACCTCATGTGTTAAGTAAACAGGAAATATCTTAAAAATAATAGCGCCTCTAGAGGCTGGAGGGGTATTTCCTCACTGACACTGACACTTAGAACAATAACAGGATTGTTTACACACACAGCTGACACATACTTTAGACAGCATAGAGGCTAATGGATTAAAACATTTACACATAAAGATAATTGAGGACATTAACTGTAGTTGTATATTAATAAACAGTTTGGCAATTTAATAATCTTTCATTTTTTGAAAATTTTAGTTTTATAAACATCATACTGGCATGCTTTGTTGTTCAATCGCAGTGTGATATTGTGTTCCCTTTTTGTCCAGGTCGATTGCAGTGGCTTTGTTGTTCAATCGCAGTGTGATATTGTGTTCCTTTTGTCCAGGTTGTACCAGCGCTGGCAGTGTGACGCATTTTTTCCCCCCATAACTTAACCAATTGTATTCTTCCAACTACACCACATTGCACGTTAGACACATAGTGTTTGTTATTTTATTTCTACATTTACATCTCCTTATATAAGCCAAAGTCAGCACCTGATTTTTCTAAGATGTCTGGTCCAAGGAATACCCCAGCGTGGCTTAATGAAGCCTGTGATGCAGCCCTGAGCATGACGGAAGACGAGAAAAAAGGAAAGGCAGTCAGGAGCCTGAGAAACCACATCGAAACATGGCATGCTGAGGGTTTACTTGATGTAACAAGCCTGGAGGCGCCCACCAAAGAAGAGAAGATGGCGCTGATGAAAGCGCTCAAGCTGAGAGAGAGCGCAGCTAAAGACAGGCAGAAAGGGAAAGGATGGCTCGCGTTCTCCACAACGGCTGTGGTTAAATCCAACAAAGCCATCATAGCTGCACGATTGCTGTTCCATGGCATGGCGCTAATTGAGGCTAACACCCCAAAGAAGACCCAGGAAGAGACCCCGCTGGAAGAAGCAGCCCCGAAGGAGGAGATGAAGCAGCCACCATCAGAGGCAGCCTATACCTCCCAGCCATCGCACCCACTCCCCACCCAGCCCATCTACCCTGACCTAACTGGACACCCCCCACCATACAGAGCCGGCAACCCATTTAAAGAGGCCCCATACACCATGGCCCCGATAGTGAAAATTAAGGGAGGCACTGTGGAGGTTGAAGATGATCGCAGCTCCCGGGTTGACAGCACAGTCCAAAGGCTAGTAGAACAGGTTGCATGTATGGAGAGGGTCTTGGGTGAGACAAGTGAGTGGAGAAAAGAAGAACAGTTCATGAGAGGAGAAGAGGACATGCTGAGCAAGAAGAGAAACAGGAGAGTTCAGTCAGAGTTAGCAGACGGCCCCCACCTACGAAGCCCCCAGACACATGACGAGCTCCTTCTACAGTCACAGGGTGCGACTGGAGGCACTGAGATGAATCTGGAGGGTTCATATCTTGGTCATCACAGCCAAAGCCAAGCACACAGACAGTGCTGGGAGGAACCGCAGTACCAACGGCAGTACAAAAAACCACAGGAACAACGACGGGTCCTTCTGAGGTCCACTAGCAGTTCACCAACACCATCCATATCCGAAGAGAGAGAAGAATCCAGAACTCTGCCTCCACGCAGAAACCAGCCTCGAAGCCCCGCCCCAAACCCAACATCAACCCATCTTGCCAATGAATATCCAGACCAGATCCAGGTCACACCACCCCGTTCAAACCAGGATGCTGGATCAAGCACCTCAGAAGACAGAGAAGGAACCAGATCAAGGCCCCATGCGACGGCAAGCCCCCCTTCGCCTCGATTCAGGAGCCCCAGGAACTTTGACTTCACTGGCCAACTAGCAGTTCCAGCAGACATGTGGTGTAGACGAAGTGCAGACCACCCCCATGAGAAGCAAGAGGAAAGAGTCCTGAGACCCCTGGAAAGGAGGGTGTACCAGGAAGTGCCGTCACCAGGAGAAGAGGAAGCCGTGAGACAGGAAGCACCAGCCTTCCAGACCCCAGTCCTGACCTTGAGCAATGGCGGGAAACAGTACAAACCATATAACCCCAAGGATGTGAAGTACATTATTGAAAAGCTCCCCCCTCTGGCCAAAGGAGGAACCCCATGGATCAAGGCATTAAATGCAGCCACCATCGGAACCCCCTTGGCTGTGGGAGACATGAGAGCCATTCTGGTGCAGTGCTCCAGCCTGGGGGAATTGCAGGAACTGGAGAGAAAGGCGGGCTGCCAAAACCTAACAGACAGCCGAGAATTAGACACAATCGGTACCGCACTGTTCGATGCAATCAGAACACACTGGCCCTATATCCCCAACCTGGCTAATCTGGATAGCATCAAGTACAAGAAAGAAGAAGAAGCATCGATATACCTGAGGAGAGCTGCTGAAGAGTGGGAACTGTCTACGGGCTCAAGACATGATAAAGATGAGACTTCCCTGAGACTATGGATGAATGCAGTTGTCCAGGGTCTCCCGCCCACAGTAAAACAGTGTATGAAACGGACAGTGGGCATTAGGACTGCCACGGTGGAGACGTGGGGAGAACATATCACCCACCACATCAATCAATATAATGAAGATAAAGAAGAAGAGATGGCAGGCGACCAGAAGATGGAAAGGAGACTGCTGAAAATGACAATAGCAGAGAAAGACGGAGAGGCTGCGAAGAAAAGACCAAAAGTGCAGAAACAGATGGTCGCTGTGAGTGACCTAGCCATCCAGATTAAAGAAGCAGTGGCCGATGCTCTGAAGGAACGTGACGACCAACCTCGATGGCAGAAGGAACAAGAAAAGGAAAAGGATGACGAGGGCTGTTTTAGCTGTGGGAAAAGTGGACATTGGAGGAAAGATTGCTGGCGCCGACCTGTACAGAGAGGAAGAGGAGGCACACAGAGAGGCGGACAGAGAGGAGGAAGAGGAGGAACTAGACACAGTATGCCAAATCAGAACCAAATGGCTGCGAGAGAGGAAGAGGATTATGAGAGTGGACAATGACGCGGCCCAGAGGACCCGACGCAGGGTATAATGGTTCCACATGGAAAAGAACCTGTTATCACCTGTGTCATAGACGGAGAGCATAAGGAATTAATGGTGGACACCGGTGCCTCAGCATCCTGCATTGCCAAATTACATCATGCAGTACCACCGCTCTCCACTCGAACGTTATCAGTGGTAGGGTACTCGGGAACGCCACAAAAACAATATTTCACAAAGCAATTAAAGACTAGAGTGGGAGGAACAATCCTTGAACATTCCTACCTCCATGCCCCAAACACACCCATCGACCTTGCAGGCAGAGACCTGTTGAGAAAACTGGGCATCTCAGTTCTGTGTTCTCCAGATGGTCTCTACATGACAGCCCCAGGAGGACTGGTGCTGGGGCCCCAACAAGCTGGAGACAGAGTAATGTTCATGGCCCCTGACACCTCACCAAGTGCAGTGAGCTCAACCAGAGTGTACTGGTCTCAATTACAGCCAGAAACCCCAGAAGCTTTTGGTCTAATCAAAGAATATATGAATTGGAAATCTTGGATTATGGATAAACACCCATATGTCATGCCAGAAGATCCCTATCACTGTACATATAACTATACCACCACTGACGACGACGCCTACCAACAAGCTTGGGATGAAGAGAAGGAGGGCGAAACTGAAATCATCAGAGTGGGAGCCATAATAGTGGCCAAAGAAGGAGTTGCAGCAGAAGTCGTGCTGACTCCTGAACAACAGAACTGGTATGCGCTACAGCCAGGCTCCGCCCCTCATATTACACTGATGATAGGAGCAGGACATGAAGCAAGAAATCTCGGCCCCATGATGAAGAAAATCTCGAAGGAAAGGTGGATTCCTACCGCGGACCCCCACCTTTGTCACACCCCAGATGAAAAATATTGGAAGATCCACCAAAGCTCGGACTCCAAGGGACAGCTCCAACAGATTGAGCTGGACAGAAATCACGGCAGAGAACATTCAAACCATCCCGCTGCAGATGAAATGTTGGAAGAAGTGCCACTCAAAATATGGTCAACAGGGGGCTATGATGTTGGGCATACCACTCAACATAAAGTGGTGGTAACCCTGAAGCCAAACCAAGACACAATATGGCGCCACCAATATCCCCTTAAACCAGAGCAAAGAGATGGCATAAGAAAGACGATTGATGGCTTGTACACAGCAGGTGTACTGATCGACGCAAAGTCCAACTGGAACACACCTATACTGCCAGTCCCCAAGTCTGGCGACAGAGGATGGAGAATGGTGCACGACCTCAGGGCTATCAACCAAGCCACCGTTTCCCAGAACATTCAAGTACCAAATCCATACACGGCAGTGGCATGTTTGTCACCAAGGCAACAGTACTTCACCGTAATTGACTTGGCAAACGCCTTCTTTTGCCTGCCCCTTGATGAAGCAAGTAGAGACATGTTCGCGTTTACCTTTGAAGGCAAACAATACACATACTCCAGGATGCCGCAAGGCTACAGAGATAGCCCAGGACTGTTCAACGCAGCACTGAAGCAAGACCTCAAAGGCCTCATCATCCCCAAAGACACAGTCCTTGTATGATCTACTGCTGGCTGCACCGACCGCTGAAGTCTGCCTCAGAGTGACAAAAGACTTACTGACCCTGCTGGCCAAAGCAGGCTACAAAGTGACGCGCTCCAAGACACAAATTGCCAGAAGAACAGTGTCATTTCTGGGAAGACTGATATCAGGAGATTCCTGCTCGCTATCTGCAGGACAGAGATCAGCTATCCTGAGTGCTGCTAAACCAACATCAGTTCAGGACATGTTGTCATTCCTCGGCCTGACTGGCTACAGCCGACACTACGTTCCGGACTACACGTCTCTCACACAGCCACTCCGAGACATGTTGACTGAAGCAGGGAACAGAACCCTGAGGGCCATCTTAACATGGACACCTGAAGCAGAAGTAGCTTTCACAAAGACAAAACAGGAACTTGGCCAGGCGTCTAAGCTCGCTACGCCTGACTATACCGCACCCTTCCACCTGGATGTTTCTGAATCAAATGGGATGGTATCCGCAGTATTGTTTCAGAAAAAGGAGGGAGGTCGGAGACCACTGATGTATTACAGTTCACAGCTGGACCACATAGAAAAGGGCCACGCAGGTTGTACAAGACACTTGGCAGCCCTGAAGAAAGCAATTGAAAAAACAGCGCATGTGGTAATGTGCCACGAGCTCAAGGTTAACACAGAACACGGCGTGCTCGCCTACCTGACCTCAAGTGCATTCACCATGACAGCGACAAGACAGAGTAAGATTTCAAAAGTCTTACAACAGCCACACATCAGATTCTCATATGAGCCCACCAACATGGCAGATGGACTGCACGTGAATCTACAAGAGCCCCATAACTGTGAAGAGATTGCAAGAACAGACCTCAAGATCAGGACCGATCTGGAGGCAGAACCCCTGGACAACCCTGAGCTAACACTGTTCACAGATGGAAGCTGCCACAGAGGAGAAGAAGGAAATGTAGCTGCTTATTCGGTAGTGCAGCAGCAAGGGAAGAAACACACAACCATTGCAGCCGGAATCATTCAACAGCCAGCATCGGCACAACTAGCAGAAATAGTGGCACTGATAAATGCACTGGAACATGCCCAAGGACGATCTGTGAACATTTACACCGACTCAGCTTATGCACATGGAGCTGTGCATGTCGATGGGCCCCAGTGGTTGAGAAGAGGATTCCTGACTACAGCGAATACACCTGTAAAACACAAACAACAGCTAGAACAACTGCTGAGAGCCATCCTGCTACCACACAAAGTAGCAGTTATGAAGTGTAGAGGACACCAGAACGATCAGTCATCAGTAGCAAAAGGAAACGAGGCAGCCGACCTCGCAGCTAAGAAGGCAGGAGGCTATGGGAAACAAATGACAGCCATAGCTACTCCAGAGCTCCCTAGACTTGGGATGGAGGACATCAAGATCATGCAGGACAATGCGGGAGCATATGAGAAGAACCAGTGGATACAGAGAGGAGCCAAAGAGAATGATGGACTCTGGAGGTCACATGATGGCCGCCTAGTGGCACCCGCAGGGTTGTGTCAAGGACTCATCAAGCAGGCACATGGGCCATCTCACGTGAACCCCAGAAGAACACGAGAAGAAGTCTCCATCCTTTGGTGGCATCCATACATGAAGGAGATGGTAGAGCTCCACCACCACGAATGCCCCACCTGCAATGACTTCGGAGAGAAAAGACCTTATAAAAGTCCTCAAGGAGCATTCCCAGTCCCAGACGCCCCCTTCAAGGAAATATGCATTGACTACACAGACATGGGTGCAGAAAACAAGAAGAAGGGATTCAGATATCTGCTCGTGATGATTGACAGATACACCAGATGGGTTGAAGCCATCCCCTGTAGGAAAGAAGACGCAAAGACAGTTGTGAAATGGTTGAAGAATGAGCTGATTCCAAGATATGGCGTTCCAAGAAAGATCAGGTCTGACAACGGCACGCATTTTGCAAACAAACACTTACAGGAAGTAGAGAGATATTTAGGTATCACACACGCACACGGAGCAGTCTATCATCCACAATCACAGGGGATAGTCGAGAGAGCGAATCGAACGATTAAATCTAAGATCGCTAAGATATGTCATGGAACAAAGTTGACCTGGCTTGATGCACTTCCTTTAGCATTAATGTCTATGAAGTCCTCAAAAAGAGGGGGAACTTTCCTTTCTCCCCATGAACTATTGACAGGAAGACCGATGCCCAGCCCAGGAAGAGAGCTGGGAGACAGTCCAGTGTTGGACATACTACAGGTAGAAGAGAGGGAATATTTTGGGAAATTGTCTGACCAGATCAAAGTTCTCTCCCGACAGGTTGCCAGAGCTCAGACGGTATCCACTGACGGGAACGTGCCATCAGTGGGGCCAGGCGATTGGGTGAGGCTGAAAGTCCACAGAAGGAAGTGGACTGAGCCGAGGTGGATTGGGCCATTTGAAGTCGTTGCAAGGACTTCACACGCACTCCAGGTAAGAGGCCACACTAAGACCAAGTGGCACCATCTAACCCATTGTTTACTTGCAGATCCGCCAGCCAAAGTACCAGAACCAACCACCGGAGGCGCTGCGGAGAAGGAGGAAAATTCTGGCCAGAATGGAAGACCCAAAGAGAAGCAAGACACGTGAGAAAAGCGATTGTACAGTCATCCAGTACTGCATCGGTGCAGCATTTGTAACATGCCTGTTGATGTTTCCCTTTATCTGGCGCAAGGTCCAGGAAGAGAGGGACATTAAAAAATTCATAGAATTACAGGACGTGGAATATGCAAGTTACAATTACACCAAGATAGACCCCACACAGGTGGCCACAATACACTCCCGAGAGAGGCGAGATGGGCATGATAACCGGGGCCCAATTAAGCTCCGTTGTGAAGTGGGTCAACAATGTGTGAGATCGTTTGACCTGTGCCGTGAGGGAGGCTGTCCACGAGGTGGCGTTGAACCAGGAGATGCGGTAATATGGTCTAACTCACTCCATCACAAATATTTATGCACAGGTAGTTGCCAGTGGAATGATGTGTTTACAAGTACCAACCCTGAGGGCCGGTATAATCCGAATAATAAAAGGCGTGGGGTAATCTCTATAACAGGTCAAATCAACCAATGTCCAAACAGGGAAAAGTCCACATATCATTGCAACATAGTCACGATAACTGTAAACAACCCGCAAGTAGAAATCTCTGGTGACTACAAATTAGGGATAGAAAGCACTACAGGAGATTATTATACAATTAATATAGATGTAGTAGAACCAACTGACAAGTCTTCCAAGACAAGTATACAAGTGGGGGATGGCCCAGACTCCGTAATTAAATACCTGAATATAACGAGTGTGAGACAAACTATTGAAACCGAGATGGGCTTTAGTGAGTCCAACACCTGGCTAAACTGGCTGTTATACACTGCCAGAGAGCTCAAACGGCCAGACTGTTTGGTGTGTGCGAGAGGACGGCCGCAGTTGGCAACAGTGCCGTTTGCACTGAACCCCGAAAATGATCCAAGGGGGTTCAAATGCATGCTTGGACTGTTTAAGAACAAAGTTGGACCAAATTGTAACACACTTGCTTTGTTGTTTCCAGCAGTTCCCCCAGTGCACCCTCCAGTGTTTACATATTACAAAGGCAACTACACTTGCCTTCACAGTTCGCGAGGTTCAGTCCGTGTGGGAAACCTGGGACACTGCCACACTATCGTTAATGTTACCGCAGAGGAGAAGAGCATCAGCAGCGGTATGGTAGGTGACCACATGATGGCCAGAGCAGATGTTTGGTGGTACTGTGGTGATAAGGTGCTCAGAGATTATCTCCCAAGGAATTGGACAGGAACCTGTGCGTTAGTTAGATTAATTATGCCAGTAACGATAATCCCATTAGAAGGAGATTCTTTAAATCTGCTTAGTTCAGCGTCATCCAGCAGAGGTAAATTGCACAGAAGACGTAGAAATATTATGTCCGCCTCATTTGACAGCCATGTTTATTTGGACAGCATCGGAGTACCCAGAGGAGTGCCAGATGAATTCAAGGCTCGGAATCAAATAGCTGCTGGATTTGAATCTATTTTCATATGGCCCACAATGAATAAAAACGTAGATTGGATAAATTACATTTATTATAACCAGCAGAGATTTGTTAATTACAGCAGGGACGCAATCAAGGGGATACTGGAACAATTAGAGAAAACGTCTCTTATGACCTTTCAAAATAGAATGGCTTTGGACATGTTGCTCGCTGAGAAGGGAGGGGTGTGTAAAATGTTTGGGTTAATGTGTTGCACGTTCATTCCTAACAACACTGCCCCCGATGGTTCAGTGTCCAGGGCCTTAGCAGGGCTTACTTCACTTAGCAACGAATTGGCTGAGAACTCAGGAGTGGACAACGAGTTCACAAACTTCATAGAAAGATGGTTCGGTAAGTATGAACAATTATTCCTTTCAGTTATTACTGCAGTGGGTATTATGATAGCAATTTTAGTACTCTGTGGATGTTGCTGTGTCCCATGTCTAAGAACTCTGATAACCCGATTGATTTCCACTGCTCTAACCAGGGAGGACCAGCGGCTGATGATGCCGTTGATGGCTCCCGAAGCGGAAGTCGAGGTGGCAGAGCAGAGCGTGGGTGATGTTTTGCTACACTCACCCCCACCCCCAGAGTATTATGACATGGTGAAGATTATGAATTGTGGAAGTTGAAGGAAGGGTTAGTGGCGGCGTAGATGCAGAGATTGGGGAGAGAAAGTATTAAGAAAGGAGAAATTAAATGAGAAAGAAACTGAACGATTAATGAAGGACTGTATTAACATGTGATCCCCTGAGCCAGAGTTCCTGAGCAGCAGAGACCAGCTCGGAGACCTCTCTGTGCTTCTAAGCTTTCTTCCACAGCGACACTTGTCACATCATTACCAACCTCCACCATGCTTCTGTCATCACAAGAAGCTTCACCATCAGACCAGAGACCCCAGACTTCACATCAGTGAGCTACGACCCGCTGGGTGCAGGTAGTATGGAGAAGTATCATACAACTTTGGCAATAAAACAACACACTGAGGTACAAGATTAAGTGACCATGATGCAGTGTTTTGGACCTGTTGTGTTGATCTTTTCCCAAGGTACTGGTGATTTCTGGAGATGGAGAGGAACGACAAATGGAGTACTAGGACCGGAAAGGCCTGGAGGACCGGCATCCGAGTTTATAGAATGTGCACGGGGAGACACTCATCCAGCACCCCCAAGAACATTAGAGTCACACACACACGTAGACAGATATACAGACATACAATGCACATAACTGTGCCTGATTTTAAGATTTTGTACCTGGGTGATGAATAGAACCACACTGATATATACAGGTTTAAAGGGGGGGGGGGGGAGAAGTTTTTTTTTTTCTTCCATAGGATTAAAATGCATGCACTGTGGGTGGTGAATAAAGAATTACTAGTGTTTATACTATGGAATAGTATAAAGAGAGGGATTGTAGGGTTTTTAGAACCAAGTTGGTCATTTTTGGACTTTGTACAATGTAAAATGAGAAGTTGTTTGGGTGTACATTACAATGCATGGAATATGATAATTAATAAGGGATATTATTATGAATGGCATGCATATGTAGATCACTGTTTTTATTAATGATTAATGTATGAATAGAAGGTTAGATACTAGAGGCTGCATGTACTGTTGCTTTAAGGAATTGTAGTTCTCTTGTTCGCCTGAGGGGCGGAGCTGGAGAACTAACTTGAGGGATCTGCCCAGAGGCAGAGGAAGAGGAAGGGGAGCGCGAAGCCCCCGGGGGATTAAGACTAAGTTTTCTGATAGAGACTGCCTCTTTTTCTGCCCACCGCCGACCAGCGAGGATCTCCTGAGAACTCACTGGGGGACTGGAAAATAGCTCGATCGATCGAATGCATAACCTGTTCTGTCATTTCACTCTTTTTATTAAATATTCCTTATTATAACGTCATTGGACCCTGTTCCATTATTTCCGCATCAGCCCCCAAAGTCTAGAACTCTACAGTTGCAAGAGTTAAGCTGAACATTGAAGTTTTGATGATTAGTAAAATACACTTCACTTTAGCTTGGGAAGTACTTTCTTTTTTCTTCTCATATGGCATGTTGCTTAATGGCCTCCCTTCAAAACATATCACACAAAAAGACTATGACTCATAGATGGACCCCACCCAGAGAAAGTCCTCACCCACAAGACGATCAGAGCATCAGCTCGCACATTTTCATTGTTGCTGTGTCATCTTCATTTACCAGTAACGTATAAACTGATATTTACACATCTGAACAAAATCTCACATGTACACCAACATTATTCAAATAGCGCTAGTGGTTGCAGAGATACACCATTTTTAGTTTGGGTATGCAATCTTCGAGCAGAGGCCTAAAAATAGGTTCGTCAGTTTACTGATCTCCTCCTGGTCTTTAATAAAAAAAACAATGTCGTCAGTGTATGCTTATAAAATAAAACCCTTTAAAACCAGCTTTGATGTCTGCTCTGATTTTACAGACTAGAGTTAGCTTCGGCCAACATCATTAGCCTTGAAAGCGTGAATTTAAGGTTGAATTCAACCTTATTTAAAGGTTAAATTGTAATATTCTCTGCATTTGACCCATCCCTGGATAGGGAGCAGTGGGCGGCCCTGTGAGGCGCCCGGGGAGCAGTTAAGGGTTAAGTGTCTTGCTCAGGGACACTTTGACATGTGAGCTGTGGGGGGACTGGGGATAGAACCGGCTACCTTGTGGTTGCGGGACGACCACTCATCGCCCTGAGCTACAGTCGCCCTAAGGTTCTTCTTAAGGTTGATTATGTGGACAAGCTGGTTATTATGTGGACAAGCTGGTTATGTGGACAAGCTGGTTATCAGAGGATTTAATAAACTGTCGAGCCAGCTTGTGTCCATGGAACCAAAAAGCAATCTGAAGAGCTTTTGCCTGCAGTCTGTTGATGAGTGTAAGACTGATGCTGAATGAAAGGTAAGCCACGCAAGTCTCTTATGATATCATGAAGGTCTTAATCAAATACCATGAGGCAGATAAATATGCCAAAGCAGAATATTTCTCACCTTATCTCAGGGAACTGTTGCAAGTCTAAGAGGCTTTGTACCCTATATATATTTGGTCAACCCTTCTTTTGCGTACTAGTTTTGAGGGTTAATAAAATTCAAGGTCTTATGACCAAATACAACTAAATTTAGAAAGCAACATTTCCTAATCTACGGCTACAGCCAGTGTTGCTGTGTAGATGGCTACTGATTTAGTTAGCCCGGGAAATGCTAACTAATCAGAGCAGACTCAACGTTTTTGGCAGGGAGGGGCTTAAATAGAGTTGCGACTTTTATTGAAACATGATTTGTCATTTACAGGCTAGTTCAGGGGTCACTAACAGGCGGACCGCGGTCCGGGTCCGGACCCAGACGCCGTTGTTTCTGGACCCTGGACCGAAGACCAATTATTATTATTACCGAATTATTAACTGTTGATGGCTCGCTTCTATTTCACCAGCGAAACCTTTCCTGCCTTTGCGACCTCTCGGTCCAGGAAACACACCAACCAATCACACGCCTTGTAAATCCTCTCACTTGATCCTACTCGACCAATCGCATATGTGTGTATTCCGTTAAGCCCCGCCCTTGACTCAAATGAGATCTTCACACACGGGAGGAGAGAGACCCGGTAGTTGGAAAAAGTCCGTCGTGAGTCAGAAGTTATTTCACTTGGTGTTCCAAAAAGATAAATGTAGACATCTTAACCAGAGCCTTTAACCATCAATGGACATATTGTTATATGTTTATTATTCCCACAACCAGTTCAAGAGCAGCGATATTTAAAGCAGTGATGTGAAGCGCCACCACGAGACAAAGCAAACATCTTTAGAGCAAATGGACCGACTCACATCCGAAATTAAGGCACAGAAAATAAACCTAAGAGCCCAATATGATCAGAACCCTAACACATGAATGAATATCATCAGAACCCTAACACATGAATGAATATGATCAGAACCCTAACACATGAATAAATATGATCAGAACCCTAACACATGAATAAATATGATCAGAACCCTAACACATGAACGAATATGATCAGAACCCTAACACATGAACTCACTGACCAACAATGAGGTTAAGAGAGAGGAGAAATGAGCTGAAACAAGTGGTATAATAACCAGGTGAAGTCTCTGAACACACATTTCTCTTTTTAGATGACAATAATATAGTATCTTGGCTCTTTTGATTGACATCACTTGACGCCTGAATAAACTGAATTTGAAGCTGCATGACAATTATTAAATTATTTTTTCTAAAATAGTAAATTACATTTATTCATTTAATTTATATCGTCACATTTTTCAAAAGCTTTCTGTTTTAAATCCAGCCTTTATTTTACTTGAAATAAAAGATGATGTATGTATTATTAGAGTATGTATTATTTATAATTATTCCAGTTAAATTGGAAATCTGTAATAATAAATATTGTTTAGATGTTATCCAATTGAACTTTCTTTATTTAATTTGACAGTCAGTTGTTGACTACATACATATGTTAATACAACTGTTGGCTACTTCAATACATATGGCACAAAATCATAGAGCATAAATTTGACATTATTATGATGTTCCGGACCTTTGCATGAGGAAATTCTCTCGAACTGGACCTCGCAGAAATTTAGTTGAATACCCCTGGGCTAGTTGGTGAATGCGGCCATACTCCTACCATCAAAGGAAAATGCATCACAGTTGTTTGCAATAGATAAGGTTAGTCATGCGTGTTTGTGGGGGAAAACTTGAATTTGTTTATTCAAAAAAAGGGAAATGTTTTGTTCAGGAGCTACTAAACCCAACACCCGCAATTGTCTTGAGCAGCAGCGATGGCAAAACCCTGAGTCAGCACAGAAGTTGGTGTGACAATGGATGGACATAAACTGATGGTCATAAACTGATGGTGGACAATGAAGAGGCAGATATTTCCTATGGGTGTTGTGCTGGCCCTCTATCAAGTCTATGATGTTGCATATCCTTGTCAGCTGAGTTTATCGTAAAGCTGGACACACAGGTACCTGTAGAGAGTGGCAAATGCTCTGAACATTTCGTAGACAGCACACATGCGGGTGGGATTATATTGTCTAAAGTTCCTTTCTGACCCACTTGGGTAAAACTGTTGAAATATGGAAGATTGTTTGCATGTTTTGGTTCAGTTACTGAAGCTGACATGCTTGGCCTGAAATGCAAGGTTTGGGATTTTAGAGTGTATTTAGATGGCATTGTCTGATGAAATGTTTTAACTTTTGTAAAAATGCATTACAATAAAGTGAAGTGTAGTACAACTGTGTTTATATTATTAAATGATTAATTTTCCAGAATTTAAGTAATTTTCTAGATCACGGAAATGATCCTGTAAAATGATCGAGAAAATAGTGGGAACACTTTGAAGCCAGTCATGACTGCAGTAAAGAACATTGCATTGTATACCATATCTTGTGCAATGGAGGAGTTCCGCAACAGCGACCGCTTTGAAACGACGGTAGAGCAGTTATGGTTACCGTGCAATACATCGTTACCACAGAAAACCACGAAGAGAAGTCAGAAATGGTTGCGAAAAAGCTAATTTTCCGCCGGGTGGCGCGACGCGAATGACGTGTTTGAAGCGGCGCGAATTTGCACGAGTTGAAATTTCCCAACTGTTGCATCAGCCAAAATGGAGGATACTCTCATTCAGTGGTGCATAGTAACGGAGTAGAAATACTTTGTTACTGTACTTAAGTAGTTTTTTTGGATATCTGTACTCTACTTTACTATTTATATTTCTGTTGACTTTTACTTTTACTTCACTACATTTTGCAAAGGAAACTGGTACTTTTACTCCGATACATTTCCCCTGAAACCTTCGTTACTCGCTACAAAATCAAATCTATCTTTAAAAAAACAAAACACATCGGGGATTGTGGTGGAACACAGACTCCACCAAGCAGGTTTTGCAAATCACAATATTCTGCATTTTCCCTCTACATCCTCTAGTCCAGTGCCCCAAAACCTTTATTACGTCACGGACCGGTTACGTGAAGACAATATTTTCACGGACCGGGTCCCATCTCGGGGAGACGGAAGACAACGACACCTGACGTGTGTTCATTATGTCCAGTCTACTCCTACCTAAACCGTTATGTCCCGTCTACTGCTTCATTCATAACCCGCTGCACAAAGACCGGATGTGGAAATGGAAGCAGGTTTTCGTGCTTTTTTGGCGATCTCAGGATATTCTGCCTTGGTTTTAATCCAGAACACCAGCAGAGTTAAAACAGACTTAAGTTTAATTTTTAGGGTAACGTAACATCTTGACATGTGTCAAGATGACGGATGTATCCGGTCATTTTTTACAATAAAACATCTTTCCGGCCTTGATTTTTTTGATTTGATTTTAATTTTTCATTCATTCTTTCTGCGCGACCCGGTACCAAGGGATACTTATAAACGCACTGTTACAACTCCTTCATAGTGTCATATTGTTTTTTGGAGAATTATGATGATAAGTTCATAGTAGATGCAAAAGTATACTTCTGTACAATACATTATGTTGAACATAATATATATGGATGGATAACAGCCAACCCAGTTATTTTATCAACACAACTCCTTGTCCTTGGTCACGGTGGCCACAGCACTTAAAAGAATAAACTTCATAATTCTGACCCTTTGCTTTTTTATTAACTTGTACTTTCAATACTTAAGTACATTTTATATCAGAAAAATACTTTTGATACTTAAGTACAGAAAATATCAGATACTTTAAGACTTTTACTCAAGTAGTATTTTAATAGGTGACTTTTACTGGAGTAATTTTCCAGTAAGGTATCTTTACTTTTACTCAAGTACGGCTTTTGGGTACGTTATACACCACAGCTCTCATTGTAGCTGTTAGTGGGCACCCCGAGCTCTATGATACCACTTCATACGAGTATCAAAACCAAATAAAAAAGGATGTTGCGTGGCAAAAGATTAGCGAAGACGTGGGACTACCTGATCAGTTTTGATTGTATGTATATGCTTTTATTCTAGTTATCTGTTGTACTTTACTATGAACCAACCAACTTTGACATGTGTTTCATTTGGCAGATAACAACCAGCACACTTCCAGGCTGAATCCCTGCATTGTAAGTGCTTCCCCTCCCCTGTGGTAATTGGTTGAGTGTTAAAATATGCCGGTCCTGCCCTTTAAAAAGAAGAAGTATACAGTGGAGACAGCGTCTCAAGATTAAAATCAGGGCGCTGCGAAGAAAGAACTCGCTACAACTTACAATGGTGATAAATTAGTCAGAGCAGTATATATTGATCTTTTTCTTCATTTTCCCAGCGGTGGCAAATAAAACCAATTTGGTTGCCACCGGTGCTTTTTAATATAACTTTCTTCAAAGTGCAAGGCGAGTGACACATGGGAAGCATTTTGAGCCACTGTTAGCGGTAACGAGCCACATAAGAGGTATAAAAGTCCCATGACAAATATTGCTCGTCTTGTTTTCACAGGTTCTACAATTGCAATATCTGTCACATTTCAAGAAATACGAGACTTTCAAAGCAAATTATTAAACTCAGGATTTACCAGCAGTTGTTCAGGCTGGGGCCTGTGTGTTGAGCAAGTGTGTGGAATAAAATGTGTACTCGAAAACAATGTAGTTAATTAAAACCAATACCTTTGCTATAAAGATCATCTGGCTATAATTATTGACATATCAGTTGTTGTTTTTATAAATGAAAAGTAAGTAACCTCTTCTACAGGTGAAAGCAGGCAGCCCAGCAGTTTTGGGTCCCGAAGTCCAGCCTGAGCGACAGAGTCGGTGGATGGGAGTCCTCTGAAGATGAGGATTCCCTCGTGGAGTACCGTTTGTACTGAAGAAGCCTCAGGTTCTGGCCCACGCTCTGGCCATCTATAACCACCGCAATCAGGCAGCCCCCAAGACCGGGCTTGGCCAGACGGAGTGGATAAACTTCAGAGTGGCACCACCATCGCCTTACTGCCCAGACCCCAAACATCATTGACTGTAGGAGGGCATCATAAGTGTTAGGATGTCGGCGGATGCAGAGAAAAAGGTGGAGCTGGATCAGGTGGTAAAGATGGCCAAGAAGTATGCAAATGAAAAGGGAAAGAGAGTTGATTAAGACAACATTTGTTAATGAGGTACTGTAAATGCTGTACAAGTTTGAAGGATTAGTTGGTTATGAAACCAATATACAATCAAAATTTTGAGTACACTTTAATCTTTACCGCAGGTAAATGTTCTAATGAGAGACAGCCTGGTTGCAGCTGACTGGAGGGCTCAAACCTCCCACTGTCCTCTCCATGGATGAAGAGGAACTAAAAGCGGAGCTTTTCACTTTTGTTTTTGAAAAACAAAAGGACTACGAAACATTTAGCACTGAACTTGTTGACAAAAACAATTTAAAATTGTTCAAGATTGGGGGGGGAAATAATGCGATAGGCTACCATGTATGTTAGTTTGAATGTTTTAAATTGTTCAGGATCGTTTATTGCTCAATGAAAAAATGAATCATCACCTAAACAGCTGCCAAAACAGTGGCAAGTTATGGCAGCTGATTAAAGTTTTTGTATTTGATCCAGTGTCATGTTCCATTATGAATAAATGTTTGTCAAATTGCCGGCTTAGTTTCAAAGGCCTGTTGAATACCAATCAGCAACGAATGAGATTAGATTGCTCTCATGCATGCGGTTCAGATTCCTCAGTGACCAGCTCTTCTGCCGTCACTACGGGGTCTCCGCGACATCGTCCGGCTTATAAAAGGAGCCGATGTAGACTATACCGCTCTCTACCGTTCTCTCTCTCCCTCTCTCTTCATCTTCGGTCTCTTTTTTCTTCCCCCTCTTTTTTCCTGGATTGTAATTCAGCTCTTGGATTCTTTAGATCAGTGGTTCTCAAGGTTTTTTGAGTGACCCTGTGAAATAGTTTTTTAATCAAGTACCCCCTAAAAGCATTTTTGGTTGAAAAAAAAAAATGAAAAAAGTAACACACAGCGCTGTCCCATTAGTGACTGATTTAATATAGGATATATAAAATTCAGTTTATGACCATAGACATATTTTGATTAAATAAAAATTTTTTAAGAATTTGTGAATAGGCGCAAAGTTTAAATATATTTGAAATAAATCTCACATACCCCCATTTGAGAACCACTGCTTTAGATAATGCAGTGTTGCTTCCATCTTTTCCAGTTATACATTTCAACGACAAGGATTTTCAGCAGTTCAGTTCAATGCTTTGGACTTCACTGTTCAGCAGGCAGTTTCCCTATTCTGCATTTTCAGCAATTCTTTCAAATATTTCAGCTTCAAAACCATTTTATAGTTCTGTGTATTATTTAATGGTATCCATGTTTGACGGGTTCACCTGCCGAACAGTGTTTTTTTAAGAGCTTAAAAGTAAGAAGTGGTGGCTTTTGGCACTTCCCTCTGCCCGTCCTTCGCTGGCCCCGTCCCGCGGTCGGCACATGGCTGCTAGTGGACGCCTCGTCTTTTCGCTGACCACGTTAGTTACCGGGGCTGTTGTTTTTTTTAGCCCGCAAAGTAGTACTAAATGTAGCCTCACTGTCAATGTTTCCGGTGCTAATCTGCGGCCCACGTTTCTCTTGGACCACTTTATATGGGTCCCACCAGTCGTGTTTTTTTTTTTTTTTCATACTGCCATTCCACAAGTTTAGCCCTTTGATAGTGGCATACAATGCTGACAGTCTACTGTGGTACATGTTCTTCTCTGACATTACATTTAATCCTCACTCATAATGGACCCCCTCCCCTGCGTTGCTCTCTCATCAGTTTGGTCATAGGAGAGATGATATTTCTGGATGTGGGTTTACTTTACACTGATGGTGAATCTTCGTGAAGGATCTGGCTCCAGTCTTATTCATAATTAAGGTGTAAAAAGATGTACTGTGTTGATCTAACCTTGTGTTTCTTACACTCCGGATCTGATATCACCAAAAAATGGATCAGGGACAGAGGGTGGTGAGATGACAGCTGGTAATTGGCCTTTCGAGGCAATGCACAAGGCTCTGGGGCAGAGAGACCTCATCCAGCCTCTAAGCAGCATCGGCTCAGCAGAAGACTCCTAATCAGATGCTGCAGAGAAGCCTGATGAGCAGCCCAGTGCCATCCCACCCAAAACTACAGTCTGGGGGGGGGGGGGGGGGGGGGGGTTGCAAAATGCCCAGAAAAAGACCAATCTCCACCCTTAACCACTCACGGACTTTGAGACGCGCTCCCGCGAAGTCCTTGAGGATTTAGTTCTGTCCCACTGTCACATCGTCAAGTGCTTGAGTCTCTGACAGACATGTTGAGCCCTTTATGAACCCTTTCCGTCAGCATTAGATGCAGACTTTGGCCTAGTGAATTACCCACAGTTCATAGCAATGTGACGTTAAACACGTTAAACAATGGAAGAATTGAGACTAAAAAAAATTAAGTAAACAAAGAGGCACGTGATGAAATACATTTACACTATAATATTACGGATTAAAGATGGAACATAAACACATGAAATCAGAGGAACGCAAGCAGAAATTATGTGTATATATATATATATATATATATACACATAATTTCTGCTTGCCTGTATTGTAATTCAGCTCTTGGATTCTTTAGATCAGTGGTTTAAAGAATCATTTTTTAATGATCAGATCAGAGGAACGCAAGCAGAAATTATATATATATATATATATATATATATATATATATATATATATATATACATAATTTCTGCTTGCGTTCCTCTGATTTCATGTGTTTATGTTCCATCTTTAATCCGTAATATTGTAGTGTAAATGTATTTCATCACGTGCCTCTTTGTTTACTTAATTTTTTTTAGTCTCAATTCTAACCGCTATATATAGAATTAACCGCTATATATATATATATATATATATATATATATATGTATATATATATATATATTAACCGCTATATATATATATATATATATATATATATATATAATAATTAATGACTTAATTCATCAAACATTTAGTTTTGACAAAAACGAGTAAATAGATCATTTAAAAGTACTTCTCATCTCGTGAGGAAGACATTCAAATCAGTGAATAAAAAAGTATAAAATAAATATACAATTGTACACTTATTTCCATTCATATTTACACCATCAAGCCCTAAAGCCTCTCACACTCAACCACTTGGAGGTGATGTCAGTAAGTCGGAACGTCAAACGCCCTCGTGTTTGGGTTCATAACATCATCCGTAGCCGCACAGCTCGGTGAATTTCACCGACTCCTCCAGGAACTGCGCCTGCTTATCTCCGTAAAAACACCGCTACCGTTTCTGCCATCCACCATGGAAATAACCACTAGTTCTGCTTTATACTCCATGGTGTCTGGGTTCATAATATTATCAGTAGTCCCACCACAGCGTCTGAATGAAGCCGCTATCGGCGCTACTTCAGACGGAGCAGCAGCAGTTTGATTCAGCAACGGCAAGATTACGCAGCATTAGGGGAACACGGAAAGGCAGGCGAAGAAGCAGAGTGAGCTGGACAAAAAAACAATAGCAACTGACACCCTTATTGGCATCTATGGAAAGTTGGTGGAGAAGCAGTACCCGGTTACTTTTTTTTTTGGGTTGTAATTTGTAGTTAACCCTGTGATTTTTGTTTGTCATGTTTTGAAATATGTACATATATACATTATTAAACATTATGTATTAATACAAAATGTTAAGCCGTTTGACATGAAACCTGAGTTGCTTTTAATTTGTCTGCTGTTTGCTTTAAGAGCGATTTTTGAGTGCTAAACAGAAATGAGTGTTGAAGACTTTTCTTGAGTATCAAAAAACGTTTAGATCTATCACGAATAAAAAATCATGTAGACAGTAATGTCTAAAGTATAGCTTTAGGTGTAACGGGTGGTGTTAAGGACCCAGTGAATCGTTTAGAAACTTTATTCCAGATAATACCAACAATAGTACTGGATCTGCCTGCGAGGGAAAGGCTGACAGGATCCAGTGGAGGTCGAGGCTTTTCTCTTGACCAGGGACAGAAGGCTATGGTGGTTTTTCGGGGCAGAGATAAGTACAAACAACAGGTAACAGATAATGGAACAGTTGGAAGGTAAGTGGAGCTGGAGGGTCTGGCATAAAAGCAGAGCATTATCTGATCTGACAGTGAGTGAGACTGAAGCTGGGGCTAATATACCAGAGGACAAGCTTATATACCATAGGAGGGGCTTATATACCATATGAGGGTCTTATATACCATAGGAGGAGCTTATATGCCAGAGGATGGGCTTATATGCTAGAAGAGGAGTTTACCAGAGGGAATAAGGGAATAGGTGCAGCAGAGTGGACAGGTGAGAGTGATAGAGCTGATGAAATGGTTGTGACTACCAGGTACACTGAATGAGCAATTAAGTAATTGCAACAATTTGATCACATTTTAAGGGTAAAACAGGATTTATGGTAGCTGGTAAACTGATGATATTGATAAATTGCAACAATTACATTATTTCACAACATTTTATCTGCCGGCATAATTATGATCCCTTCATGGGGCTTGAAGGTGCTGATTGTATGGGCACATCGCCTGGTGACAGTGAAGTGAAATAAACTGGGCTTTTTCTCAAAATCCGTGTGTCGTGTAAAGTAAGAAAACAAAGTCCAGAAATCTCCCAGAGGAGTCACGGATACCTGTCTGACGCATTCAATTTCAAAGCAAATTTCTCTCCAAATCCTCGGCCAACTTCGAAGAAGATGAGATCTGCATCGACGAATCTCTTTGCATCCTGTGCACAACTCTACAAATGCCATCACCCGGTAATGAGCCAGTCAAAACACAAAAATAATTACCTCTAAATCAGTGGTTCTCAACCTTTTTCCGGTGACATACCCTGACCAGTGCAAAGCATTTTTGGTTGAAAAAAAGATGTAATTCGCAGCGTTTGATTTGATTAAAATGAGCTCTAATCATGAGTTATGGTGGTCATATGAACCCAGGATCAATAGCAGACCCATTGACATCAATATTCAAAAAAATTCAGCAAATTCTGAGCTTCCTAGTAAAGAAAAAATACACAATTCCACCATAAATATTAGGCTCGTTCTAGATGAGCCAGTTCTGCGCAGAATCGATCGGCAGCGATCGGCGCGCAATGCATGCCGGTTAGATTTGTGTCCGACTTGCGCCCGACTTGCTCTGACGTCATGCACACGTGGTCAACGATACTCTCACGAGAGCAAGCCGGCCGTCGATTCTACAGCCAGGCGGACTGCGTGGCCCAGTGCATGATGGGAAACGCCTGGCTGTCGCCACATCACAGAGCTGATTGGCTCTTAGATCTGACAGCAAACACCACATGTTCTAGAAAATCCTTATTTTATGTGCAGTTGTAATACTTAACGCTTGATTGTTGACTATTCATCTCATGTTTAATCTTAAAACATATTTTGTGTGGTTGTTAATAGAAAATCATATTTATCCAACACATATCTAAACCAGTAGTAATGTATTTCACAGGCAGACATAAAAAGACCAAAGGATGCAGCTACACATACATTTCTACATAAATATATATTTACAAACACATATGCATAAATCCAAACGTGATCTGTCAACTACAAGTAGACAAAAGTTTGGAACTAACAGGAAGTCATTTTTTCTGTGACTTCCTGTGTGTACTTTGAAGGCGGAGAAAGTATTCTTCGACCCGATAGCTTCAAGCCACACACTATTGCCATACCATTCTGTAAAGCTTAGGACCTACAGAAGCCGAATCTGCCTTCAAAACTCTATCACAAAGCATTTCCATTTTATGAAACCCACTGCAGTCGTCAGAAATATAATTGCCGGCAAAATATGGGTCATTACTCACTTTTTTTGTTAAAAACATTAGCCCACCCTAGCATTCATATCTCCATGCGGCCCTGCTTCCGGGGGAGAAGGCAGAACTGAAGCGAGGTGTGTTTCGAGGTCCACAGAAAAAATGCGGCCTTCCAGAGTCTGAGCCGAACAAACACTACGGGTCACGAAATGTGTAACTTGCCTCATTTTGAGTGGCCAAAAGGGCTGTCAATCTCATTGGGACTGGCTTTAGACTGTTCCCATAGGCTGTTATGATTTGAAGGAGGGGTTTTAGACTGTTTTCAGGCTCAAAATGAATAGGCCCGTTCGAGATGAACCAGTTCTGCGCAGAATCGATGAACGGCGATCGGCGTGCAATGCATGCTGGGTAGATTTGTGTTCGACTTGATCTCACGTCATGCACACGTGGTCAG
Source organism: Myoxocephalus aenaeus (assembly GCA_038501785.1). Classification (NCBI taxonomy): domain Eukaryota; kingdom Metazoa; phylum Chordata; class Actinopteri; order Perciformes; family Cottidae; genus Myoxocephalus; species Myoxocephalus aenaeus. Next base: position 1,907,696 of record JBAMJR010000025.1, read on the forward strand.
CGATAATCTCACGAGAGCGAGGCCGATTTGAGAGCCAGGCGCCGCAGTAGCTCTCCACAGACTGCGTGGCCCAGTGCATGATGGGAAACGGCTGGCTGTCGCCACATCAGAGAGCTGATTGGCTCTTAGATCTGACAGCAAACAGCACGTGTTGTAGAAAATTATTATTTTATGTGTAGTTGTAATATTTAACGTTGGATTGTTGACTATTAGTCTTATGTTTAATCTAAAAACATATCTTGTGTGGTTGTTAATACAAAGTTGTATTTATACAACACATATCAAAACCAGTAGTAATGTATTTCACAGGCAGACATAAAAAGAACAAAGAATGCAGCTACACACACATTTCTACATAAATATATATTTATAAAGACATATGAATAAATCCAAACGTAATCTGCAAACAACAAGTAGACAAAAGTTCGGGACTAACAGGAAGTCATTTTTTCTGAGACAAATCAGTGATGCTCAATTTTGAGATTCGCCTCAACTAAATAAATAGCTAAAACAAATTCTACTTCACTTAATCAAACTCAAACTTTGCAGAAATACTGTTAACAGGCTGTGCTATTTTACAGTAGAAAATGAAGCTTAGCAGAAAGTTCTTTCTCAACTTTTAGCCTTCTGGAAGTTATTATTATTTTTTCTTCATATTTCTCTGTGTTCTATCAACAACCAATAAACCATAAACGCATATACTGCTACACACAACTGAACCAATCTCACAAGTGTTTTATGTGTATTATACCATTTAAACTATTCAAATAGGCCATGTGGTTGAGGAGATAATCAGAATTTAGTATGGGTATGTTAACCATTCTGATTATTTATTTTTTTAAACAGGGCCTAATCTTAAAGCGTTAAGTCAAATAAAAATTTGCAAACTCACAATGGTACCTAAAATAGGAGACTTTACTCTTTACTTTCATAGATGTTGCTTAGAAACCCAAAGAAACGTTCTCCTTCTGATGCCGGATATTTAGAAATTTTTTAGTAAACTAATGACTTATATTTTTTTATTTCATTACGTTTTGTTGACTCGTGGCCATGGTATAATAAACACGCTTTCAGTGCGGTGATTGATTTGAATGAGTTGGGTTATTAAAATCCTTTGTCAGACTCATTAGAATGGCAAATCAACGGAGCAAAAGTTCAATTACTAGAGAATTATTGCTATATATGTCCTCCCAACATTGTCATGGGGTTTGTCCTATGCTACTACTGCTATGCTATTATCTCAGGAAATCTAATGTGAGTAAATGTGACTATTTTATTACTGAAATACTTTTACTACGCATTGTTGGGGATTTTTGATTTTGAATAAGAGCTGCCGAGATTATTATGACATGGATTCTGCGGGTAAACATTGACTCCACTCTGACAGTGTGACACAAACAGGTTTCAGTGCGTTTGGCACTGTCACTTTCGTCTTATTTTTTTTTGTCAAGGCGTAAATGTTATTGAGGCTTGCGGTCAGGCAGATAAGGGTGCCGAACCAGAAAACGGCCACATGGGGATTTATGGAAGACCATCATCCATCTCAATCCGTGTTGAACAAGGCCACCACAGATGAGTGGCAACCTACCTCTCCTACAGGGTTCTACACATTTTGACCAATGGATTCCCGTGACTTTTCCATGACTTTAAACGAAATTTCCATGACCAAACATTTTGTGAAATCTGGGTGTAAAATGTAGTATTTAAACTAACAATGAGAATTCAAAGCATACAGTAAACCTTAAATGACACAAATGAATGAGACAATAGTTTGATTAAAAGAATAAACATTTATATAGATGTATGTATGCCTGCTTATATTTTTAGCGTCTTTCTTTTAAAAGCATATTAATTATTTCAAACTCAGCGTACATGAACGATATGAACATAACATATTTCCATGACTTTTCCAAAACTTTTGGGATATAATTTTTTTCAAGGACTTTTCCAGGCCTGGAAATAACCATTTTAAAATTCCAGGACTTTGTGCAGATGTTGGACGGAGTTGTCTTCAGCTAATGAAGTCATGTGCGCGTGCGTCGTGCCTCGATTAGCTGAGGTAATGGTCTGAATAATGCCGTTGCTTCTTTTGCCATCTGGCCCTGTGGAAGCTCACTCTGCTCTGTTGTTTCTGAGATACTCAAGGGAACACCGGGGCCATCCATCTTTGTGTGTGTGTGTGTGTGTGTGTGTGTGTGTGTGTGTGTGTGTGTGTGTGTGTGTGTGTGTGTGTGTGTGTGTTTACCTCCTGTCCAAATTATTGCTCTGCTTTTGAACAATTTGATTTGGAGCTACAGTAAGTTGCACGCCACATGAACTTCCCTAATTCAGCCGATGCGCTCTTAAACCCTTCCGTCTACGAGACCTGGAGGTGCTGAAAAAGAATACCCCCCCCCACACACACACACACACACACACACACACACACTATGAGACTTTTCTTTGTGCATTTATGATGAATCGTTATGTTGCTCACTAAATCTAGAGCGCTTAGTCCCAAAATGATGTCCCTCATTGACAAAAATAAATAAATATCGAGTCTCCCATGAAGACTGCTGGCTTGAAAGTGAGACAAGTTATGGGTTGGTAATTAAATCAATTTAACTCACTGCACACTGGAGGTCATTTTCAGTCGATTTTCTCGATTTGACATAATTTTCTTAGATTCACCTTTTAAGGCACTTGCATATAAGATATATACCCATGTTTTACATCATAAATTGCAGAACAATCTCAGCTATCTATATAATGAGGCACCATTGTCGTAAGGCAAAAGTGTAAAGAAAAAAACTTTATAATATGACACTAAAGCTGAAAAATGGAATCTCGATTTTTGGAAATTCTTCATATCGCTTGAAAAAACCTAACTTTACTCAGGTGGTGACTCTGTTTAGGTGATGGCAATTGGTTTACCAAAGGTTTTAGGTTCACAAAAGCAGTGAAATATATGAATAAAATGTTAGATACATGTAAATAAATGTCTAAAACTAAAGTTTTTATTATCGTTTTTTGAGTAGAAATATGGTCTTTCACAGCTTTCACCAAAATGATAAAAATGGGACTGAGAAATGACTTCATAGTGCAGATAAAGCTTCAGGGAGTGTGTGCAAATGAAAAATGACCATCACAACAATTTTTTTTTTTTTTAAATAAAAATATGTATTATAAAAAAAAAAGAAAATATGTACAGAATATATATTCAGAAATATAAAACAGAACAAAGACTAGACCATTTACAATATACAAGTATATATGCTTCAATGGCATATCCTCATGCCATGGCATGCCAGTCATGGAAACAGTTTCTGTTCAGCTGCAGGCAGAGGGGAACGTTACACGCCTCGCACTTCCACGCCGTGTCTTTTCTCACTTTCTTCATGCTGCAAAGCTCGCAAACCCTGCGACCCACCGTGGACTTAGTTGGAAGAACAGTTTGAAGAGTTCAATGGGTGTTGCTGTGGCACTGACATGTGGACCTGGTGTCCGGGCTGGAACTTGATGACGGGGGGAGCAGTGTCCGGGTCTTCATCCGTCCTCCAGGACAGCGTAGGTGCAGGTGGTGCACGTGCTGCTGTCTTTCTTGATCTGGCCTGAGGTGAAAGCAGTCGCCGGGCAGCACGCGCCCTGTTTGCTGGAGATGGTGTTTTTAGTCGTCGGTCAACGTGCTGCCTCTTTGCTGGTCGTGGTAGTTGCCGTCCAACTTTGCTGGCCAGGCTGGTCGGGGCGGATGGTGCTCCTCTCTGTAAAATAAATCAAGACTAGTCAGTTGAAAGAAAGATGACGTAACGATTGAGCAGAATGCTCCGCATTGGATGTGCAAATATTATTCAGATCATGACTGTGGTAGTAATTTCAGCATAATGCTCCGCATTGGATGTATAAATATTAGTGGTAGTAACGTGAAGCAGAGTGTTGTACAAAGCAGATTGTGTGTAAACATTACTTAGATCACGACGTAGTAACGTGAACAGCAGTGTGCACCGCGTGGCTGGCTCACGTGCTCTCCTACACAGTGTACACATTACTAGTTTGTACACATTACTAGTTTGTACACATTACTAGTTTGCACCATGCAGCCTTACAGACACGTAACAAAGTTTAGTAACTACACTTACCCATCTTCCTCAGAAGAACTAAAGCCTTCGAGCTCTGACGCGGTGTCGTCGTCGTCCTCCTCGCTGCTCTCCAGAATCATGCGCTTTGCTTCCTCCGTGTTGAATCTCTTTGTTGTCATGATGTTGATTGTAAAATGTAGTGTGTACATGCTGTACAAGTGGGTAGTCCTTTTGAGATTTTCCTGAGTGTACATTGGTTGTTTAGTTCACGAAATGGCGACGGACATATGACTCAACTAATCACAGAGAAGGATTTTTTATTTTTTTTTCCAGCGTCAGATGACACACTGCTGCCCTTTCGCTTGCTTGATGATGTTAAAATTATGCTGGGCTCTGCCTGGGCAGGCACCCGGAAGCAGGAAGCCGTCTCTTTCCGCCAGACGTAAAATTATATTTTTGCGATGTATTATCGGGGTGCTGTGAATATTTTAGAAACTTAGAGAAAAGTTTCAAGTGTCACCACGCGAAACCGCGGGCTCAGTGGACGAAGGGTTAATAAGATTATGTTTTTCTCTCCTGCTGAAAATAAGGTAAATATTTTATTTCAAGTGAAAACAATCATCTTTACATGTTGGTCCATTTCTAGCTGACCAAACACAGGAAAAATACATCAAATTTTCCCAAACGAAACACTCACTGTGGCGTACGTGACGAAGACTTTACTGAAAATTGCGGCGCTGTGTCACAAGTACAGCGAACCGCTAACAAATACTAACAAACATTTACAACACTTATATACAAATTACAGTCACATTAATTAACTGAAGAGTATTCATAAAAATCCCGGGTGGTCATGAGGAGTAAAGGTCCAGGATTCGATGAGTTATAATTAAAAAGTATTTAATAAAAGAATGATCACAAAAACAGCTTATGCATGTCGATCGGGCCCCTCCTTCCTCAGCGGACTCTACTGACTCGCACGTCCGCTTCGCTCGCGTCACCGGAGAGAGAGACCCTCCTCTACCGCGCGTAGGTTAGTTCATACTATCACACATGGAGCTTAAAGCCCTTCCTACTGGTTAAAAGTCATACTTTCACACCTTTTCCAACAAACTCCATGTTCACTGGCCTGCAGCTTCAGGGGCGGAGCTAGTCTTCTTCTTCTTCTTCTACAGACCGGGTTGTCTGCTGCTTCATAAAGGCCGTTTCTCAATATGTGTACTTCTCTGTACTTGTGTACTCGTGAACTTCTGAAACGTCATCAGTCCGAGCCCAAGTACTGTTCCAATTCAAAGTTCGCATCGAGCCAAGCACGGTGAAAATGCCCGGATGTGGCTCGCTCCTCCCATTTTACCGAGCCTGCATCGGTGCTGACTTGTGTGTACTTTGGACGGCCAAATATCCCAGAATGCATTTCACTCCAGCAAACAGAAGAAATGGCGGCGGAGACAACACAACTGTAAGTTGAAACTTTCTAAATACTACTGCTGTTAAGTCACACAAAGTAATTTTAGGATGTTTTTAGGCGATAAGTTAGTTGTTTAAGAATCAAATTGGTCTTCGGTTTGTCGAGATTCAGCCGATTTAAAAATTTGCTCCGGCGATGTCGGAGCCGCTAGCGGGACCGTCAGTAAACCAGCACCGGGGCTCAGCGTCACGGGGCCCGGCTAGAACAGCCTGATGTCGGGAAGTCTTTTTGAAATTTGCCGGTGGTATTGACGTCTCCGTTGAACGGTTAAACATGAGCTATAATTCGGTTTGGTTGAATCTAACGAACAATCTTTTGGTCTCAATAGTCTATTGTTTGTTTACAGGTAACGTTAAATCCGTTTTATTATTACAATTACATTTTAATTTAACTTTAACGTTGACCTAGAGCCCTGTCTTTTAACTTCTGACCGACTTGTTAGCTCCTCTCTATCCATATTGTGCAGACTGATTATGCTCTATCAATGTGCATTATAACCTACAATTTTAATGAAGGGACATCTGAGGAAACCTGGGGCCATATAGAATGAGAAGCTTGTAAATAAATGTATTGTTTGATTTTCAACCCAGGATATTCAAGCAATTGTGTATATTTACAACAACAAACAATTACAAAGTCCTGTTGTTTACAGATAGTTATTTACAGTCAGGCAGTTACATTTCAATTATACAGAACAAGAAGAAGAACATTGCAAAAGAACTATTTTCTTCCAGTGGACATAACTTCATCTGGGGAGGTTTAGTATCTACAAGTAGTCATGTTGACCCAGACATGCAGCAGTCCTTCTGTGCAGCAAGCTTTCCTCTGATCCCGCTCCGTTTTCTGTTTTATATATATATAATGCCCTCTTGTGCTCTGCAGGAGGAGGAATCCGGACGTGACACCCATCGATGGCACCGGCAGCACAGCGGAGCGCCTCATGGCCGGCAAGGCCCCACCTCCTCCATCTCCTCTGCTTTGGGGAAATGCACAACTCTATGGAGGATCGTCATCATTTCCTCCACCACGTTGTGGACGGTCCTGCACACGGTGGCATGGCAGAGATGTCTGAGGTGACCCTGTAGGAGGCTCCACAAGCAGCCAGCACACCGTCACCAGCAGCTCAAGCTCATGGCTCCATCCATGGTTGTTTTGCCGGGGCAGCATCTGGACCAGTATGTTGATCCTGTTCCTGGAGAGCCTGAAGGCTGGTCTCAGGTCAGCTTCAGACCATGTTGATCCTGGTCCTGGAGAGCCTGAAGGCTGGTCTCAGGTCAGCTTCAGACCATGTTGATCCTGGTCCTGGAGAGCCTGAAGGCTGGTCTCAGGTCAGCTTCAGACCATGTTGATCCTGGTCCTGGAGAGCCTGAAGGCTGGTCTCAGGTCAGCTTCAGACCAGTATGTTGATCCTGTTCCTGGAGAGCCTGAAGGCTGGTCTCAGGTCAGCTTCAGACCAGTATGTTGATCCTGTTCCTGGAGAGCCTGAAGGCTGGTCTCAGGTCAGCTTCAGACCAGAACACAGAAAGAATCGGGACATGGTCCTTCAGTTGCACATACCGCTGAACAGGACTTTGGTCCTGTTAAAAAACAGGATATTATTTTGAATGTTATTGTTGTAACATTAATGTATGTAGTATATGTATTTGTGTTTTGACTATTTAATAATAAATAATGATTTCTAAATATGAATTGTTGAAGTCTACCAGTATTAATATCTGACGTGTGCTTGCTTATGCTGGAGAAGGTTTCTATGTATGTTACTGGTCGACAGGCAGTGTAAAACACACACCTATCTCACCAGAGTGCAGAAGTCACTGCAGCCTCCATGATCTCTGAATCGTAGACATGAACACTGTTGTGTCTGTCCTGGTTAATGACTAATGTACGAGACACAGATGCGGTTCAGGTACCTTAGTTTAATGTGTAGTGGTGTTTGTGTATCTAACTGCACTGATGATCAACCTCTTGATGTTTGCGGATCAAGAAGACACATGGTAGGTGTGTATGTGAAATATAGCCTAATGGATGTAATATTTAAATACTTTTATAATGTTACTGTATTAAACCTCCTCTGCCTGCCATCTTATTAGGCCTCGATAGATTATATATTTATATTGCAACAGCCATGCAATAAATGTTTACATGAGCAGTGTTCTAATGTAAAGTTATTTTCTATGTAATCTAGTTTTTGAGGTATTTCCTTCATCCAATATGAAAGAATATATATTAGATACACCTCCCAGTATAACCAGTAGAGTACAACAGCAGCAGAAACTACATTAAACTAAATGATCAAGTCCCTAAAACATTAAATCTAAGTTATATACACTATTAAACCACATTATTTCTTTGGGAACTGTCAAGTCTACCTGTAAGTGGGAGGACAGGTTACAAAGAAGAAAAATGGGTAGCCTGGTTAAAACAAAGTGTAATGTTAAGACAGACTTACAAAGCAATAAAGATGCTGTTAAGGGACGTCTCCTCTCCGTCCTCCGCTGCATCACGGCTCTTCTTTGAAGGATTCGCCTCCTCTTCGGCTTCTTGATAGAGATGGCCGACCGCAACCGCAATCCTCCGGGTCCGATCCATTACTATTATATATAATATATCTATAATATATAGATGTGTAATATATCTATTATAATAATAATATATATATATATATATATATATATATATATATATATATATATATATATATATATATATATATATATATATAATAATCAGAAGCAGCTTTATTATAACGGCATTATATCTAATATATATATATATATATATATATATATATATATATATATATATATATATATATATATATATATAATAATCAGAAGCAGCTTTATTATAACGGCATTATATCTAATATATTAATATATATATATATTATATATCTGTAATATATAGATGTGTAATATTATATAATATATCTATAGTTATATATATATATATATATATATATATATATATATATATATATAAAATAATCAGAAGCAGCTTTATCATAACGGCATTATATCTAATATATATTACATCAAATAAATTAATATCTAATATATATTATATCTAATATAACGTATCCACAGCAATCTTCTATACCTTTTCCCGCCACTGGCTCTTTAAATATACGTGCGTGAAGAAAGAGCTGCCAACGTGATGACGTCATCAAGTAAGCTTCCGTTCCAATTCACCGTACTTCTGAAGTCTGGACTTGGAGTCTGGACTTCAAGTCCAGACTCCAAGTCCAGACTTCAGAAGTTCACAAGTCCGTACTTGTGTACTTGGGTATTGAGAAACGGCCAAAGTCAATGTTCAGCTCCGCCACCTCAAGCGAACAAGAGAACTACACTTCCGTCTCAAAACAGTCCACCGGCATCCACATGCACTGTGCAAACGTTGTTTTAAAATCCATTCACACATTAATCATTAATAAAACAGTGACCTTCATATGCATACAATTACACATTCTTCATAATAATATCCCTTATTAATTATCATATTCCATGCATTGTAATGTACACAAACAATTCTTTCTTACACTGTGTAAAGTCCAAATGTGACAGACTAAGCTCTAAAAAACCCTTCAATATGTAGTCTGAATCGACCTACTAGAACATCAAGAATTGATTCATTTAATTATGAAGAAAAAGTCAACTTTATAGGAGCCAGATAAAACACGGGAGGTTACACAGGGCTAATATTAGCTTAGCTAGTACTCGACAGTACATCCTTTAAAACAGCGTAGCTACCAAACAAAACACAAAGTAATCTTCTAACGATGTTTACTAAACATTGGTACACAATTCATAAGTTATATTTGGGTGTACTTACCAGTTACATGAGACAGGCAAACGTTCGGCTTCTGTATTCAGTGTCACATTATTTGGCACGTAAGTTACGTCAGTTACGCAATGTTACACAACGTAACTTCCAATAAGTTAACGTGTAGCAGAGTTTATTCTTGGGAGCCAGACAGGAGAATAGTCACACTTTGACCCCGTCACCAGGGGCGTAGGATTAAAAAAAAACTCTTTCTCTGAGTCCTAGAAACCTGAGTGGCATGTTTGCGAGCAATTTTTTTTGGGGCCGCGGATATTCATTGTTTCAGACAGTTCATAGATTGGTTCAATCAGAACGAGTGTGGTTTTGCTCTGTAGTTGTGCTTGCATTCAGTATATGATAACACAAGAGACAGAATGTCAGGGTCATTGTGAAAATTGACAACACAAATATGAACTTTTCTCAAATAAAGAGAGTGAAATAATTTTCCTGCTTGTAAAGGAAAGACGGATAAACTAGCTTTCATATCCGCGTCACTCCCAAATCCTAATTCATAAAGGAGCCGCACACAATGGATGGACCTGACGGTGTCAACTTTTGACTTGTTTTATTATGAGTCGAAGGGAATACGATTTTGATCTATTTTGTTGATGTAGTTTTTACATACCAGTGATATTGTATGCTCATTTGGACACTATCACTAAGATAAAGATGAACTAGTGCAGTGTCAAATATACCATTCAATGGAGAAAAAAACATGAATAAAAAAAATAAAATAATAAACATTTCAAGTACATCTTATCAAATGAGTTACTTAAACGGCTCTCTAGGAAGCAATGTTCTGGGTGTATGTGTCTGGGGCTTCTATTGTGAAGTATAAAACGGAAGGAGAAGAGAGAAAATGTTCTAGGAGTGTGTGTAAATAAGTGGTTGCTGTCTTGTGCAGACTACGGAGCTTCGTTTTATTATTATTAAGTATAGGCGCACCATAACCCATGGCTACACTAGTGTAAGAGTGAAATTGTGTGATGTAAACTTAATTACATAAACACAGGGTTAACATATGTACATGTGCAAGTATACGTTTAGTATGTTATTGAATTGCTGTCTATCATCTTGTACACATACAGTATTTAGTATTAGCATGTAGTGTCATATATACCATTCAATGGGGAAAAAAAACTTGAACAAAAATAAAAAACATATTTCAAGTACATCTTAATTATCGAATGATAAATAGTATATGATGGGCTGAAATGGAAGGCCCCCAATGCATTCACTATAATCAAGTCAAACTAGGATTGAAATGTACAGAGAAAAACACTATAGGACTAGATCCATGATAGCATTAGAGGCAGATAAAATAAAAAATAGGGCATTCAAGATTTCAGACAATTTAAAGTACCACTGATCAACCATGTACCTAAACGTGCAATACTCTTAATCCCATTCACATGCCTCTGCTATAAAGTGTGATTTGTGGTCTTCCCACAAATGAGTCCAGCTGAAACCCCGTCTCGTCGCAGTTGTAAACCTGACAGGGTTTCTCCCTCAACCCGTGCTCCTCCAGGGTGCTGGTGAGGAGCCTAAAATACTCCTATTGGCCCCTTCTTGGCGCAGGATGCCCTCCCACCGTCAATGATGTCCGGGTGGTAAGGCGATGGTGGTGCGGCTCCCGGAAGTTGATCCACTACGTCTGGCCAAGCCCAGGTCTTGGGGGCTGCCTGATGGCGGTGATTATATATGGCCAGAACGTGGGCCAGGACCTGAGGCTTCGTCAGTGGAAACCCATGACAGCAGAGTACTACTCCACCAGGGAATCCTCATCTGCAGGGGTGAGGAATGTCTGCTGACCAGGCCCACAGAGGACACCCTTCCACTGACTCGGTGACTCAGGCTTGACTTCAGGACCCCAAACTGCTGGGCTGCCTGCCTTCACCTCCTGGAGGCCTGCGCCATGGCCTCCTGGGTCCACTTCCTCGTCTTCCTCATTTGCCAGATGCAAATACACATTCATTTTGGCAGTCAGAAATTAAATTCAAAATTAGTTTTAAATGTCTTAATAATGTTGATGAATTCTATAAATTGCCAAATTACCATGTATAGACACATGCATAGACATATGTATATATATATATATATATAAAAACTTAAACTATTGCAGATTTACAATTTCTATATCCATCTTTTCTTTTCTTGATCCTCCTGTAAAGGAAAAAACTATTACACAGACACACGTTACCTACCATTTCTTTTCTGCTTCTTTCAAGTCTTTTATTGCTTCTATAGCAATTTAGGAGCAGTGGGCTGCTGAAAGGCGCCCGGGGATTAGCAGTATGATGACAATTCAGAAATCCTTTTCAGAGTAATGCTGCGTTCACACCAAAAGAGTTGCGAAAATTCGCCGGGCGGCGCTAATGAGGTGAAAAAGTGTTGCGAAAATTCTTTCGCCCGACGCTGAGTCAGCGTTGAGAAGCACCGCCCGTCGTCCTGCCGTTGCTGGTCCGCTGAAGGAGCGCTGGAAGCGGCTTCATTCAGACACTCGTCCTGGAGGAGTTTCAATGGTGAATGGCGGAAATGGTAACTGTTTTCACGGAGATAAGCCACGCCCCCTTCCAAAACGAAAAGACAAATTAACCACATAAAGTCAGTGAGTAAACCCTAAAATTCGCAACCCTTTTGATGTGAACGCAGCATAAAGATCGTCGCCCGAGTGTTCTTTCTGCCTTCTCTCATTAAAGTCACTTTCCTATAGTATTTAGACATGTAAATGTTTATATTGGTTCATGAAATTTGACACGTAGATTCTTTGATATGTATAAAGTAATACTACTTACACTTTGCTGGCGATCGCCGAAGAAAATGCCGGGAAAAAGACCGGAACTGCGTCACGTCGGATATATTCAGGAATGGCCAATAGGAGCTTACGGCGTTTGGGAATGGCCACCTTTACGCTACAGATAGCCACTTTCTGTTATTACCTGTACTTACAAGTTCAACATCATTTACTTGGAGCTAAACTCCTTGGTGTAAACCTGCTGTCGTTGACGAGAGACGTCGCTTGGCAGAGTGAGAAAGCCAGGGCAGCAGCCTCCCCAAGGTCCTAGTGCCTGGGGATTATATAGTTACGTGTGATGATAGGCTATTGGATTGTAAATGCTCATATGTAGCATGTTAGAGTTATATATTAATTGTCCATGTGAGAAACAATAGTTTAATTTAATGAATAATTTTATTTTTTATTAAAGCATGACAAATGATTTGGGGAGGGGGCTGAAGAACATTTAGGCCCAACGACGCCCCTGCCTGTCACTTTAAGAAAACGTCACTTTGAACAAGTTGGAAAGCGTGTACTCCCGGTCCACATCATAATGTTCAGCACACCTCCACCAAAGCTTTCGCTTTGTATGAATGTACTACTTTCTTTTTGAGCAAAGATGTCCAGAAACTAAAATGATCTCCTCCATTTCAGCCGCTCTCACTCCTCTCAGTTCTCCTCCATGCTGCTTCTGTTAGGTGACCCCCACAGCTCACAGGTGTGTCTATAGGTGTGTTTATCTCCTCACCAGCCCCGCTTTCTTTTAGCCTGCATTTTCCAAGGTTGCACTCGAAAATAGATAGTAGCTTATGCAAAGGTCAATACTAGGGTGCTTTCACTCCTGTAGCTAAATTAATTTGGTCCAGACCAAGTGGGAAAAAGTTTTTTTGCATGATTGTTCTGGTCTAGTCTCACGCTGACTTACAAATGACTACTGTCATCCTGCATCATCAGGACCTATAGTTTAATCAGCATTATAATACGGGTAGATCAAATCAAGCATTCTGATTGGTTGAGAGTGAGTCATGGGGTGTACTTTATTCACTCATAGTACTGTACAGCCTGTTTACATTTAGAGCGTTCTATATCAGTGCGCACTGATATAGAACGCTCATCCACCCAGAGCTTTGTTTTACATATTTTTCGAAAATGAGGAAGTGAGTTTTAAAAAACTCAAATGCTTCTAGATCATCAACCACAGGTCCGATCTAACAAATTTAAACGGCTAAAGTATTGTAAACCCTTGTGAGAAGAGAAACGATGGACTACATTTAAAAAAAAAGATTGTTATATTTTTATAATTACGTAATTACGTAAGCTCCTCAACATGACTGAGCGATTATAACGTTTCACTATTTAACTCATTCAGTACCCCTAACAACGGCGGATTTCGCTAAAAGGACCATGTATGTAATCGTACAGACTGTACGAATCTTCCAGTAGTAGGACTTTTTTTTTCATTTTGGCTTCCATGTTTCGAGGTTGTGCAATCAGGAGAGCAGAGCAGATAACGCTCTGAGAGCAGACTAGTTAGCGGGGAGCGAGTGCATAAAACCGGAAACTAAGTGAGAGATAATTACGTCGGTAATTTCCCGACGCGAGGCAAGTTCTCTAAACATCATGGAGGAGAAAAATGACGGAGAAAAGACGGACAGAAGCAGCGAGAGCATTTCTTTACATCGGTGGCTGAGTGTCATGCTCCACCCTGCTTTCAACCGGCCAGGGCAGTCAGTTTTATAGTCCCGTATGTGCTATTGTACTATTTTCTCTGTCGCTGAAATGCGATACACAACGTTTTGCCGGCTACAACTATTTTGTGCTGAAAGGCAGCTTACTATTACTATTCATAAAGTCACTGGTAACCGTATTATAAAGAGTCAGTACTGTGTCTACTGGTTTGCCGGCCCTCCGCTGCGCGTCGGGCCTAACAACACCCTTGAACAGTACATTATTGCACGATACAGTACTGCCTCTCGTACCTTATTGCTTAACTATGATGCTTCATATGTGTATATGTATATCCTTTGGGGGTCACGGAGAGAGCTCCAAAAGAACAGGTGATTATTAGTTGTATTAGACTCCAAATCCACAGCTTGTTATGATGAATGATGGTAGAAACAGGACTGTAGGGAAAAGCCCATCTGCGTGTTCCCAGATGACTGGTGCCAACGTCAGGGAGGCCACGGGCATGTGCATGAGGATTATTACCATGGGGTCGCTGGTACATACTTTTTAAATGCACTTAATGAACTGGCAAAGCACACAGTTTGAACAGCTTTTGACCTATTTGCATAAATAGGTTTTATACATGGCCTTAAATACAGATCCCTGAATAGACTTTATCAGATGGATTTATTAGAAGTTTAAATCACATATCTGCAATCATTAAGTCCTGTGGTCGGCTGGCAGAGCTTTCACACAACAGACAAACTGCACCGGAGTGATCCACCTTTTCCAGGGCGGTCGTGGTTCGGCCGTTTGGTCCGAGAGCTTATCACACCAGCCCAAAATGATTGCGAACAAAAATGGGTTCAAAGCAGCCCGAGATGGCGAATTCATCAGAGCATTATACTATAATCCTTGTGGAGTCATTAAATCAGCTTTTTGTTCCCCGAACAAAAGCCTTTGCAGCTAAACTGAACATTTTGTAAGTTTGTGGTAGAATCCAATTACATTGTTCTGCAACAACTGAATCCACTCTTTCTGGTATTCTCTCTTCCTATTTTTGTCTGCAGGCTTCAATCAACGTGCCAAAACCCACAAGGACAGGATGTGTGTACCAGGGAGACAGAGTCAATAAGGACATCAGTGACAAGTGTCCCTACTCCATTGTATCATCCACTTCCACTCTATTATCCCTAGCACTCTCTGTACAAAGCCCTCACAAATGAGTCTCACAGAGCTGCTTAACGTATTCCCACTATTTTTTTTTATTCTTCTTTATCCTTTATTTTTATAGCCATTTTATAAAAATACAATGAATAAATTAAAAACTGTTCTGTACTGAGAGCATCAGCTAAGAGGGCCTCTGTGATCTTTTGGTACCACCAGTGGATATATTCAAAACAAAGCCAGCCTTGATTAAAATTTGATTTTATAATATCAGGATAATAACCACATGAATAATTTGCCTTTGCAAAATTCACCTTTGTAAAGTGCTATAAAAAGGCCAGGTTTTAGTGGTTTTATTTTAAGAAACAATATGGAACGTTTCACGAAAAACAAGGTGTCAATTTAATTTCATAACAATTTGACAGAAAAACTCAAGACTTTATTCCGTCTCTCCTTTCCACTCCAAACCTCTTACCGCTGATTGTCTTTGTTGTTGAAATCAACGGACTCTGAGAGACGACATCGTCTCCCTTCACTCTCTCCACTCAAACGAAGGCCCATGGAATCATTATCCCATCAGCTTTGAGAAATGTATTTTCTCTCCTCCATTGTTGTGAGCCGCACGCCTGGCCCCTTGATGTCCGTCGCTGTGAACTCGATTCTGGAATCTATTCATGGAGATGCCTGAAGCACAATGAATCGGGCCTCGATATAAACACGATTACCCTCTGGTCACTTGACTAAAGATCAAAATCAGAAAACAGCCACGATTAGCTAACAGTGAGTGCTATTCTCTGCT
Organism: Myoxocephalus aenaeus; assembly: GCA_038501785.1. NCBI lineage: Eukaryota > Metazoa > Chordata > Actinopteri > Perciformes > Cottidae > Myoxocephalus > Myoxocephalus aenaeus. The sequence continues at coordinate 1,923,448 of JBAMJR010000025.1, forward strand.
TCTTGTTGCAAACAGAAAAGAACGAGACACAACCAGACAGGAACAGACAGGAAGATATGGCAGAACTCGGGGGAAAAACTAAAACAGTACAGCTTTAACTTAAAGCTGTTATGTTCCAGGGAATTTAGCTTCAAAGCACATGCTGATAGAATAATGTACGTCTTGAGTTGCCTCAAGTCATCCAATTACCTTTTGGAGAAATAATGACCTCTAAGTATCTTAATTTTTTTGGTGCTAGTGAAGCAGAGAAGAAATATGGGGAGGGCGATCATATTCAATAACAGTCCCCAGCCGGATTCAAACTGGGGGCAATGTGGTGGTAACTAGGCCACCATGACAGCCCATGATTAAAGTTCAAAGCAAAATATATGGCTCTTTAGCTGCTAAATGCTCCACTGTTGCCACATTTCCACTGTATGGTGCGGCACAGTCCCACCAGTCCGTTTTGGTTTTCCATCGGCACAAGTTGTGTATAGTAACATGTACCTGGTACTTATGAGCTGAGCCGATGCTAAGAGAGGGAAAACAATGCAGGCCACTGATTGGTTGGAGTAAATCATCACTAGAAACGAAAATGAACCGTTTGTTCGTCAGGAAACTGTGTCTGCTCAACAAAGACTTACAACGGTTTGTGAAATAATCATGACATTTATTGGTGTTGTGCTGAGCGACACGAATGGTGCATTTATTTCGCTTCACTTCTTTTTTGGGGGCAACAAAACCCACCTAATCTGCGTGTCCACCAGGAAACTAAAGGATGCTAATTGACGCACAAAGATAGAAAGCAATTTGCGACTATTTAAAAAAATCTGCCGTGTAACTGGGCTGGTCTGTCTGTCTGCCGTTTAGTTCTGGTTGCTCTTTTTCTGGAGCCTTTTTTTGTTGCTGAAAACATCTGCCTAAAACAAAACTATGCATGTGGTGAGAGTGAACCAGGCTGGAAGAGCAAAACATGGAGATAAAAGATGCTATAAAGCTCTGCAGATCTCAGGGAATATGCACAGCAGGTTGTTCAAGTATTTTCTCTTTTATGTTTTGTTTTCATTGTCACGATCAAAATAGATCCCCATGAATTCAAACATTTGAGGATACTTGGACCTGCTGGTTGACACACAGGACACTTGTGGCAATGGGTGCCAATAGAGACTGTGATGATATGTGTGGATCAATCAGATAGAACATGTCATGCGGTTTCAAACAGGAGAGGACGGGTTTCAATCCATCGGACTCTGAGTTATCGGCCTGATATATTTCAAGTGCCTGCAGGTAAAGACTGTCGTGTCATATTGTAGAGTCATACAAAGCTCAAGCACTCGTCTTTGGCTACCAATGATATCCAGTTATTGATCACCGAAACATGTTGCTACTTCCTTTTTTTTGGTCAAACAGCAGAATCCAAAATCATATTTTTTTTAGGGGGGGTTTTGATCATTAAAATATGGTTATTGTTGGACGATTATGGTTTCCAGTCCATCGGCCTCTGGGTTAAGGGTTAACAACAGGCATGAATCAATGTGTTTTTTACACCTTTGACATTTTTAAGCAGATCTCTGTCTGTGGATTACATAAAAAAACTGAAACACATAAAGTAGATTTAGCTCAAACAGTTTCAGCAACAACAACAAAAGTAATGTTCCCCTAATATAAATGACAGCTTTTAGGAAGAGCAGAGAAAGCCACAAGCAAGAGATAATTGGTCCAACAGTCAAATTAAAAGCGCTTGTTCTCTAGTGTTATATTACCCAGTAGGATTCTAAATATGGGAACGTTGGGTCCAAACAGGGAGATTTCTATTTCATCTCACTGCCAGAAAAAAATCTAATAGTCATATTATACTTCAAAAGAAAAGGCCGACTGTGAGCTGATTGTTTCTCTCCTCTCCTTCTCCACGCACATACAGTACACACCATCAGCTAAGGTATGGACCCGTAAATGTAATTTGACGAAGCGAACTCCCTATTGGTCCCGGGGAGTCTTTTCAGCACTTCCACAGACGTGTATTATGGTCCGTCCCGCTCATTATGATCCGACCTAAGATGAAGAAACACGACCACACACATCCAAATCCAACACCGATTTGTCCGTTTGTGCGACAATCAACGCGTCGTTGTCGAGGCTTCGCAATGACGCTTTCTGTCAGTGCGCTAACTGTAAGCTGTCATGACAAAGGGAGAAGACTTTCCTCAGGAGCTCTACTCTTCATGCATTCTGTCACGCATTGGTGGAAACGCCAATATAATAGATCATGTTCAGACGGCCAGATAGAATTATAAAATAACTGGCAGTGAATGCACCGCAATCTGATATTTAACCGCCAGTGCTTGTGCACGTTGAGAAATACCTTGTGTTTGATTATGAAAAGTCCTTGTGCTGTGCGTCTACTGGTGTTGCGAGTGTCAGTGTTCTTCCCAAAGTGAGTCATTTGACAAGTGATCCAATGTACAAAAAAAAAACTCCTAAATTCGAGATTCAGAGCATCATTATACTATGTAAAGAGCATAGTCCGTATAAAAGAAGTCATAGCACGTAGTCTCCGTGACGTCACCCATCGCTTTGTGGACTGCCGTTTTGAAGCCTTGGATTCGGCAATTCCACCGTCGCCATCTTGTTTTTTTAGTAACCGATGAACAGAAGTGACTATATTTGGAATGTTGAGGAGTGACGTAGTTATTTTCTCCTAGACTTCTATACAATCAGACTTCTTTTTGCAACAGGAGGAGTCACCCCACCCCCCTGCTGGTCAATGGAGAGAATGCGCCCGACCGTTAGCCGTGACACGCCGGCCCAGCCGTCGCCATGTTGGGATCTCTCCAGAGGCGATCTGGTGAATAGCACCTTTAACCATAGATACGTGGAAGGTTTCCTTCAGATGGATATCTGAAGGAAACCAAAAAGTCGGACAGATAAATGCCTGCGTGCTGTAATGCCAATGGCTCAAATACAATGGGTTAACATTTTGCCATTGCTACAGTTGGATTTATGTCAAAGGTAATAACAAGAAATGGTGATTAAAAACAAACCAAAAACAAAACGCTTAAGATTAATTATTTTTGTGCATTGCCAAAGCCTCCTTTGGGGTCAGAGTAAGAGGTCACGGTCGGCTACAGACCAGCAACCCTCCAGCTGCTCTGCTGATGTTTACCAGTGTGCTTGTCAATTTGTTGTGGTATTTAATACAACATCCAGCCTTATTAAAATCCTCATGGCCGCGCGCGTGTTGGTGGTTGTTAGATTAGTGTACCAGTCATGGTTTCTGATGAATGGACAGCTGACGGTTTTGAAGCGTATGCATGCGTGTGTCAGTCATGCTTTCACATGGGGGGAGATGATTGACAGCCCAGTGTAACTCAATGGACGGCTCACAAGCCTTAAGCACATTACTGAATTAGGATGAAGAGGTTTTTAATAAGATTGCCACTAAGCCAATCTACTCGTTTTCTAAATGACTTAAAGGGCCTGCCAGTGTGCCGTGAAAATAAAACGTTGGAAGAGAATCTATCCAAGGAGCCAGAATACCGAGGCGAGAGCTTCACGTTAAAAAAGGCATTCTATGTTGAGCCGTTTGTCCTTGTTTTTGAGATTAAATTCCACTGTGTTTCGTTTCTTTCTGGGTTGTTTTTCTCCCCGAAAATGATCTGTAACTCAAGACCTCATCCATTAGCCCTTCAGGGTTTTAGGCCTTTTTTCCGATTTTACATAATTTCTTAAATTCACCTTTTACATATGATAGATACCCATGTGTTACATCTAAAATTACAGAACGATCTCAGCTCTCTATATAATGTGGCACCATTGTCATAATGGACAAGTGTAAAGTGATAATATGGCCCTAAAGCTGAAAAATGGAATCTCGATTTTTGAAATTCTTCTTATCTCTTGTGAAAACATACCTTTACTCATGTGGACAAACTGTTTTGGTGATGGAAATTGGTTTACCAAAGGTCTTAGGTTCACAAAAGCAGTGCAATATATGAATAAAATGGTAGATGCATCTAAATAAATGTCTAATACCAAATTTGGTATTATTGTTTTTTGAGTAGAAGTGTTGTCTGTCACTACTTTGATCATAGAGAGAGGGACTGAGATAAGATGGGACTGAGAAATGACTTCATACTTGAGACCAAGCTTCATGGGGTGTGTGCAAATAAAAAAATTATATTACAACAGTTTTTGTTTTCAAAAATATTTACTATATATTTGAGTCAAAATATGTTCTATAGAAAAACAAACTATTTACTATGTTTACACAATGTTCAGAACAAGAACAACATATGTACTCTGTATGTATGTGTGTATTATGTACTATGTATGTGTGTATTATGTACTCTGTATGTATGTGTGTACTCTGTATGTATGTGTGTACTATGTACTCTGTATGTATGTGTGTACTATGTACTATGTACTCTGTATGTGTGTACTATGTACTCTGTATGTGTGTACTATGTACTCTGTATGTGTGTACTATGTACTCTGTATGTGTGTACTATGTACTCTTTACCAGCGCATGGTCATGTGTTGCGTCACGCAGAGTAAAACTGAGCAGCTGATCTGAGCTGAGCTGCTGTCTCTCTGTGGATAACTATGATGGAGGTTGCCATTACATAACCCTATCCATGCTCATACATACCAAACTGTGTTTTTATGGCAGTTATTGTATCTTTGGTGTGTCAATAGTCATCACAGATAGGCAAATTCATGTTTTTGGTAAGAACTGTTTAAAAAGCGTTAAAAAACACAAGATATAAGGACTTAATAAATATATTGGAGGCACCGCCACCAATACAATTTCAGAATAAGAGCAACGGTTGTAAGAATCATTATATTAATTCATAAGAACAGATAATAGCGCCATCATGTTTAAAACTACCCAGGGTCCCGCCCATAGTACTACACCAAGCAGATTCACATATACTACATAACCACATGAGAGGGTGTTACATACAGTATATTTTCTTTCCATTCAATATTTATCAGCTGAAATTGTTTTATTTTTCTTCATCTTCTTGTTTTTGACACTTTGACTTTCAAGCAAAACGTCTTGTTTTTCTCCTACTGCTGCGGAGGTGATCATGACTTTTAAACGCTCACAAACGTGTTTCAAAAGCGACCAGACTTCAGACCTGCGGAGCCTTTGTTTGGAGAATTTGAGGACAGTCGGGACGTCTCAGTGAGGAGACTTTCCACCGTCCCTCCAGGACCTTTAGATCCGGCAGCGGTTTGAATTGGGCTTCTGAATCATGTCTCTGATGGCAAAACCTCTCAGTTCACACAGCGCTTGTTTCCTCATGATGACAGAGAGGGTGTACACATTCCAGATGGCGGATATCCCTTTGTGCGATTACATTTGTATTTACGCTCAAGTGTTATTTACACTTCACTCATAAGTGATGAGCAACCAGGGAAGGAACAGCTGCACGACACTAAAACACAAACAGACAGAGAGTAAACACTGCTGCTGCAATAGAAAAGACTGATCCAAGGAGCAGAATATAACCTTACTTTGAAAATAAATCTACTTTTGTCTGCACAAGTAAATTTAACTTCAGTATTTATACTCATCCTTTGACATGAAATGATTTACTTTGGCAACCTTTGCATATTATGTTTATAAACCTATACAAATTTGATGTTTCAGGATCATTTAACTAGCTAGTACTAATTCACAAATGTGAATGTCTTACATTATGTTTTGATGTTGGCTACTTCTTACTCAAGTGATGGAGTAATTGTCAGTCCAGAACTTTGTCAATGTACGATGTTCTATGTGTGTTTCTCACAGTTATGAATGTTGTATTTTTGCAGCAGAATACTCATTATATCCCTGCACTCTTAAGTAAACATGGACGCATGATGCAAAACCACTCAACCACTCAGCATTATGCCAATGTTTTGGGATTGTTGTGCTGCGTTCACACCAAACGAGTTGTGAGTTTGATGCGTGAGAAGATTACATGCAAAGTCAATGCACAGACGCGGATGGTAGCGAATAAGCAAATTTTCCTCCGGGCGGCGCGCTTGACGTGTTGAAATTGTTCAACTCGGGTGAAAAATGTGCGTGGCGTAAGCCAATCAGCATTGAGAAGCTCCGCCCCTCATCACCCGTCCTGCCGTTGCTGAATCAAACTACTGCTGGTCCTGAAGTAGCGCTGGTAGCGGCTTCATTCAGACGCTGTTGTGGGACTACGGATAATATTATGAACCCAGACACCATGGAGTTTGATGTTCCCACGTATGTGGAGTTTACACAACAAGTATAAAGCAGAACTAGTGGTTATTTCCATGGTGGGTGAAGGAAACGGTATCCGTTTTACGGAGATAAGCCACGCCCCCTTTCAGGCGCGAGTAACATTCGCAACACGTTTGGTGTGAACGCAGCTTTAGGATGGTGGTCAACGTTTCCAAAAATGGATGTCAGGGATCCCTTGACATGTTGGTGTACATTACGGCCACATACTGTAGGCGTTCAGCACCGTTCTTAGTGTGAGGCCAACTGGCACAGCTGCTCACCGGAGCCTCGGGATGTTTCGGATCACAGGTGTTTTGTCATTTATTAAAGTATGAGAGCATTTTCTTCTTTAAGGTTTCTTTGTACACAACCTGCATGAGCACTGTGTCAAGTAGCTGCTGTGTTGTTTACGTTTTTACAATACCCACACGCCAATAAATATAAAACGTGAAACATGGACTGTTCTTCTGTTATGTATTGTGCCCTGTAGTAGTGAATGAAAAAAACACAAACAATTTGAAATATATGAATATAGATTTTCAAATACATTGGGTTTATTAATAAAATATATTGATTTGATACATTTGAAGTAAATTTAGTTTATTGTGTAAACCTGATTATTATGAATATCAAACAAATAGGTTTTATTAAAGCTGAATACACAGACCTGGTTATGAAACACATTTAATATATTTATGGTAATTGCATAAACCTGTTTATTGTGTATTCCAAACACATTGGGTATATTAGTATTTTTACGTCAATGTAATTCTTGTTTCATGTTCGACGAACAAATATACATCACATTAAGTTTATTAGTGTGTTCACGTTAAAACTGTATTCCAAATGGACGAAAATGTTATATGCAATTTAAAATACAGTAATATTGTATATTAGACCTAAATAATGTGGAGCACCTAAATTACTGGTCCATTACGTATGTTCAACTTTTTAAATGGAGCTTAAATGGAACTTTTTACAAACAGAAATGTAAAACCAGACTTAAAATATTACTTGTCGTGATTGATCAAACACACACATTGACTGTAGAAAACCAGTCTTTGAGAAAAAAAAAAATTAAGTTGCAAATGGAAAATCACCACATGAACCAAAGGTTTCAATATGAAAGAGATCTCAAAAGACTACAAACACTGTGTATTCAAAGAGAAGTCCAGGAAACCCCCCAAAACTTAAAATGAGGATACATAATTTTAAACAAACACCAAGCAACACATTAAGTAAAAAGTGACATTTTAAAGCAAAAGCACTGAAATAATCATTTATTGTAGAACAGAGAACCCAGGTAATAATTACAGGAGCAAAAAGTCATTTTTCCCAGTGTACTTTGCCAGTCACATAATGCTGATTTGCAGTATTAATAACTGGGTGTCTGTGGTGAGATTAAAAATGATCCACTCTATCCACAGAAATAAAATGCACGTATGTTTGCTGATCCAGAGGAGAGGGCCCTCTGGATCACATCCCCTGTGGATCACATAAAAAAACACCCACCATACAAAAAGCAGTGGTAATGCGGATGTGAAAGCAGTGTAATGATGGGTGACCGTAGCAATGCGTTCACATTGAAGAGGCTTTCTATGTGTCGGTGACTGCGTTCAGCGTCTCTTTAAAAGACCAGCAGCCTCTAGTGTGATGAGCTTTCCATACAGAGATGTATTCACTCAGGAGCCAAAGAAACGGACACAGTGACATCGTGCTCTCCTGACTCATCGAGTTCATTTGAATCCGTTCAACTGCCGTTTAAAAAAAAAAAAAAGGGCTGATATGATCATTTAATAGAGAAGGTTGTGAATCATATTGCTTTTCCAGCGTAATGATGACCACAGACGTAATGACTCATCAAACTGTCCACTCGGCTCAATAAACAAACTCAGTGATTAAAGGATCGCTTTTCTTCTCCCTCCTCTATTTCTCAAACGTCCTTGCATCTGTTGCTCATAATTTGCTGCTACTGATAACTCTCCATTTGTAATATACCAGGCAAACTTTAAAAGGTTATTTCACTCTAAAATGTCCTCACTATTCCAACAACAAATCAAATGACTTTGTCTACTGTTCTACAAACTTCAGGTATTTGTACTTGTGATACTTTCTGCTTCTACTCATCTGCAGGTATTTGATAACTTGAGTTGCATTATATTTTACATATCACGATTCATTTCGCAAAATATAACCAACAAGTAAATAGTGATGCATATACATTGAGATTAAACTGTTTGATCTCTTGAGAGAAATTCACAAGTTACCAACTTTTACCAGCTGCAACATTAATGCATTTATATTTATAATCCAATAACATAGAAGTATTCTGAAATGGGCCATTCTCCACAATGAATGCTTTAACTTGATTTAATTAAAAAGCCAATATCTTTTGTACTTTTATGACAATAGTTATAATAATACAGGACTTTAATTTGTAACAATATTTCTACACTGGTATTACCAGTTTTACATAAATAAATGGTCACTGCCACAACTATGTTATATTGTTTATATGAAATGAACAGATAGTTGGTCAAGTTTACACCCAATTCAAAAAATAACAATCTGTTTTTTTCAGACTGATTTTGTGAGAATACACATCAACTTCCTTTCCATGGAGGTTCGTTCAATCTTGATATCTGACTCGGGTAGAAAGAAAGAAATTCAAAGCGTGCTTTGTTTCAGGTCACATTTACATGTTGAAACTTTGTAATGTTCGTAGAAATATCTCAGCAAATAAGATACAAGAAGAAAAAAAACTAAAATGTATCGGCCCTTTTTTTATTCATGTTTTAATCTGACAGCAGGCTCGTCTCTGGGCACAGAGTGTTTGCTGAAAGCGAAGGACCAGAAAGATTAACGTCATCCTTGCACAGTCGCAGCATTTTTGAGGCGTTCTTTAATCCCAGAGCAGAAAGGCCGCCGACCGCGGTCCACTGTGACGAGCAGCAGAATAAACCCACGTGTTTGCACGTCCATGTGCTCCATGTGCACGCAGACATGAGGACGCCGATCCGTAGGCTTAAACACGCGCTGTGTGTGTGTGTGTGTGTGTGTGTGTGTGTGTGTGTGTGTGTGTGTGTGTGTGTGTGTGTGTGTGTGTGTGTGTGTGTGTGTGTGTGTCAGAACAGAGGGGCTTGAGGAGCTTATCCCCTCGTCTTGGCTGCTTCACTTCCAGAAACTCTCGACAACAATGGGACGGTTGGCATCCAAAAACTAAAAAATCCGTCGGGGAGAGACGTCGTACCGGAATACCCTCGACTACCGCTGCAGAGGGGGGACGGGGACGAAAGAGCAGCTTAAGATATTAAATCGTGCGAGCGTAATCACATCCTGAATATTAAACATATCATACATATTGTAGTACTATACATAACATGGTACATTTTGAAATGATCTCTATTTTCTTTTTCTTTACCCCAGTCTTAGTGTCCGGGACAAATAACTGCAACCTTTTAATACCAGCTGATGGCAGCTAATGGTTACAATTCAAATGTACTGTTAGTACTTAAAGGAAAGTTTAATTATTCAAAATCTAATCTTAAAACATACAGACGCGCTGGTAGACTAGATGGTGTGTCCTGCTCACCATCAAGGCCCGGTGAGGGGGTGCCGGTCTCCTGTGTACACGGTCGGGGACAAACCAAAGAGTACCCTACATGCGTCACCAGACTCACTACAGTCAAGGTATCTGTCAGCTGAAAGGAGGGGTGGTTCCTTCTGGTCCCAGTCTTGGTGGGTCAGGCGAGGTACAGAAGGAAAAACGACTCAAATTGGGGCCTATGGTGTTCAAAAGGTTAAGAGCATCACTGCACCAGATGCCCACATGTGAAACAGAGCTGTGACCTTGCTGTAATGGATAGCTTGAAGAGTTTGTCCTGCATGAAAATGGAGGAGAGGAGACCGAGAGGATGGAGCCGGGAGATTAAAATAGTTCACATTAGTTTTGATAGGGTGTTTGTGTAATGCATCATGAGACTTGGTAACTCACAACAAACTGCCAACGACAAGATCCAAAGCAATGGCACAGAGTTTTCCATTACATTTGTGGGGAAATTAGCTGTCTGCGGCAGCAAATATTTTCATCAACTAATTATCCTAATTAGAGAATGTAGTATAATTACCATCCTTTTACTATTTCCCATGCAGGGGGATAAATGAACTGTTGGTTTTATTCTTTATTCTGGTTTTATAACAATAATTACAATTATAATAACAATCTGAAAAATAATAACTATAATAATAGTAATAATACTGATAATATCATGATTATTATTACATTAATGTTTATTATATTATTCAACTTGGTTCTTTTTGGTACATGGAACGTTGAAGTCACATGGTGCATGGAATGTTGAAGTCACATGGTACATGGAACGTTGAAGTCACATGGCACATGGAATGTTGATGTCACATGGTACATGACATCACAGAACATCAAAGCCAGAACGTTTGGAGCTCACTCCTCAGCTCAGTCCTTTTGGATGTTACTAAGAACTCACTCAACCTTTTACACTCTGTACACACTGTTGAGGTATTGCCAGCAAGTGTGTATATATAATATAATTTGAGAACAAAAACACAGTTCTTTGTGAATACAGACATATTGTGTTCACAGAAACAGAAATGACGACTCATTTGGAGCTGGCTGCCACTCTCAGGGCTCTGAGAGATGAGAATGTTGCCTTCCGTCGAGACAAGGACAACCTCCAGCGAGAGAATGAGGACCTCCGTAAAAAGCTTGAGGACTTTGAGTCGAGATATAGCTACTCTAGGAACATGAGAAAAAGAGCGCTTCAAATTGAGAACGAGATGTATCGCACCCAAAACAAGGCCCTCACCAAAGACATTGACTCAATGCGCTTAGAAAGGGACAATATGGTTAAAAGATCCAAGGCTTTAAGGGATGCTGTATTGAGCCAAAAGGAGGCTCTGTCCAAAGTTGAGATCCTTAACAAACAGAAGACTGACTTGGAAATGGAGAAGCATACTTTGCACCAAACAATAAAAAAGCTGAACCTGAACAGCAAGAAAGAAAAAGAGATCATGGTGCAGCAATGCAACTTGCTGGAAAAACAAGTTTTGCAGCAAGATAAAGGTCTGCAGGACCGGGAAGTCACTCAACTCAAAACACACACATTGACTGTAGAAAACCAGTCTTTGAGAAAAAAAACAATTAAGTTGCAAATGGAAAATCACCACATGAACCAAAGGTTTCAATATGAAAGAGATCTCAAAAGACTACAAACACTGTGTATTCAAAGAGAAGTCCAGGAAACCCACCAACACCTGCAAGAGCAGTGTGATGATCATGTAATGATGTTGCGTGATGGAGAAGAAAAACGTATAACTCTTCAGGAACAAGCTCAGTTCAGGAAACTAGTCCAAAAATATGAACAGATCTTTGATGAGTTGGGGCAAGAAAACCAGTCCGTACACAAACGGAATGGGGACCTGGAAAAAGAATTCGAAGAGTTTAAGAGAACGGTTTATATAGAGGCCATGAGACATAATTTTGAGAGGTTTCAACAAGAAGTGAAAGAGCTTAGCGTAAAGTTCCATGACGGAGAGGAGACCTCGATGCAAAAGAATGTAGCTTGTCAAATAACGCTTGAGGAGCACCAGGTTGTTCAACAAGAACTCAAACACAACTTAAGCCAAGACTACAGTTATATCCAACAACAAAACAAGGCCCTGGAACAAGAACTACAGGAGGTCAAAGACATGCTGTTCAATTTCCATTGCGTAATAGAAAATGAAACTCTCCCAGAACAGAATGCTCAGCTCCAACTCAAAGACTTGGAACAAGTTCATAATGAGGTGACGCAAGAAAAGGAGTCACTACATGAACAACTCAAAGACTTGGAACAAGCTCATAATGAGGTGACACAAGAAAAGGAGTCACTACATGAACAAAATGAAGCCCTTGAACAAAAGGTCCAGGAGCTTAACAAACAATTGCGTGATGGAGAGGAGGCCAAGAGGTGTGATGCTGTAGCTTGGCAACAAGAAGTGCAGGAATATAAAAGAATTATGGCAGACGTCAAGGTCTTTCAATGCCGCTATGACACATTGGTATCAGAGAGTAAGTCTTTGAGCCAACGAAACAAGGCCCTGGAACAAGAACTACGGGAGGTCAAGGACATGCTGTGCAAGAGAGAGAAAAATGTTCAGCTCCAAGTCAAAGACTTGGAACAAGCTCATAATGAGGTGGCTCAAGTAAAGGAGTCACTACATGAAGAACTCAAAGATGTGGAGCAAGTTCATAATGAGGTGGCTCAAGAAAAGGAGTCACTACATAAACAAAGTGAAGCCCTTGAACAAAAGGTCCAGGAGCTTAACAAACGTGATGGAGAGGAGGCCAAGAGGCGTGATGGTGTAGCTTGGCAACAAGAAGTGCAGGAATATAAAACAATTCTGGCAGAAGTCAAGGTCTTTCAATGCCGCTATGACACATTGGTATCAGAGAGTGAGTCTTTGAGCCAACGAAACAAGGCCCTGCAACAAGAACTTAAGGAGGCGAAGAACTTGATCAGGATTGAAAAGTGCTTGTTAGCTGGGGAGCAGATGAAAGCTGGCCAGAGGGAGGAAGCCTTGTCTGATGAATCGCAGACACTTCACATTCTTCTAAAGTTGAAGATGAAGGAAATAGACGAACTCCGGACAGAAGTGCTGTTCCTGAAGATCCCTACTTCACAGTCCCCGGAGACCCCCACGCCGCAGAAACGGACCTGTTGGCTTTCCCGCTGGTTTTCGTAACCAAAACTGCCCCTCCCGTCTCGTCTTTATTAATGTGTTTTTTAGTGTTTGTTTCCTTTTTTTATTTGTGAATAATTACACTTGTTATGTATGTAATATATATATAATATATTTATATAATAAATACAAATTTATAAATAAAACTAAGATTAGTTTCCTCTGTTATTTTTTCTGCTTGTTTGAATGGCTGTTTCCTGTTATTATTATATATTATTTATATATATATATATATATATATATATATATATATATATATATATATATATATATATATATATATATATATTATTAGAATTATATATATATAAATATATAGAATAAACTAAAATTAAATTGTATTCACTACTACGTAAACAAATATTGAGACAAAAAAAAGGCATTACTTGCAAAAGATGCAAATTACTGTCTATATCAATCAATCAAACTTTATTTCAGACTTAAGGTCCAGATAATACACAACAATTAAATAGAATGAAATGCATACAAAAGCACAATTAAAATACATAGACCTACCAATGCCTTTTAAAGAGACAGCTGTACCAATGTCTCATGTATATTTTTTACGTTTCCTTCCTTTTCAAATAAGCTGGGCGCTGCATCCTCAATTTTGAGGTCTGATGTCTACTGGGCCTTTGGGACGAGCAGTCGAGCATCTTTGAATGTATCTGTGAAGAGAACATATATATTTGAATGCCAAATGGAAATACAAATACTTAAACCAGAAAAGGCTTATTTTTCAGATTGTTGCCTTTTAGTTTTTTCCATGATCCTTATGAGGAAGCTTCCCCATGAAACACCAGGACCAGCTTTCATCACAGCCTTTGTTTTCTAACAGCTTTCCCATTTTTGACCCATTGGTCAAGAAGAACTTCTGTATCCCCAGTGTCAGTGAACTCCACTATGTGGTATATGTTCTGTTAATAAAAGATACATGTTTTAAATTCTATTAACGATAAGACAACTTGTCACGCCATGCAGGACTCGACATTAAGGACTCTTTCTCAAAATGAAATCTCACTGGACCCAGACGAACAGAATCACTATAGAGGTTTCCAATGTACCATGAAACTCAATACCCTTAACCAGTGACGACAAATGATGTAATGGCCTTCCTACATATTTGTTCTTGAATAGAAGTACATATCACTACATATATGTAGTCAGAGTAAGGCTCAGTCATTGTGAACAGATGCCTGTACAAAAATAATCCAAACCGTAAGAGGTGATTGAAGGTAGACGGGTGAAGGTGTTGTGAAACTTATTCTGAAGCACTTGAAGAATCTGGAAGTGCAGCCACTCTTCTTCTTCTTTTCTGCATTTACTGTTGGTGTGCATAAAAAAAAAAACTACTTAATAGTCAGTTGACAAAATCCCATCAATTAATATCACCCCCTCACTCAACTGCATCCGAGACTCTAGTTGACTGTATGAACACATGTCTTGAACTCGAGCTGTGGCCCAAGGTTCTGTCCAAGGTTCTATTTTGGTTGCCTTTATGCTTTTCCTTTACAACTCATACGGTTATGTAAAGCTATTTCTCATAACTACTGTGGACATGGTCTCGGGCATGGAAACGGGGGTAATAGTGGAATTAGCTACTCAAGTCCCCAACATGTTTAGAGAGCCCTCGAAAGCCTGGTGTATCCACACTGGTCATAAAAGAGTCCAAGCTTCTTACTGATGTTCACATGTATTGGTGTCCTCTCATGGAACACCATGGAAACTAGAACACACAAGTAGTCTGTGTCTCATTACCGGCAACAAGTGTAACAGTACTTAACACGTTAACCTCATCAAGACGTTAACCTGACCCGGAAGTCTGAGCTCCGCTCAAACTTCCGGGTCATGTGGTCAAGTTACAACAAAAACCAACATGTCAGAGTTCAACACAAAGTAGCCGAACTTACGGTATACGAAATGTACTATAATTGCATGAAAATAAATTCTTAATAATCATAACACAAATTGCGTAAGTCATGGCATTGTCATTAACAGCGGTTAGCTAAACCCGTAGTACGTAAACTACTATTGTTGGCTGTAAAATAATATTTAACAAAAAAAAAACACAAGCTCCGTTTAGGAGCTGTTCTTGAATTTCCATGCGGATCTTGAATGGATTCCATTACTAATCACTTTATACATTATTGATGCAGTTTTTTAATACTTTTTTTCTGCAAATCTGTGCAGATAACATGACTACTAGCAATTCTGCAAACCAGGTGCACTGCTGCAAAATGTCTGCATTTGTGTTACTTGAAAATAAAAATAACAAACTGTACACTCTTGTAGAAAAATCTACATTGCCATTTATAAACAAAAGGCATACCAAGAATTATTAAGGATCGATGTATCATTTTATGAACATCATTTGGTGGCCCACTGTATTAGTATTAATGTCTTCATTTCCCCCATGCTCTAATCTCGTTAGTGACCACTCGATGATATACTTTGGCACAAAAAGAAACGGCAGAAGTATTTGAAGGCAAATAATTATTTGAGGCATGGATTTTCTGCTCAGCAGATTTAGACACCACTTCCTCCGTCACTCTCACTCCTCCAGGCCTTTCCTGTGCAATCTCCACCAGATTTCACTCCATCCCCCAAACCCACCCGTACCCAACGCTCTCCCTCCCCGTCAGCCATCCAGGTGTGTGAACCAACCAACACACTTGTACTGACAGAGGAAGAAACTCCAGTCAGCCAGGCTAATAAGCTTAGTGGCTCCAGCTCGTACCTTGAACCATGTAATCAGAAAATGTGTTCAGTCCCCGAAACATGACACTGGGAGGAGAGTCTTATTTATTCACTTGGGTATATAGTTAGTAGTGGAGGACATGGGGGTGATGTGTGGGTCTTACTCATTCTACTGTGAATATGCTCCGTTATTACGGTAACAGGTGGTTATTACAGAGATGTGTGAGAGCCTCGTGGTTATTATTGACAAAAAAGATGGATGGAGAGGAACGGATCCATACTCCACTCCAGGACTGAATGTTGTTTTTTCGATTTTGTATCTTTACTTTCTATTGATGGACGGCAAGCAAGGGTGTACAGGCTGAGCGAAGGAGCGCGAGAGAGCATATATATATATATATATATATATATATATATATATATATATATATATATATATATATATATTTATAGATAAATATATCTTATATATATATATTATTTATATATAAATAAAGGTGTTGTGGAGGAAAAGAGGAATGAAAGATAAACAAATAAAGTAAAAGAGGTCGCTTTTGATTTCGGAGGAAAGAAGTTAGTTTTTGTAGTCTCGTAATACTGCTTCAACACGGTTAGCAGTATAACAGAACAACAAGGGTCATTAATTATTTTCAATGTTGAGATTTCATAAGTTTTGTATGTATTGATACATATATTGAAATCAAAATGTCGTTTAGAATGCTGTTAGCGCGACGTACGAGGAGCTACTCTGTGTGTGTGTGTGTGTGTGTGTGTGTGTGTGTGTGTGTGTGTGTGTGTGTGTGTGTGTGTGTGTGTGTGCCCCTGCAGTTCCAGCACAAGGTCGCAACATTGTTGCAACAAAGCACCGACACCTGTCTGCTCTCACACAGGAACCAATCTTTATTTGCTCATACTAAAGGTAAAGGACTGTTTATATTGCTTGTAATTGGGATGAAGTCATTTAATCTGTTGACATTTTAACATAACATTATTTATTTGTATTAATAAAAAAAATGCTGTTATAAAGCCTTGTTCTCTCTGTTAGCAGCACTGATATGGTATTTTATTGAGTATACACATTTATTATCAGTTATTATTAGCATTAACACAATATACTGTATAAAACATATTTTTTTACTAAGTATCCTAATATGACCCATGTTCGAACAAACGGGTATTATCCTTGAAACTCTTTTTAAATGTCTGACCCTGTGACATCACAGAAGTAACCCTGTAAACTCTACTCCTGGACATAACGCTCTCCAGTGATTGGCTGATGCTTCAAGTACCTCATCAGAGCAGATCAAGGATAATGTAAAAAAAAACGAGTTAACGCATGATCAAATAATTAACGCCGTTAATAGTTTGCTGCGTTAGCCCTAATATATATATATATATATATATATTGCATCTCTTTTGCTGTCATCCTACAATGAAAATATGAAATATGGCTTATTAGGAAATATTAACACACACTGATAAAATGTAAAACCTACCCATTAACCTCATCCTCCGGTTTGGAAATATTCTGATGTGTTACGACCACATTCAGGGTGCCGGTGAAAATATAAACAAACCCAGGTCATTGTTGTTTTCTCCTTCTCCCTCTCTTTGCTCCTCTTTTACCTTTCCGTCTCTCAGTATCACCATGTCTGTCTGTCTGTGTGTGGGTGGTAGTTTGTGTGTCTGTCTGTGTGTGCTCTGTGAATGTGTGCGCACACCCTGAAGTCAGTGACAACAAGTCATCATTCATTCAAATGTGACATTGCAACTTTAACCATAAAGTATAGTTTGAGTCCCAAAGAAGCACAAATGGGATCTCTCTCACACACACACACACACACACACACACACACACACACACACAGTGCACATTTGCAACACACACTTTTGAGACCACCATCTTAAAAACACATAGACTGCATGAAGCAGGAACAGAATGTGCCGCTCCCTTCCTGCAGTGGCTATTAGAAAGAAAAAAAAGAAAAACACATGGAACAAATGCACACAAACACATGTGCGCGCACACGCACACACTCACACAAACACATGCAGGGCAATCAGTATGACTAAACAGACTGTTTGGCGCAGTGAAAGCTCTATCAATCATTCCTGAAGTTCAGTGCCGGTAGGGACCTCTAATGGCCTTTGTGTGTGCATGTGTGTGTAGCAGTGTGTGGAGGGATGTGTGTATGTTTTCAACAGAGTGGTGGTGGGATTACGCACAGCCTGCAATTTTTTTTTTGTGTGTGTGTGTGTGTGTGTGTGTGTGTGTGTGTGTGTGTGTGTGTGTGTGTGTGTTGCGGCCACTTACAGCCTTCCTCTCTCCGAATGGACTCCCATCTCGTCATTGGTCATATCACACAAACAAACCTCACTCTATTCTTCTTTATTCAAAGTCAGTCCATTCTTTTGGCCGCCATGACTGCGTTCTCCTTTTAACCCTATAGGGTCTTAAGCCTTTTTCTCGATTTTACATAATTTCTTCTTCTCCTTTTAAGGCACTTGCATATAAGATACATACCCATTTGTTACATCTAAAATTGCAGAACAATCTCAGCTATCTATATAGTGAGGCACAATTGTCATGAGGCAAAAGTGTAAAGTGATATGAATCTAAAGCTGAAAATTAAAGTTTGATTAAAAAAATATCTTCATATAGTGAAAACATACCTTTACTCATGTTGACGAAACGTTTTGGTGCTAGAAGTTTGTTTACCAAAGGTATTAGGTTCACAAAAGCAGTGAAATATATAAATAAAATGGTAGTTACATGTAAATAAATGTCTGAAAAAAAAAATATATATTATCGTTTTTTGAGCAGAAATGTGGTCTGTCACACCTTTCACCTAAATGATAGAAATGGGACTGAGAAATGACTTCATATTGCTGATAAAGCTTCATGGGGTGTGTGCAAATGAAAAATGACCATCACAAAAAAAAATGTTTTCAAATAAAATATGTATTATTCATAAATAAAAACATATTTACACATATACATGTTCAGAAATAGAAAACAGACCGGGGCTGGTGGGGATGGCTGTGGTGCATCCTCTCTGTAAAATAAATGACTACTAGTTAGTAGTTTGAACAGTTCAACAGGTGTACGTGTGTAGCTGAGCTGTGTACCTAACAGTGTCCAGGCCTTCAGTCTTCCACGTCGACAGCATAGGTGCAGGTAGCTGTAGCGAAGCTGCATGTTGTCCACTGGACCCTGACAGCTGTGAAGCCGCTCTGTAAAATAAATGACTACCAGTCAGTACTAAGTTCAATGAAAGAAAGTTACGATTACACACCAAAACAGTAACGGAGCTCCGGGCACAAGCTAACGCTACGTTACCAACATTAGCACGTTAGCACGTTGCTAATGTAAACACATACCGATAGTTAGCGTTACGTCTTACAAACACGTAACGAAGATCAGCACTAGTTGGTACTAAGTGATATTGACGATGCAGTCGGGTAATAAGCTGATACTACCTGCAGTGGTGTCCCCGCTGTAGCAAGCTATCTCCCGTTAGCTCGCGGAGCTAGCGCTAGCTCCCTGCTAGCTCCCCAACAGATTATTTTTCCTGCGCCGTATTTTCGCGGAGATATGACTTTTTACAAAAATTAAACACTGTATATCACGCCGGCGTGACGCAAGACACCAGAGGGTTAAGACAGACAGACACACACACTATTCCTTTATTTAAAGTTACTGCGAGAATACTTTTAGCTTGTTATGAAACGGCCTCAATTCAATCCCGTTATTCTTGAAGCTTGTCGTTGCTGCCACCTGTTGGACTGCGCACAAAATAAGACAAAAGTCATGCAGGTCCACAGGACACCCCTTCAGCTCATGACACCCTTCAGCTCAGGACACCCCTTCAGCTCAGGACACCCCTTTCAGCTCATGACACCCCTTTCAGCTCATGACATGTTATCATATATTTATGATATTTAACATCACTTCATCTTTGTGTTCCTTTCTCCACTTTTTTATGATGTGCATTTGTTTGATATGAAATGTATTTCCTCAGTTATATTTAACAGGTGTGGTACGTTAAGTGTGCTCCTTTGTGCATTGGGTGTTTTAGATGGTTGTAATAATTATTCTAACAGGAGTTACTCTGCGTGCAGATCTATCCGGTGAAATTTAGAACATGGGGTGGTGGTGCACTTCCGCCTCTTGTGGCTAAAATGAGCATTGCAAACCTTTTCATAGATCACAAACGCAGCACAGCAAGCATTTTAAATCAGACTTTAAAAAGCCTCTCTGGGGTTTGCAAACTTCGCAAACTTTGCAAACCTTTACCACTTCAAAATACATCCGCACCCAACTTCACAATAAACTTTTTTTAAAAGAAACATCTGGAGCACTGAGTGATCACTGAACTTCATTCAGCCTCAATAGATTCCATCACCAAGGAGAAGGAAAATAAAACAGGGTTACAAACACATTGATCACAGTAATAGCAGGAATACTGTGCGGGCCAAAAGAAAAATAAATGATAACGATCATAAAATGATAACGATCATAAATCGTGATCCTGTAAAATGAATGCACGTGAACAAGTAGACTGGTGGAAACACAATGGAAGGCATGCACAGCTGCCATAGTATGAAGATAATATTACAAAGGGCCAGTAGTACATAGGTTTTTTTTTCTCAATATGCTGATAGCTTTGTTATTCCATAAAGTGCCTTGAAAAAGTGTATATATAAAAATATATATATATATATGTGTGCATGCTGGTAAGACTGTGTATTTGGAGGGGTCGGTCAGTCACCTCTCTTTGACAGTTTCTAGCCACTACACCCCACACATTCTCTGTCTCCCAGGCCGCCTGCAAACACGTTGGGTGCTGTAGCTGCACCTGGACACGCAATTCAGTGGGGAAGATTGCTCTGATGAACTGGTCCTGTGCCAGCTCTCTCTGTACTCTGGGGGGCATCTGCACATAAGCCCTTCGCAGCAAACTTTCTATGTCGTTGGCCAACGCCCGCAGCGGCTCCCCAGGTTTTCTGCAACGATTATTGAGTTCATTACGCAGGATGAACTCAATAATACGCTGCAAACACTGTCCAAACCGCCTCTGAATGGGGGCCTGATAACTGCGTCTGTCCTCCGGGCTCAGCAGTAGCAGACAGGACAGCGCGTTGTCGTCTGTGAGGCACAACGCTGGCTGCAGCGCTTTAGGCTCCATGGACCATCCCCGGCAAGTGATAATAGTTCAAATTGGGCCAGGAAGGCTTCCCAGTCCGACTTACCGGAGTATTTGGGTGTTTTCACTGTTGGTAATGTAACTGAGCGCCGGCGACGTCATTTTACATTTCCTGGAGAAATGGTGGGAAACATTGATGAGGGATTCATACCCGCGTCTCTAGCCATCTTCACCGCAGACTCTCAGGCAATTCCTTGCCTCACTTGAAGCTGCCGTGAAACCTCTGGCTATGTCCTCTGACCACCTGCAAGGTCCCTCCTCCTCCATGTCTCTCCTTTCTTTCTTTACCTTCGTCCCACCGACACGTCCAACAGCAGGCTAACCGGATAGCTCCGAACGAGGCTAGGTTAGCTCCCACAGGATTTAGCGGTCTTGTCCGTCCGAAGTCAATGTAGCGTCTCCACTCACGAAACTGAGACAGCTTGAGTTCTTTGCAGGAATGGTTTATTTATTATTATATAACTGACAACAACCGTGTTGAGTTACTCTTACGCTAACATGGCGGTTTTCATACAGTTTCATCAACATGTTACTTACTTGGTTCCCCGTCTAACTAACTTAACTCGCTGCTGTCCCAGAAGAGGTCAAACCCGCCTCCCCTCTGCTCTACCAATCGCAGGCACGCACCTCGACCAGCATGCACACTGCCTCCCCATGGTTGGCCAGAGAGAGAGAGAGGTGACCGACCAACCCCTCCAATTACTGTACAGGGTCGCTACAATATATAGTTGCAGCAGCTTCAAACTTTGGTGTTTTTCAACCTGGGCTCTATTTTCCATGATTGTCTTATCGACGAATGGGGACAACGATGTTTGAAAATTGGCCCAGAATTGAGAAGAACGATCGCTTGGTGGGGACTTCTCTCCGTCCATGTAGAAGTGCTCGTTTCTGCCACCGACAGGCTCAGACTAAAACATGTTTCAATTGCAGCCCGCTTAGCGGCGGTCTCCCTCAGTACTGGACCAGTAACACTGGTATTGTACTGGGGTCAAAGTACGAATATCAAAGTGACCCATTAAAGCAGCACCTATCTAAGAACGTCACAACAAGTCAGAAGCTGAAAAGTCTACATAAAGCCATTCCTTAGTCTTATATTGGAAAAATATATTATTTATATATACACACGTATATTCCAAGCACAATAGATCGATATCTGGTTTCTTTCATACAAATATAACTGACATTTGAACAGTATTGAAATGTGACATTCCAGATTAAGATCCACAGATATGTGCAGCGTTTCCAAAGGCTCCACGAGACATGTGACCTTCACCTCGTCTCTGGGGCTGAGTCGCGTGGGCGAAGAAAAGAAAAAGGGAAGCAAGGAAAAGCTGCTGCTAACGAGAAATGAAATATGTCTGGATCGTATGGCGGCCATGCTTAGAACACTGAGATTGAGCTCAGTGTCAGCCCCCATTCTGAGTAACAGACTCCATGTCGTTCATCAAGCTGGAGTGTGGGGACTGACGTCTGTGCTTGTCACTTTTGAAACTGGCCGACAGTTTAAAAAATGACAAGCACAGATGGATCGGGATTTCATCAGGCCAGTGGGAACCTTTTGTAGGGGTATCTACCGAGTTGTGTTCTGTCCAGACCATATAGAAGCCATTATTGATTTGTGTTTACCTATAGCCGCATATCAAATTATGCTGATCATAATGTAATACTGTTGATCTTGTTGATATTATATTGCTGAAATGATACGATGACGCAACGATGATAACTCTATATGTAGACGTCACCTGAGTACAGCCAGGCGTGTTTGGCTAGAGAGCGGAAGGGCAAACTATTTTCAATCGCATTTCGAGACAAAGCAATGTAATGCCTGGCCGGTTAATTGTGTGTGTGTGTGTCTCCTGATTGTGATTCCCTTCACCTGCCCCCAGCCACGCCCATGTGTGTCCCCTGATTGTGATTTTGTACACCTGTGTCTCCACTCTCCTATATATACTCCCCCACTTTCCCTTGTCCCCTGTCAGACTGTCTTCGTTCCTGTGTGTTCATGTTGGTGTGTCCCATGTCACATGCCACCTTTTTCAAGTGCCTAGTTTTGTTTTGTTTTCTCAAAAGTTTACTAAGTAAAGTACGTTTTGGATTTTTCCTTGAAAGTGCCTCCTGTTTTTGTCCTCTGAGTCTCTGCGCACCACACCCGGTCTTGACAAGCAGGTATTTCTATTTAATATCAGTTTCATTTATTTTTCTGTTGCTGTTATGCAATAAAAGGAAGTATTGAAGTGACACTACGAGAGAATGCACGTTGATTTACTGACCGCTCCTACACTATGTGCAGGGCTTAACATCACCAGAAGTGTTTCCTTTGTGCATCGCAGTGATGTAATGCAAGTTTAAATACAGTTGACAGAGCAGAATGATAGTGGCACAGACTGTAGATAAGAAGTGGGCGTAGTCACCATGACATCTGTTTTAAAGACTTAAGGTCGCCAAAGTGACAAAAGAGGGTGGAGCGCAATGGAACGCTGAATAAGACACCAAAATGTTAATTTAACTTTCATGAACTGAAAACACTGAAATAATACATTATCTACTTTCAAGTCTGCATGGCATGTTTTAATAGAATGCTTTATATGTATGAATACATTATTATATACAAAACGGAAAGCAATCCCCTTGTAGCCCTGCCCTAAAGCATCCTCTGCTTTATGGTCTATTTGACTCTAAATGAACCATCATTTACTAAATGAACATCATGCTGTATTGAAGACTTGTTTACTGAAATCAATTTAGTTTACTACTATATCAAGTGAGAAGTAGAGTCATTTTATCATACACTTCTATACAATCAGACTTATTTTGCATTAACATGTTAGCATGGCTATTGTGAGTGTCAGCATGCTAAAGGTAGCATTGAGCTCAAAGCCCCACTGAAACCAGGTTTTCAGGGCCATTCAGCCATCTAAAGAGTCTGACCTCATTTCTCATCATAGTTTATTCTGCAGTCCTTAAACATTCAAATATGTCAATTAAAGTTTCAGAGAGAGAGTCTGTGCAGCATATTCTCCCTTCCAGCGTTGCTTGGGGCTCCACGTGACCTAGAAGCCTAACCTTGTCCCTGTGGGTCAGACAACTGGCCAAGAAGAACATGGAAGACAGACTTTGCCAAAGAGGCCGAAAGAGTCAAAGAGGCTCGAGAGAACCGGAAGAAAGTATGGAAATGAATTTAATTCCCTGCTGAGTCATATTCCTTTATAGTCAGCCATCCTTGGTCATTATCTTTTTTCTGTGTCTGTTCCATCTCTTTGCCAATAAGAAGGCAATTCCATGTGGGTATAAGTGTACATTCCAAAGACAATTGGCAAGTGGATTCAAATGAAGCTCGTTGCATCTCAAATTAAGTAGATTATTGAAGCACATATTAAGAGACACAGGTGATTACTACTACACTGTGAACGATGGATTCCTTCAAAGGCAGAATACCCATTCATTTGATACAAATTGTCAAATGGTATATGTAAATATCACCGTAAATATGTCTCTGCAATTAAGTGCTAATAATACGTTCAATCTGCATGTAATTCATTTTTAATTGCATGGGGTTTTCAAAATGATATGAAAAGGTTAAACATTCAGTGAAAGATGTCTTTGTGTGCTCTTTCTCAAATTCAGTCTCCGAGGCACATTTAACCTTGAATGATTCTTTTTTTTTTTTTTTTTTCAGTCTGTTGAACGCCTTTTTAATGCAACAGCTAGAAATGCGGAGGCACCATCTATGGAATCTGCCGGACCTTCCAGAGGAATTAGCTTGTGCACAGCTGGAAAAGGTCCCGCAGAGCGCCGAAAGCCGCAATCTGAACCGCTTTCGTCTCTCTGCGGGACCTTTTCCAGACCCCGGGCCGTACTGACGGGGGATGTTGAGTGAAGGTCGCCACAAAAAAGCCTGGTGTGAGGGGCATCGCCATTCTTTGTCCTTGGAAGTGCTATCACTCCTGGAGGGGAGAGCCACAGGAGGTGAAATATCGCAGTGTTCTGAGAATGAACCTTAAAGCTGCAAGTTGATCCTGATGCGATATATGATCCTTGTAGAGAAAAAAAAAAGGGCAGTCGTTGGCATCTTCGCCTTTAGGTGATAGTGGAAAGAACCGTGAAAGAGAGGCCATGCAGCAAAGTAAAGTCTACCGGCTGTGAATTTCCGATTCAAGCTGCCCCCGAAATTGGGTGTTTTGTCCCTCTTGGTTCTTCGTCATCTAGTGCTGGTCATTGCCAAAATAAGGTGGTAGGTTATGTTGGAAAACTGAATACCAAATATGTTGGGTTATTATTCTCACTTAAACATCGTTGATAATGAGGAAAGGTCTGACAACATTGTCAGTGAAGCAATAAGGAAATATGTTTTATACATATATGAATGGTGTCCTAAAGATTACTTTATTATTATTATTGGAATATCATATAAAGCACAGTAAATAAGTCAATGTCTAACTCGGGGATCGAGGCCTTGAGGTTCGTCAGACCATTGTGTGATAAGGGTAGAGAGACTTAAGTTGAGCCGAGCCATGAGCATTTAAACCATACTATGTCACAGTAAACAAATGAGGTTTTAGTCAGTTATAAGCAGTAGTTTTTCCGTAGTCCGGTTGACAAACTGGCAAACACACCAAACTGAAAATATAACTTGGTGGAGGCAAAGAAATGTTCCCCAGCATACAAAGTAGGGAAAAATTCATTTTTTGATTTAACAGCAGAGTTTTGTTCAGCCGCGACTCCAAGTTACACACATGTGACATCACCTCATAGGTTATGGGGCACAAACTTTTAATTGGCACTACCTGAAACTATGTTTTTTTCTTTTAATGAGCTCCAGTGTGCTGTGCATGAACTTCCACGCTGGCAGTCGAGTTGGTGCAGGTTGAGTTCTCAGTAAGGGAAGCTTTCTCGTTTTGTGAAGCCTGGAAGTGTGAGTTAAATATCCCCCTTATATTTATATATATTCCAGTGATGGAAAATCATGGTCAGCCAGGTCAGTTTATGGGTATGTGAACACAGGTCTACTTTAAAAGATCTCATTCAGACATGTTTAGTTAATCTGCTTATAATAATTTAAATAAATGAATTACACAAAAACTGGTAGTTTGACTGTTCTCCTTTACTTGATGATGTGATTGAAAATAAGCACTTTGGTTTATTTCTACTTCAAAAGACTCCCTTGTCAGGTCGCATGTTTTGGTCCGGTAGCCAGAACTGTGGCGACCCATACCATTTGTTGAGAACCGTTAGTTTGAACAACTGTGAGGGAAAGGTGACACATTATACTCTTTGCCTTCATTAGTCTATTTACTTTCCTGCATGGGCTGATGTTATGCTGGCATGTATGAAAACTGAATTACGTTAATGACATGCATCTGTGAAAACAGCTGTAGTCCTCCAGCAAAAAGAACTGCAAGCTAATTAAAAACTGACTGCTGCTCAGGTGTCTTAGTTACAGTAAGAGCTAGTGATGCATTATACTGCTGGTGATGAAAACTGGGCTCTGAAAACAAGTTCTCAGGTTTGGACAGAAAAACACCAACATTGGTAATGGGTTCACAAAGGGCTAGATTTGTTCATGTTTCTCCTACAGGCGTTGGATGCCAAGTGGTTAACATTGTTAAATTATTGGAAAGGTTTAGGCTACAAATCTACTTGGTTAAGCTGAGGAAAAAGGATCATTGTTTGTGTAGAACTAATAAGGCAACAACGAAACGCTAACAACGCACGTAACTAACAACGTAACGCTACTAATTTAAAGCTAACAACGTAAAGCTAACAATGCATGTAACGCTAACAACCAACATAACGCTAACAATGTAACGCTAACAACGCACGTAACGCTAACAACGAAACACTAACAGCGTAACGCTAACAACCAACGTAAAGCTAACAACGTAAGGCTAACAACGCATGTAACGCTAACAACGCATGTAACGCTAACAACGTAACGCTAACAGAATTGCTGGAGTAACGTTGTACTCTACTACTGGAGCTCCTGCCCCATGCAGACAGGGCAGTGGACTCTGTAGAAGGCCGGGGCCAAGATTAGACGATTCACTGCGGCAATCCTTTCTTCCTTCAGCGCTAACAGCGACAGACAGCTGGCTAGCCGGGAGTCTGAGGAGCAGCAGCAGATTTCTGATCACATCAAATCAAACCCAAAATAATGGCTCCGAATCAAACAGGCCTTTAATTGGCTTCCTATTGCGCTGCTCCACACAAAGTGGGATTGTCGACCTTTCTGCAAATTGTTGCTATTTTCCTTGTTCTTCCGCATGGATGAATAGCATCCTCACTTTGACTTTGAAGTCGTCATTTCAGTGAGTTCTCTGTACTTTCATTGTTTGTGTTCACAAGCACATCAATAATGTGTTTGTTTGATGATGTTACCAGAAATGATGGGAAATAAACAAAATATTACCGATCACAGATTTACTGCTGCTGCAAACCGACCAATTTACTTTACGATGCTGAAATAGGACGACCCTTACATATCACGTATTTGTTTGTTTCATTGGGCATAATGCTGAATACTTCAGGTTGAAAGTATGTTGCGTACGCAGCAGCAGCAGATTGGGTCTCCAACTGTGCGTCAACACAAGATGCTTTCGGGTAGTGTTGAGTGTACGTCACCATTGTTCTGGCAGCCCAAAAAGACAAGCATTAGAGTTACATGTGTATAAACGGAAGTAAATCGGGAGCGATTACTCATGCCTGTGTAGACAGATGCATTGATTCAAAGAGACGCATCTACGTCCCAGATGTGCGTGAGAAGTAAGACTTAAAAGCGGCTGAAATGTCTCCTGTGAAGACTTGCCCTCAGAATAGATCTGTTTGGGTTTAAATAACTACGGAGGTGTACGCAAGTTACGTGACAAATAAATCCACACAGAATTCTCGTTTGAAACGGGGAACTAGCAGTTGTCTCATGACTGAGAGATCGCCGTCTGTTAGTATTTTCCGCACAATGTGATTGGGTGATGCCTTTTATTTGTGGTGCTGAAGCTAAAATTCCACCAATCCGATAAATGTACCTCATACCTGATATTAAAAGAAAAGCAAGTATTATAAAAAGAAATGCCCCTGGCGTGCATAGGCCTTCAGGGTGTTAAATGTTATGGATATGGTTTAGGATTGTGATATTCAATAGTGACGTAACCATGCGTTGGACGTTCTGAAAACAGAAACGATGGCCCAGCCCGACCATGAGAGTAGTGAGACGCGGAGCTGCTGATAATTCTGTCTCTCACAACAAGCAACTCCTTTTTACATTGTTTTTCTAATGTCATGCGGTGCTATGATCAAAATATTGATTATAGCCACTGAAAGAAAAGGAACCAATAGAGCAACAGCAGTCCCACAGGCCAAAGCCTGGTCCAGAGCATCTGCTTTGTCATCATTTTGATGCTCTAAACAGGTTCATGTTTTGTCTTTCGGAGTTTAGCCTCATTTGCAGTCATTAGTTTCAGCATGAGTTACACATCTGCGTGTGTCCACCACTTATTCTTGTAAATGAGGCGGTAGCATTAGCATAGCAGATGGCTTGATCCTTGTGTGCTTAAGGGCCATGATCTCCAGATCCCGGTCCCTGTACTGCTTGCCCCCACCCAGTGGCCTTCCTTTACAGTTGGAGTGTCTCCAGCATATGTTCAAGCCTCACTGGCGTTTGTTTCTTTGGCAAAAAAAAAAATGTTGAAACACTTTCTAACATGTTTCCCACTTCTCGCCACGACATGCCCTTTTGTTAACTTTCTATGGACGTTCTTATCAAGCTAGAGGTGTTTGAAAGTTCCTCTCTCCGTGTGATTGACAGAAAAAAAAGGTGTCATAAAACCTCCTTGCGCCAAATGTCTGTCAATGACTGATGATTTTAGATGTATTACTCATTAGTATCATTTGTGTACTCCTCGGTCTAATCATCCCAGAACAGGTCCCACATGTTATTGTGTATGTTCCAAAGCAATTTATTTTATCAGCTCTGGGATGCTGTTCATTTTGATTCCTTACGTAACTTCATTTTGGGAAAGTCTATCTTTTAAAATTTAAAAAGAAAACCCCTAGCCTTGTTAGTTCTGCACTCGGGGGTCTTGTAAACCCATTATTGATGTGCTGATCAAAGCTGCACACGGGTCCTTCTATTTGAGTTCATGCGCAGACATGTTGCGTAATACTGAGGTATCGACAGTCCTACTCGACCACTCTCCTCGTGGCTGCCTGAGAAGTTTTTGTGTGTGCGATTTTCCAAAACACACAAGCAAGAAAGAAAGATGTGTTCATGCCATATTCACGTCATATTGGATGGCGAAGCCTTTAGTTTGCACCTATAAATGGTTTATATTTACCTGGTATACCAATCATCTGTATGAGTAGTTGTTGAGGTCCTCTTTCTTACTTTCTCGTACTCTCACATGGCACAGAACCAATATTACAGGTAATGATTGAAAACTGTAAACCAGTGTTAAAGTCAACCTATAAAGCAAGGACTCTTTTTGTATGTGTAGTTGATGTACTCCTGCATCAGAGCTCCAGGAGCAGAGTGGTGTAATTAGGGGGCGGCTGATTTGTGCCTCTTTTTTTGGCAACAACAAAAAGACGCAAAAAACCCCGGAAACTTAATTATCTCCGCAACCACAGGATTGATTAACTTCATTTAAATTGCTTTAATACCGTAACCCTTGTGAGAAAATGTTTAAGTAATACCCCTCACAAACTCTTGTTTTCAAATTATTTATTATTATTATGAAATTAAATGAGTAGGTTGTGTGATATCGTTGGGATATTGTTGCGATAAAGGCACCATGGATCAAATCAGCATTGCATGATTACAAAAACATTTTAAAAAGTCCATGTGACAAATAAAAGCTAATTCCCTTCTTTTTTCATTTCTGTTGATTTTTAGCGCCAAAGACAAACAAATCAACAATCTTCTTTCTCGCACAATTCTTAGCCAATTCTTATTACTTGTGCAACAACAACAATCACATTTAGTTAGTGTTGTTGTGAAGCTGTTACAGGCTAAACAGACTGGGTGGAGATGGAAGCCATCCTCCTCCCTCTAGCACGCCGCCTAATTGAACCTCGGCGCCAAGCGAGGCGCCAAGCCCGGATTGCATTAAGGCGGCGAGCGTGAAGGATAGATCTCTCTCTCTCATATCTGTGTTTTAATTGCCAGCTCTCCTTCGCAATCAGATTAGCCGGGGAGAGCGGCGAAGAGCCAGATAAGACAAACGGAGTGATTGAATTAGAGGCGAGGCAAGAGGGAGCATGAGGAGGGAGCAGGAGAGGCTGTTAGCCACGAGGAATGGAGAGCATTGGAAACGCAGAGTCAGTAGAGATGGTCACGAATAGCCTCATCTGATAACTCAGCCAGGTCTGCGCGACAGCGTCGGCTGGCGTTTGGGCATCGTTGTTCTGTCTATTACAGGGTTATCATTATGGCAACGGCTCTTGTTTTCCCCTCTTGAGAAGATGGCGGTTATCAAACCCACTCATCGTACCGATGGAAGAGTCGAGATGCCGGTTTTAAGGTCCGAACAGCGTCGCTGAATCCATGAGTCTCCATGAATCCATGATGGATACGGAGGCCTGTTAAACCGATGGATGAGTGCATGGAACTTGTGAACACACACAGCCACATATGTCACACTGTTAGCATGTGCACAGGTAACGTAGTTTGGGCAGATATGGAGTCCAAATTGTCGCAGTAATATTGCAGAAACCCGGCATATCCTTTCACTAGATTGATCTAGGGTGGAGTTTGTCTCCTGTAGGTGATGAGGACCGGCAGGCCTCTCCACACTGACAGGGTCGTTTAGGGCGGGGCTACAAGGTGAGTGACCAGTGGTTACCACGGCGTTGTCCGGTCTTAAGGCTTCAAAACAAGGATGATGAGAGCAGAGTTGTGGGCCCAAAAACCAATCAGATTAAAGATGCTGAAACACTCCAAAGATGCTGCAGTCAAATGATAATTCTCTGTGGTGTTGTCAGTTTGTCATATTACAAATATTGATTCATGCAGCTTTAACTTGTCAATCATTATAATACATTAAGTAAAGCCACAATGTAATATACAAAAACAGAAAGACTTAAAAGGTATAGGTAGAAGCATAATGCTTATATATTCCTATCCTAAATTATTATCAATTAAATCAGATAATTAATTAGATATAAAAAATTAAAATAAATATATATATATATACACATTTCATTCACACTTGTAACACTCAATTTTTTTTTATAAACAATCCTTTTGAAAACCAAAAATTAGTTGACCATTCTTACATTCATGTTAGTGTCGTTCCATAGTTGAACTCCTACAATATAAATGCATCTTCTTTTAATCAATTTTTTAGCTTTTTGCACAGTAAACTTACAAACTAAAAAGCCTTCTATTAAAAGAGTCGATGAAAACTTCAGACTTAAAAAGCAGAAGAATGTCGCCAAAGTGACAGACAAGAAGGAACAAAAAGGCAGAAAGAGTAAAGGAAGGCATGACAGAGGTCAGCCTCGGCACAGCGTATTGACCTGTGGCCTCTTTCACCCGCTGAGACCCCATTATTGTCAAGAGCCGCTTCAGAGGCAGCAGTCGGCAGGCACAGAGGCTGCCTCTGGGCAAGCAGGCACGAGGAAAAATCTAATAAATCAAACGCACCCTGGCAGTGTGAGTAATCTCACAGCTAATGTCTGATATCTAATGGCCTTAATCAAAAGCCCCCGCTACGATCCTCTCAGAACCGTGTTGATAAATCACAGCGTTAATGAAGAAATGGGCCGTATCGCAGTGCAGCGCTGATAGGCTGCTGCACGGACACATTTGTTAGAGCAGCTTCCTGCGGTTCGGTTTCCTCTCCGCCTCTCTTCACTGCTTCCCCCGCCGCCTTGTTCCATTTCAGCCTCTCTTCGTCATCTGGGTCTAACATTTCAGTTTGGGCCTTGAATCAGTGACGTGGGATTCTTTTGTTTTTCAACAAATCTATATTAATTTTGACATGTAAATAATTTAACTCCTTAACCGCCATGTGTGTGTGTGTGTGTTACCTTTCCTATCCAGCAGGAGACTTTGGCATTGTCACACATTCACCAACAGGGGACTCCTTAGCCAACAGGGGACAACGTGCCTTGAACCTTGTGGTGATTGTCATGTTTGGATTTTAGGTGTGCGAGTGTTTAATTCCATGCACAGCACTGCTTTTAACGACTCACTCAAACGTTTATAACATCCCTTCATAGTCTGAAGGGCTTGCTGGCTCTGGCAAGTGTGTGTGTGTGTGTGTGTGTGTGTGTGTGTGTGTGTGTGTGTGTGTGTGTGTGTCTAGAGAGGCTAAGGGAATGAGTCGGGGTGGGTAACGTCCTCTTGTCTACAAACTCAGTTGCTCCATCTGCAGCCACATGGCAACGCTTCTTCTGCTGACTGTCGGGCTCAAACCCCACCAGCAACCTATACTTGACAACCACCAGTCATTGACTAATGTTTATTGATAAAATATTGACTAATGTCACTGGTACGTGTCAGCAAGCTAATTCGCGTTGGGTAACAGTTTTGCATGGTAATTAGCCAGCAAGCTAATGTTAGCGGCTCCATGGTTTAGCTTCTGATAGCTATGTGTATGCTCCCCTTGTTGGATAGCTGGTCAATGGTCATCTCGTGGAGGCCATTTCATTTCAATGTATTTTGCTTTATAGGTGGATACACTGATTTGTCTTTTGGCGGGGAAGGGAGAGCGCGATCTGGCAAAAAGATATCCTTCCTCTTATTTCTGTCGTTCCCCAGTCATACTCTTCCTTCACTTTAATTTGCTGGCTCGCAGCGTCCTCATATTTAATCTCATAGTTCCTTTTTTGACGGTCTTTTCTCCCTCGAATTGTTCTCCGACACCGCTCCGTTGTTTGAGCCGCCTCTTTGTGTCTCTGGGTCTACGCTGTGAACCAGAGGTGTTGTGTTCTGTGGACTTGGTGGGAAGGCTGCATGGCGAACGGAGCTGCTGCCAGGAGGTAATTAACAGCTTCTCATTTAGACAACAGGCTCAATCAGCGAGACAGCATAGGGCTGGGATGCCGATTGCAGAGGCACACGCGCTCTTCACAGAAGAAGAAAATATTTTTTATGATGATGCATGTTTTAGATTTTTTTTTTATACAAATTCTGCCAATCAAATTAAAATCTACACCTGGCAACTAAGCACATTAGCGGTTCCACATGGCAGCAGCTGGTAATTGTTTGAAATTGAACTACAATTCCCAGAAAACCATAACGCGCAAACATGTGCTCACGCAGCCCCTTTATTATTGAAAACAATGCCGCACAACATCTGTCCGCACAAACAATTGCATTTGGTTTGCTGGTTGATGTTCTGTTCATGTTGCACATGTATGTTTACTTTTAATTTAACATATTGTGTTTGGTGTAATGGCAAAATGGCTTTACTTAACGGGTGTAATCATATTATGTATGTCGTGTTAGGATGAGTAGTTAATACTAGTTTACTTTTTTAGAGTAATGGCGGTGGGCCATGACAAATAAGGAGCATAAAGAATTATGATTTCAAGTGACCCCAAAAATATTTCCCAGCTCTAGTGGTGACTCCCAATTCGTAGGTACCTCTTTTGCTCATCCAACCTGGAGAAGTGATTTGGCTCCTCCGATGGCTCAGCCAGGTTGAAAATGTTGAGCGTTTTGGTTTGAGCGTTTGTGAAAAATGCACTTGTGGCCTGCAATTCCAACTGTAACCACTTAAAATTATCTCTATGATATGGAGGCTTAAGTTTTGCGTAATAAAAGATGTGGCTGGTTCGAGTAAAGGGGTCACTGCCAAGGAATCCCTAACATGACGTTCAACTTCCAGTTGTGCTAAAAGACATTATTTCCCGGTAATCACATTTTGTTTTAAGCCTGCTTTTCGTTCGCCTAAATTAGAGTCCCACTTTATAGCCTTGCTCCTCTTCATCCCCACCTTTTGGTCCAAATATGGTCACCCTTTGTTCCAGAAAAACAAGATGGCGGCGCTTAAAATTTGACAAACTGAAATCTTAAAACAATGGTCCACAAACCAATGGGCACCACGTCCATGTTTTTATAGGGACAATGTATCTATTTAACACATGTCTTACTAGAGTCTGCGGATGTCCATGGACGGAGGAAGTGCCAATGGACGGAGGAGGTCGGGTGGATGGTAGGGTCAAACAATGTCAAGATTCGATGTAGAAACGTGCAATGGCAACATTTTTTTCTGGGTTGCCTGTCAACAGTTATAGGGAGTTTCTCCTGGGAGAAAAAATGTTTGTGCCGCAGGTGTTTTGGTTTGTTTGTTGTTTGACGATACAGCTTCTCCACTAGTCTCTTAGCATTGGCTTTGCTATCCTTGTCGACTCTTTTCAAACAACTCAGGCAGTCACACTCCATGGAAAAAGTTGGAAAAAGAAGAAGGGCCGACAGACTTTATTCATTTAGTGATAATCTGAGATTAGATCTGATTCATAATACCAAAGTCATGGGCACACACCTCTTCCCATCTCCACTGAATTCACCTTCTGCGGTTCAGGAGTTTTAAGATTTTACATTCAAACTTTTCCCCCTTCTGTATGAAGAAAGGCTTCCAGTTTCCATAACACCACCACAATATCATGTATGTGAATCTGTTAAATCTACTGAGTAACGCATAATACAAACCAAGGAGTCTTATTATATCCATTGCGTATACACAAAACGGGGCACGCCACTTCCCACGCAATAGTTGGCATCTTTAAAAAAAAAAAAAAGGGAGAATGTGTATGGACCTGTCCGGACACTCTGACCCATGAGTGTGAACATTTGTGGAGACGCAGATGGTGAATTGAAGCCAGAGTGTAGAGGAACACATTTTAATTTCACTTCATATCACAAGTTACTTTACACTTATAGATGAAAAACATTCAAACCAGCAGTTATTTATGCTAATGAGCCATACATATTCCATGAGCACTGATAAAAGATAAAAGACGACTCGAATCAAATGTGAAAAGATTCCACTCAATATTCGTCAGCGCTGTCTCGTCTTCGCCGAAATGTCTGGTAATTAAGAATGATAGGGTTGTATAAATCCAAGATGAACTTGAATACCATTAAAGCATTGCAGAACAGTGCCAGCCCTTTTCAATCATCTTGCTAACATAGTCCTCATTTAGTAGTAGTGTGTAAAATTGTGCAGAGAACACGACTCTGCTGTCGCGCTCACGGAGCGCACTGGAGGTTCCGGCAAACGCACATTTCCAACACCTGCAAGCACCGTACGGATTGTGTGAATTAGCAAAGTGTGGAAATAAAGCCAGTGACAGTCACTGTATCCTCATTTTGAGTCACAATACAAATTCTGTTCACCCATCAAACTTCCATTTTCAAATTATATCCAGGGTAGTGGATACACTCATTGACCCAATAATTTTGGCAAGGTGTGGAGCAATTTGTCTGATTGCCTGTAAACACATAAATACCTGGGTAACACTGGTGCGTAACTGCTTGATGGATGCACTGCAGGAATGGAAGGATTAGGAGGGGGCAGTATTTCCTGGCCCACGATGCTGAATGGCTAATAAGGCGATTTAGATTCCCGAGAGCCGTGCTCCTGGATCTATGTGCTGAACTGGGTCCAGCGTGAGACACGCCAACCTGACTGAACCGCGCAAGCCGGTACAAATCAAAAGTACTGACCACTCTGGGGTTTCAGGCAACCGGCTGGGAAATAGCAGACAGGTATGCATTTGATAGATTAGATACCTTTCAAAGCCCCTTTTGGGCATATTATAATTCTGTTCAATTACATCTTGAGGTCTAGGATATGGTCGCTGTCCCCAAGTGCTATAATTCCTGCCGTCTTGGATGGCATTATTAATGAGTAGTCAACACATCAACTTTCCTTACACTGGGAGAACAGGCCGACATTAAAAAGGCAATTTGCAGCAATGTAATCTGTGCACTTGTATTGCTGTCAGGGCCCCATATGAACACCAACATGTGTGTGTTAATAGAAAGCACTTGCATTGGATTAATGGTCCTGACCAATGCGGTGGCACGATGGCCCGTCCCAATACACGCCTCCTTTATCTTGACGCATAGCCGTGCCTGATTGGCCGGCTTCTCTGTAACTTATAAAAAAACTTTCTAACCATGCAGGCCAAATGTATAAATACTCTCGGTTGTAACCCACAGGTGGCGCCGGCTCCTCGCCCCATTTCAAAACACCAAGAACGCAGAGGAAATGCACGCTCCATCGGCCTCCTCAAATTGCCGATGGCGGTATTCAGATGCCTCAGGTGGCAGAGTTTTTATACCACCCAAAAATAAAGTCTGTGCAGAACGTCACATGCCCTGATTATCTTGCAATGGTGCTGAGGACTGGTATTCCTCCTCCACCTGACCCACAGCTACCTCCCTGGACAACAAGGCTATCAACAGAGAGGCCGGATGGTCTTCGGCTGCAGCACCGTCGCCGGGTACCTCCTCGCAACCTACCACTCCCGTCGACTCTGGGACAACTACAGGAGAACATTTCACATTAGCTCACTATTTATTTTTTCTCACTCTGACATTGTATCTGAGAAGGAGGGAGACACTGACATGGCAGACGCTTGCTTCCCCAAGTATTGAGACTATTTGAGTTCAGCAGTGTGTGAGCTCTTGCCCTCACCAGTAGCAGACGTGCGCTGACGCACAATGTACAATATATATTTTCGGGCCTCCACCTTCAGTTTAGACCACTTTTTACTTCTTTTTTTTAATATCTCTGGCACGGTTCTCTCTGGGTTGCTCTCACTCCATTAACAGCTGCAACAACATGTTGCCACTCACTTTTTTTCCATCTTCTATTTATGACCCTCGCTGCTGTGACCAAAAAAACTAAATGTCCTTTCTGACCTCCACCTCCAGTTCATTTTTTTTCCTCGTCTTCCTCTCGGTTGTAGCCATGATTCAGCGCACATAACCATTAATCAGCTTATCTACATGCATCAATATACACAAGGTGCTTTGCATTGACAACCTGTGGTTGAACGAGGGCGGGATATGAGGCTGATCCACGTACACTTTGAGTATGGTTCCTACGCACAGTTTACTAAATGAGACCCCCGTTGTTTTACATTGTGATATGTAATGATGGACCGTACGTTAGAATGGATGCAACCATTTATCACGCTAAGTGCTGACACGGAACATCACACAATGGTACACAAACATGTACAGTGTGTTTATGGTAACAGGTACACACAGAGTACACACACATTTATAACGTGTATATAGATATTTTACACACACACACACACACACACATAGAATAGAAAGTAGAAGGTGTGTGCATCTGTTACTTTTTGAAACGGCCACAACCTTTTACTGCGTGGTTAATGATGTGAAACGGCGGCGATTAGGTTTAGGCAACAAAAACCTACATTTTTGGCTTCAAATAAGTACGTTGTGTAACCTTATCAGACAAAATTACTCAACTTTTGGTTTCACACAGGGCGCGAACCCGGGTCTAAAGTGGGCTTTGTGGGTCAGTATTAAGACGCCGAGGGCCCACACATTGGTATTAGACACACTGGGAGTGTGATAAGGCAACAGGTTTGATGTTCCGATGTGCAATGAGTCAAACTGATGAATATACAGATTAAGAATCCTTCCTGTAAATGCACAATATAACACTTTGTGTTTTGCAATACTAGATTTTACCATAAGATGCATCAGCAAACATTGCTGATCATGACAGAATCATTTATATAATCAAAAGTCCCCTCAAACTGTGGACTGGGCTTGAGTGAGCAGCTGAGAGGGAAGAAACACATAGATGAATTTAGTCCAAGTAATAAAACACTGAGGCGTCCCACAGAATGTCTGCACTGAAAAAAAAGTATAGTTTAGTTTGTGTCACATGGTAGACACACACACAGGTAGACTAAGACTATTACCTTCCAGTTCCAGAGCAATCTTTAGATCAGACCTTTTTTTCTGCTCTCACTCATCGGCCACAGGGCCAAGTGCTGTTTCCCCAGCACGACCGCCTTAAATGAAATTCCCCGATGGACTGATTAGAGAGACAAAGCACAATAGCGGGTCACAGATGTTACAAACCAGCTCGTCTGAACACACTCTGCCCTTTCCATTACACCGAGAGCTCCACAAAATGTTTTATATTTCATATCTAATGCCCTGAAAAGGACCAATCCAACGCAAACGTTTCATCTCTTCACCTCATGTTATTGGAAACTCCACTGAATGTGTGGTTGCTTAAAGCTAGGGCTGGAGTACACAAGATTAAAAAAAAAGATGGACCCGTACTTGTATAGATCTTTTCTAGTCTTCAGACCACTCAAAGCGCTTTAACACTGCATGACATCATTCACCCATTCACACACTGATGAGAGGAGTTACCATGCAAGGTGCCACATCAGGATTATCAACCATTCATACACCGTAGAACAGTTACGGGAGCAATTTAGGGTTAAGTGTCTTGCTCAAGGACACATCGACATGGGCTAGCGGAGCCGGGGATCGTACCGCCGATTCTCTGACTAAAGGACGACGCTGCTCACCACTGAGCTCTGTGTTGCCAACTCTTTTCCAATACAGGTACCTAGCAGCACTAGCTCCAAAAGTAGCTAAATCTAGCTAGAAAATTGCCAAATTGGCAACTCTGACAGCCCGCCTCTTCAGGTCTCCCTCCAAAGCCATGTCCCCAAAATGATCATCATCTATCACGACCGGGTGTGGTGTGTGGAGACTCAGGTGCAGAGGAAGGAGACCGGAGGCAGGTTTAAAGAGCAAAATCCAAAACGTCCTTTACTTAGGAAAAAAACAAACTCAAAACAAAGAAGGCAAGGAGTGACGAGCGACATGGACACACATGATACAAAGACAAACCGACAGGGGACAAGGGAAAGCGGGGGAGTATATATAGGGGAGGGGAAACACAGGTGAAGGGAATCATACTAATGGGAGTGGCTGAGGGCAGGTGCAGGGGATCACAATCAAAGACAAACACACAATTAACTAACCGGCCCTCACAGTACCCCCCCCCCCCCCCCCCCCCCTCTAGAGCCGGCTCCAGACGGCCTAGGCTGGTCCGGGTGGCGCCGGTAGAAATTCCTGATGAGGGACTTGGCCAGAATGTTCTTGGAGGGAACCCAGGACCTCTCCTCCGGTCCATATCCCTCCCAGTCGACCAAGAACTGGTGACCTCGACCCCTGGGGCGGACTGCCAATAGCCGCTTCACCGTGTAGACTGGACCGCCGTCAACGATCTGGGGGGGTGGAGGGGGTCTAGAGGCGGGAACCAGTGGGCTGGTCCTTACTGGCTTGACCCTAGAGACGTGGAAGGTAGGGTGGACCCGCATGGCTCTAGGGAGTTGTAGCCGGACTGCCGCAGGACTGAT
Organism: Myoxocephalus aenaeus; assembly: GCA_038501785.1. NCBI lineage: Eukaryota > Metazoa > Chordata > Actinopteri > Perciformes > Cottidae > Myoxocephalus > Myoxocephalus aenaeus. The sequence continues at coordinate 1,962,715 of JBAMJR010000025.1, forward strand.
TACCCTGGAGATGGGAAAGGGACCGATGAACCTGGGCATAAGCTTGCGGGACTCGCCCCGAAGGGGAAGATCCTTCATGGACAGCCAGACCCTCTGTCCCACCCGGTAGCGAGGAGCTGGGGTACGGTGTCTATCAGCTGCCCTCTTGTAGCTGTCCGAAGTCCGAAGTAGCGCCGCTCTCGCCCTCCTCCACGTAAGGTGACATCGCCACACCAGCGCCTGTGCGGATGGAACCGCAATCTCTCCCTCGAGGTCTGGAAACAAGGGAGGTAAGTACCCGTACACACATTGAAAGGGGGAGAGACCTGTGGCAGAGACTGGAAGAGAATTATGGGCGTACTCCACCCAGCCTAGTTGTTGGCTCCAGGAGGTGGGGTTCTGAGAGGCCATACAACGGAGCCCTGTCTCCATCTCCTGGTTGTACCAGGAGATGGGAGTGGCTGAGGGCAGGTGCAGGGGATCACAATCAAAGACAAACACACAATTAACTAACCGGCCCTTACATCATCAGCAACATGCTACTGGTACTCACGGCGGTTAAACTGGCAGTTTGTGGAAGAAAAAAAGCCTCCGGTGACTTGTTATCCCCGGAGTTTTTTTCTCTCTCTCCACATCATTTGATGTATTGATTGATGTCAAGTTGTAAAGATAATATCAACATATTAAACAAAACAGGCTTATGATGTAGATAACCAACCCAAGCTTTAAAGTGACTGACAAAAAACTAGCTTCATAATCTCATTGACAAATGTCTTTATTGTGCATCTTTGAATGTACAATTAACAGTTCAAAAGTCATACAATGACCTAGTGCATTACTCTAGGTAAGGTAATGCTTACTTGTACAGCATGGCAGCAAAAATTACAGCACTGAATGGAAGAAACATGTTCACGACAACCGATCAAGGACCAACATTTGTTTGACAGGGGTGTGATTTGAACCCACGCCTCCTAAGAGACTGACGTACTACCCGACAGAGGTCACTTTTTAACAGCTGTGATCACTGTTCTGTCAAACGTTTACCCATAAAACACAGTGCAGCCACATTGCAGACGGTCTTTAAACACAGTCTATGTATGGAAGGTGAACAGGCAGAATACCTTTCATCCTGTCAATGCCGATGGAGAAGAACTGCAATGTGAAAGTCAGTGAAGCCATTCACATGAGGCCGTTTTGGGAATGTTTAATGACACCCGTTCAGGTGAGTTTGCCCAGTTTGCTGCCGTAGTTCTGAGCTTGAGGCTAGACATGACAAGGCTGCAATGCTTAAGGAATTAGATACTCCAAATGTGGAGAAAACAGTAAAAAATAAATAAAATAAAGCCAAGTTTTAAGATATTCTTCCTAAATGGGTGGGAGGCTGAAGTGCACTACCGGCTAAAAAGCCTGGCAAACGTCTGTCTGAGAGGAGGTGGATGATTTTCCGCCTGGGCTCAGACCAAAGACGCTGATTTACATCTGTAGCTGCTGGCACATTCATCTTATCTTTTTGTCTCAATTTAAAGCTAACAGACTCATCCTCTTTATCTGCGTCGGGTCCAGAGTCCTTTCTGTTGGAGCGATGACTTCATTGTTGCCCAGCGTAGCTGCAAGTGTAGAGCATGGGACCTTTACAGTACGGGTTTGGGCTGAAATACCCACCCATAACCCCCTTGAAAATGAATATCCTAGAAGTTAGCATGGTAACCATTTATCATCATACTTCTGGCTACTTCTATAGCGCATTCAACACTAGAAATCTGTTGGATTGCTTTTTGGCATGACCAATGTCTCTGGGAAATGTAGTCTTTTTTTACCAACGCTTGGTCATTGCCCCTTACCCTTAAGCATCAGTTTTGGACGTGTCAGTTTACATTTAATACACATTCCACTTGCAAGGAAGGTGTGTAACAATTCGCCCTCAGCTTTAGATAGAGGGGGAAAAGCACAACGCTAAATTAAAAGGACATGGGCGGATCTGTTGCTAATACCTGTCAAAAGCTGCCACCGGATTGCGCAACAAAAACACACGAAAACCAACAGTCAGTTGTCAGTCTGGGTATTATTCACCAAATTAAATTCAATGCCACAAAGCAAGACACATAACACAAACAATTACCCCCTCCCCCAAAACACAACTTAATCACCAGCTCCCAACAGTCCCGCAGCGATTCAGCGTCCTGGAAGATGCGTCCAGAGACGAAAGAAATCCCCCCCCCCAAAGTCGGCGCACACAGCTCCGCGTCGGGCGGAGACGTGGCGAGAGAGAGTCGCCGCGTCGGCCTGCCCCGCGCTACCTTACGGCAGTCCTCCCAGCAGCTGGGCCCAGTGCTTCGGCTTTCGGCGCAGTCCTCTGTAACAATTCCACCCCCGCTGGGTTCGTACAATCCCACAGGGCAGTCGCCGTAGTGCCGTCCTGCATCCACTGAGCGCTGTCTGCCGGCGCGTCTGAACTCCGACCAGAAAACAAAAGCTCTCGCGACACTTCCCCTCGCGCACCTTAAATACCCACGCCAAAATAAAAGTAATAACAATAACAAATAATAAACGGTCCCATTTAAACCCGTGTCCCTGTTCAGGCCACCGATAACATTCCAGGCACAGCACTTATGTATAAAAGAAAATAAACCACCAGGTTTCCTCTTTTAGTAGGGCTGTACCAAAGGCAGGCCTATGCGGTCTTTACATTCCCCCCCCCCCCAGCCAGCGGCTTATCGGGGCCATAATAAGGTTTCATGTCAACCACATTTACACTGTCCACCTTCATCTTACCAGTCAACCATTGAACACGGTAGTTTACAGGACCTAACTTCTTCTCGGCCCTGACAGGCCCTAACCATTTGGGTGCAAATTTGGCAGAGAATTTGTCTGAGGCTTTAGACAGTGGGTGTGACCTAACCCAGACCAGATCGCCCACCCCAAAGTGTACATCTCTGCGGCGCGCATTGTAGTACCTGGCTTGTCTGGCCTTGGCCACACCAACATGTCTTTCGACCTCCTTTAACATTTGTGTGTGCGTGTGTAGCATGTTGTATGTGGACGTGTTGGGTGCAGGGGTCTGGTGCAAGAGACGCTCCAGCGGGCCCCTGACGTTGCGGCCCAGAGCCAACACTGCAGGGGTTACGCCAGTAGTCTCATGTACCGCCGTGTTGATAGCCAGCCGGAACTCCGGCAACCACCGGTCCCAGTCTTGGTGGTGGTCCCCTACAAAGGAGGCGATCATGGTCTTCAGCGTCCTGTTGACCCTCTCCGTCAGATTCGTCTGGGGATGGTAAGCCGTAGTGAGCTTTTGCGTCACGCCCCAGGTCTCACACAGGCTGGACATTAGATGGCTCGTGAATTGGGGTCCCCGATCCGAGACCAGGTACGCCGGTACCCCCCAGCGGGTGAAGATGTCATTTTTCAAAACCTGGCAGACCTTTGGCGTTTTTGCATCTTTCAGAGCAAAAAGCTCTACCCACTTAGTGTAGTAGTCCACCACCACCATCAGGACTGAATTCCGGGACGTGCTGAGTGGGAAGGGCCCCATGAAGTCCACGCCTAACATCTCCCCGGGTTGGTTGACCTCAGTCGTCTGAAGCTGTCCAGCCGGCTTGGTGTTAGAGGCCTTATACTGCTGACACGTGAGACAGGCCCGAACATGCCCCCACACATCCTTACGGACCGTTGGCCACCATGCCACCTCTAGGATTCTTAAGAGTGTCTTCATCCTTCCTAAATGCCCTCCAAAGGGGCTATCATGGAAGTAGGCCAGAAACTCCGGGGCTAGCACGGCCGGAACAACTAGTTGATAGTTGAATCCTCCGTATTTGGACGGTACACCCCGATACAACACTCCTTGTTGTAGGTCATAGTGAATACGGCCGGGTGTGGGCTGGCAAACTGTCGGATTAAGCTCTTGGCATAACGCGTCAGTTTGCTGGGCCTCTTCAATGACCTGCATGGAACTGGGTAGATCGGACCAGCGAGTTTTGGCAACAGCCACACACACACTACCTTCTTGTGGTGGAGGTGGTGCACGGGACAGCGCATCCGGAACAACGTTGCAGCAACCCTTCTTGTACTGAACTCGGAAAGAGAATGCCTGCAGGCGCAGAGTCCATCTGGTGAGCCGTGATGTCGCTTTGGGACAGTTGAAGGCCCAGGCCAGAGCACTGTGGTCTGTGAACACAACAAAGGTCTCTCCTTCAAGGAAATGACGCCACTTTTCCACCGCCCACACAACCGCCAGGCATTCCTGCTCCGAGGTGGAATACCTCAATTCAGCCCCCTGAAGAGCCCGTGACGCGAAGGCGATGACTCTTTCGTCGCCCTCAATGGTCTGCATCAGTACGGCTCCAAGACCCACCCCACTAGCGTCACAGTGAACTTGGAAAGGAAGGTGGGGCCTTGGCTGAGCCAGCACCGGTGATGTCTGTAGCCGATCCTTCAGCTGTTCAAAGGCGGCCTGACAGGTTGCGGTCCACTCCCACAATACCCCTTTTCTCTTCAGGTTGTTGAGTGGGGCCACAATGTCAGCCAGCCTTGGGATGAACTTGTGGTACCAGCCCACTAGACCCAGGAACCTCTGGAGACTTTTCAAGTCCGTGGGAGCTGGGTAGGCTGCGATGGCATCCACTTTTGAGCGGTCAACTTCCACCCCTTTCCCGGAGACTACGTGCCCAAGAAAGGTGAGTTGCGTCTGGAGAAGATGGCATTTTTTTACATTGAGGGTCAGCTGAGCCTGATGGAGTTTCTGGAACACTGCCTCGAGGTCTCGCAGGTGCTGATCTTGCGTCGGAGAAAAGACAATAATATCGTCTATATAGACAAAGCAGATCTTGCCTTTCAACTCCCCCAGGACTCTTTCCATCAGCCTCTGAAAGGTGGCACCTGCATTCCGCAAACCGAATGGCATGACCTTGAACTGGAATAGGCCGAGATGGGTGATCATGGCGGTCTTCTGCTTGCTCTCCGCATCCATCGCCACCTGCCAGTATCCACTCCGGAGGTCTAGGGAGCTGAAGTACTGAGCCCCCTGCAAGGACTCCAAAATGTCATGCACCAGCGGCACTGGGTAGGCATCATGGTGGGTTTTGGCGTTAACTCCCCTGTAGTCCACACAGAAACGTGGTGTCCCATCTTTCCTCGGGGTCAAAACCACCGGGGAGGCCCATGCAGAAGAGGATGGTTCAATGACGCCACCACTTAGCATCTTGTTAAGTAGTCCCTCTATAATGGCTTGCTTCTGTGGCGACACTCGGTAGGCTCTCCTTCGTATTGGCACCTCGTCCGCCGTCCAGATTGTATGCCTTGCAACGTCGGTGGCACCAGTAGCCTCTGTCCACACCGTAGACCACTTCTGCAACAGCGGCCTGACCACCTCCGGTTGAGCCTCCCACAGCGGAACTGCCGGCGGTTTCACGTTGGCGTCTTCCATCACTGCCATGTAGAAGTTGACTGCAGGCTCTGCATGACTCCATTTCAGTGCCTCACGGGTCTTGGGTAAGAATGTATACTCCCTTCCCCCGGGCATGCTATATTTTCTCCGGTGGGGCTTTAAAATAATCTGGCTTGCACACATAAAGTCCAGGCCGAGCAGCAATGGCATGCATAACTGGTCGTCGCCGAGCACATGTACGCTAACAGTTATGGGGGTATCATGGATGTTAAGGAGCAAGACGGTTCTACCTAATGCCTGGCTCTCTTGCCCATTGGCCATAATAAACTTAGGGATCTCACTTGCACCTAATGTCTCCCCCGCCGTCCTAATGCTGCCCCACAGCGTTCTACTCATTAAGGAGTAAGTGCAACCTGAGTCGAGTACCGCGTCACCTCGTAAGCCTCGGATCTCTATTGGCACCACTAGGAGAGTGGGAACCCCTAGCACCGAGGCTACCTCTGCGCCGTGCCCCCGGCCTTGCCCATGTTCAGATTTCTTGTTGGGTTTCTTGGCAGGGTGCTCTGAAGGGGTTGCCTGCTGTGTTCTGCTCCAGTAATCTTTAGAGTTACACCAGTCCTTTTCAATCAGGGAGCCCACCTTGACCACTTGGTCCACCGTAGTGACGATGCCGCGTAGGCCACTTGCCAACCTCGGATTACAGGCCCTGAGGATACGCCGCACCATCTCCTCCTCAGACATCTCGGGTCTCCATTTCAGGCAGAGCGCCCGATGATCATAAGCAAAGTCCCTCAGGCACTGGGTGTGTGCTTGCACATTTGCGCGTAGTTGCTCCTCAATCTCCGACTGATAGTCGGTGGGCAGGAAAGCTTCAAGGAAAGCCCCTTTGAACTTTGCCCAATTGGATATCTTGCCGCGGGCTGCCAGCCACCAGCTCCGTGCTGGGCCCTTTAGCACTGCATTGAGCGTGCCTACGAGTTCAACATCACTTAAGGGTCTAAGGGTGAGAAAATTCTCGCACTGCTCAATAAAGTCTGTGACATCTGTAGAACTTCTTGACACACCGAACTGGGGAAAATCCATTCTGACGGGTAACCTGCCCATCGCCGCAGGCAGGGATGTGAGACCTGTACTGTCCCCAGCCCTCTGCCGGCTGTCGAGCGGCGCCCCTGCAGGAGTGGAAAAGCTGGCTGGCCTCCAAGAGAGACTATTCTTCTTGAGGGCTTTCTTCAGCTCTTGTTCCCATCGGGTATCCCTCCGTTCCAGACATGCCACTATGGTTCGGTCCAAGCACTGCAGCCGGGCGTCGACATAGCCTTTAGCCGCCTCTGCCATGGTCCCGATGGCCGACCTGAGCCCCTCTTCCCGATTGAGTGTGCTGTCACCTGCTTCTTTGAGTCGATTCTCTAGGGTGTCAACCCTTAAGTGGAGGTCTTGAAGCTGCTCTCTGAGTGCCACAACCTCATCATCCTCCTCCTCCTCAGGCCGTTGAAGCTCCTGCTCCGACGGCTCAAGATACATAGACTCCAACCGGCTGGTCAACTCTAAGACGCCACTTTGATTGTGTCTAGAGGTGACGTGACGGTAAGGGTGAGCCTCCAGATCAGCCTCAGCACCAGCAAGCGGGCTAGCATCTTGGTCTGACTCTGAGAAGGGGGATGCATCTTCTTCAGGTGTCCCACCATCCATGGCTGCCGCCCGGTGGCTCATGCCGTACATGTATGTGGAGATGTGGCTATGCTATCAGGGACAATATGGATGTAGGGTGTTTGTTATGCTACGTGTATTGTGTTGGCTGTGTGACGGGTACTACAGTCTACGCACTAAACATCTAACCACATTCATCAAAAAAAAAACAATTGTTGTGGAACAATTAAATACAATTTTGTTAGAATGCACACCTCACCAGGGCCATACTTATATTATTCGCACAGCCACAAGTACTACAACTGTAACTGGCTTGGTGTAAAACAAAAACACTCAAACTAAAAATAGGTTAAGCAGCAAACAATTAACACAAATATCACAACTAACTAATCCTCCAGGTCCCCATACTGGCCACCACTCTGTAACAATTCGCCCTCAGCTTTAGATAGAGGGGGAAAAGCACAACGCTAAATTAAAAGGACATGGGCGGATCTGTTGCTAATACCTGTCAAAAGCTGCCACCGGATTGCGCAACAAAAACACACGAAAACCAACAGTCAGTTGTCAGTCTGGGTATTATTCACCAAATTAAATTCAATGCCACAAAGCAAGACACATAACACAAACAATTACCCCCTCCCCCAAAACACAACTTAATCCCCAGCTCCCAACAGTCCCGCAGCGATTCAGCGTCCTGGAAGATGCGTCCAGAGACGAAAGAAATCCCCCCCCCCCAAAGTCGGCGCACACAGCTCCGCGTCGGGCGGAGACGTGGCGAGAGAGTGTCGCCGCGTCCGCCTGCCCCGCGCTACCTTACGGCAGTCCTCCCAGCAGCTGGGCCCAGTGCTTCGGCTTTCGGCGCAGTCCTCTGTAACAATTCCACCCCCGCTGGGTTCGTACAATCCCACAGGGCAGTCGCCGTAGTGCCGTCCTGCATCCACTGAGCGCTGTCTGCCGGCGCGTCTGAACTCCGACCAGAAAACAAAAGCTCTCGCGACACTTCCCCTCGCGCACCTTAAATACCCACGCCAAAATAAAAGTAATAACAATAACAAATAATAAACGGTCCCATTTAAACCCGTGTCCCTGTTCAGGCCACCGATAACATTCCAGGCACAGCACTTATGTATAAAAGAAAATAAACCACCAGGTTTCCTCTTTTAGTAGGGCTGTACCAAAGGCAGGCCTATGCGGTCTTTACAGGTGTACCTAGTCTTTTAGGTTTACTTATCCAACAAATGTGTGGTGAAGGTATTGAAAGTATTTGGTTGAGCTTAGAATGTGGTTTGGGGGAAATAAAATAATGTTTGTTTCGTAACTGGCGTCAGCAAAAGTCAGGAGGTTGTCCAACAAGTTGGGAGTGAGAACGGGTTGCCTTAGCATAAGCAGCCATTGACTATCTATCATTATGCTATACCTTCCTTAGCCCTGTGATACACATGCTCCACATGCCTGCATCTCTGAACACGAAATTTCTTCATTTGAAAAGGTTTTGGGCAACTTCTGCAGCTGCATTTGAGGCTCCTTTACACTTCCACTGTAGAGACATGGACTACACAAAGTAGGAGGTCTGAGCTCTGCGGCCTTAAATTTGGAGTCTCTTGTGGGACAGATTTTCATCGCCAATCATTTGGAAGAGGAATAACAACTCCTCCACTTCTGCTCAGGCCGCATTGCTCTGCTAAACTCCTCCTATGGCTGTGAGGAGCTGGAAAGAGAGGATATTAGTCTTTGTCAAAGAGCTGAAGTATAATATTTCCTCTAATATAAAGCAAACAATACCATTAAAATAGGTTCCAAAGGTGAGCGGTTTCGACCACACTGTGAGAAGTACAACAAAATGGGGAAAAACACTGCAGGCATTTGTTTCAAAGTCTTTAATAGCGATCTAAAGCAGGGATTAATGCTCATGACCTGTAAATTACACCGACACTGCCTTATTGTCTCTTACCTGGTGTTCAGTGTTTTCATACATTAGAGGGCCTAATGGGCGATTTCTTCTAAAACATCCTAATAAATCTTATCCCAGTCAGATCTGGCCAATAGGCACCTGTACGATAGGATTTTACCCACATCTACTCTTAGTGCCAGTAAAGCCTCTTTATTTCTATTTGACACATGTCTAATGTTGCAAGGCGCATGCCGTCGAGTTTTATAATGGCCCTCACTGCAGTTGGGTGCGTCAACTGAAAATAAAAACTACCATTGAGAACTTTTTAAGTCTCTTGGTGTATTTTACTAATTCTGTCAGCTTCGTCCATCTGCTAAACTCATCTACATTGAGACACATTTATGCCAATGTAACCAAAGTGTGTTTGTTTTTTTCCCAAAAAAACTAAACAGTTAGGAAAATAGCACATTCTTCATCTTTCAGTTGAAAAGTTGAATTTACAACCAATAAAAAATACTAACCAACTCAGTGTTTCCCCTAGGTTTACAGCTTCGGGGGCGGCACGGCGGCGGGGGCGGCACGGCGGCGACGACACCAACACAAACACTTAAAGTAGTGGTTCTCAAACTTTTTCTGTAAATAACTTCATTTTGTGACTCCATCTGTGCTTTTAGAAATAACAGAATGAAGAAAATTGCAATCACTTTCAAGTAAATCAATTTGCTCCATCGGACATTTTTTTATTTTTAAATTGCAATCACTTAGAACAATGAAAATAAAGTTATATCTGTGCAAAAAAATAACTAATATTTAGTTACTACTAAATAGCTCATTGTGGAAAACAATAAGCTATTTATTTTTTTGCCAAACAAAACAGAATGAGTGCAGATATGTGAGCATCAGGTTGCATCAGTATTAGTGGAGCAGTGAGCCTCTACACATCTTTTATAAACGGGGTTGTAGATTTGATACAATTCATGCTCAACGTTGATCTGAGATCTGTTTTCTGTTTTGAGAGACGCAGCAGCAGGAAGGACGTCACGGAGACTTCTGGCAAAGAGCCAAAAGTCGCTATGCGCATGCGCAAGCGTAACCTGTTAACGGTAAACATTTACCCGAAAGTACAGGCTTTTCTCCATGTATGTATTAATGACTTAGTTTTATGTCCGTGTACTTTGTACTTTTGTAATATGTGAAGCCAGCAGCTCATTGTTGGTAGAAGACACGAGCACTTTGGCTCTTTCACCTGGAGCAGGAGAGCTGCTCCGGGTTCAGAGAGCTGCTCCGGTGCTCCTCACATGAGAGCTGCTGTTGCCATCTTCACCCTGGGAGCGTTTAAAACGCGCATATAGGTCTGCTTTTCACGCGACATATTTTTTGACGCTCTCTGTCCGCTGCTGTGTGCTCATCGCTCACCTGTCTGTGCGCTTCAGGGCGGAACTCCGCTGTGCGCGACGCAGAGCAAGGAGAAGTGTTAACGCGACCATGTAGAGACCGAAATGACAAGCTGTGTGTGGATAAGATTAATAAAATACGGCCGTTTAGTTTGTTTAATAACAGAACAAGGTGTAGACCTGTTCTATAGGAAAGAGAAACTTAAATGACGACTTGTGATCTGGCGCTGTCGAGAAAATTACAGGGGGGCGAGGGTTTTTTCAGGGGGGCGCCCCGCCCCCCTATTCTAACGGTGGGGGAAACGCTGCCAACTACTACAGCTTGGTCTGCTATGACCACCGAGCCAGCATGTCCATGTGGGGCCTGGGTTTATTCACCGGTTTATTCACTGACTTTAAGAGGGATCTGACTGGGCTTTAACACTCTGGGGTCTGTGGTCATTTTCTTGTTTTACATAATTTTTTAATTTCCCTTTTTAAAGTCACTTGCATATGATACATACTCATGTGTTGTATATAAAAAATTACAGAACAATCTCAGCTATCTATATAATGAGGCACCATTGTCCCAAGGCACAAGTGTAAAGAGAAAATATGACACGTAACTGAGATCCAACACTACTAATCGTACTAAGTTCACTGTAAGAAAGTTAACGGTGATAGGGACAACAGTTGATTACGCACCGTTCAGTCATAGACGCGGAAGATAACAGCCAACACGGCACTATGTAGTGACGTGCTAACGCTGCTGAGCTATGTCAACAAACGCACGTTATTTACGGTCTTACAAACACATAATGGAGGTCCAACACTACTGGTCGTACTATGTTCACTGTAAGAAAGTTAACGGTGATAGAGACAACAATTGATTACTCACCGTTCAGTCTCACAGAAACGCTGTAGCCAGCTATCTGGCCCGTTAGCTCCGGCTAGCTCCTTGTTAGCGAATCCTTCAGGCTCTGAAGCTGCGCCATCTGTCCATCCTCTCCAAGATAGCTTTGCTCAGGACTCTTTGCTTGGCATCTTCTGACTCACACTGAAGCTTTGCATGCCTCATACATGTCCATGTTTAGATGCTCAGACGCGGCAGTGGAAACCATATCCGCCAGATTTGAAACCATATCTCTGTGACGTATTATTGTGAAGATAGGATTTTATTAAAAACTTAAACATCTGGTTTTACGCGTCGACGCGGGCCCCGCCGCCAAAGGGTTAAGTGGGACCCAAATAGGCTACATTATGGGTTTCGGTGAATAAACCCAGTCCGCACCAACTTCAAACCCGTATGGGCAAACACAGGTGAGGCCACCATGGAAACTGCGGACAAACCCACTTGGGCACTAGCAAAGGATGGCTAAAGTTAGTTGCTATTAGCAAAGACTTAATAGTTATTGCTATATGATGCACACAGTGGCGGGCCGTGCATTTTCTACCTAGGCCTTCTCTGCTGTCTGATATCGTTTATATAAATACGCGCATGGCGGGATGCTGCGTCATTAACAGACATGTAGTCCACATCAAGTAGAACAAATTCACAAGAACCAGTCACATTTAGTTATAAAAAAAACATGACAAAACAATCCAACAAAACTGCAGCACTAAAACATTGCACACTCAAGCCATCAGAAGGTAACGATATTAATTATGTAATAAAAACAACACTGTGGAGGTGGGGTTGGCTCAGCTACAGAGGGAACTGAGCAGGGTGTGGTTCAGGGAACAGGTGCTGGGATGAGGTGTCATCAGCCTCAGCTGGGGGCAATTTGAGTGTGTGTCTCTCCCCGTTAAAACAGGAGTAGCGTCTTAGGAACGATAGAGAGCGTTGAGCAGAGGCGACGTGGCTGCAACAGCTGTTACAGTCGGAGGAGAAGACGACGAGCCAAGGCGGGCGTGAGGCCGGGAGCGCACATAACAGCTGATAAATAAAAGCTATTAAGAAACCGCAAATTCTAGCGCGTTGCCCTTTGTGCTGCCCGAGACTTGCAGGGGTAACAGAGGTTCATTACAAACACCATAGACACATTAACACAACGCTACTGCAGATGTAAAAAGACAAACAGCAGTTCACTCACCAGATGCTGTTCACTTAACCCTTTGGGGGCGGGGCCCGCTTCGAAGCGGGGGCAGATGTTTAAGTTTTTAATAAAATCCTATCTTCACAATAATACGTCACAGAGATATGGTTTCAAATCTGGCGGGTATGGTTTCCACTTCCGCGTTGAGCATCTAAACATGGACGTGTTTAGATGCTCAGGACGTGTCGTATGACGCGTGCAAAGCTTCAGTGAGTCAGAAGATGCCAAGCAAAGAGTCCTTAGCAAAGCTATCTTGGAGAGGATGGACAGATGCCGCAGCTTCAGTGCCTGAAGGATTCGCTAACAAGGAGCTAGCCGGAGCTAACGGGCCAGATAGCTGGCTACAGCGTTTCTGTGAGACTGAACGGTGCGTAATCAATTGTTGTCCCTATCACCGTTAACTTTCTTACAGTGAACATAGTACGACTAGTAGTGTTGGACCTCCATTATGTGTTTGTAAGACCTTAAATAACGTTTGTTTGTTGACGATAGCTTAGTAGCGTTAGCACGTCACTACATAGTGCCGTGTTGGATGTTTTCTTCCGCGTCTACGACTGAACGGTGTATAATCAACTGTTGTCCCTATCACCGTTAACTTTCTTACAGTGAACATAGTACAACTAGTAGTGTTGGACCTCCATTAATCGTTACTACAGTACTGTTTGTCACGGTAGCTGATGCTTCCACGGAGCTAGCGGTAGCGCGCTAACGGAGATAGCTGATTACATCTATGAACGGTGGGTAATCAACTGTTGTCCCTATCACCGTTAACTTTCTTACAGTGAACTTAGTACGATTAGTAGTGTTGGATCTCAGTTACGTGTTTGTAAGGCTGTAACTAACGTTGTACATTTTTAGCTCATGGCCTGAGCATAGTTGGATCTGTTAGCTTTAGCAATGTTTGCACGTAGCTAGCTCATGCAGTGTCTGAGCATAGTCAGTGTTGGATCTTCCTTACGTGTCGGTGTCTAATCATTACTTTCTATCAGTGAACTCATACTGACTAGTAATAATGTATTTTACAGAGTGGATTCAGAGCTGTGAGGGTCCAGAGGACAACATGCAGCATCGCTGCAGCAGTCTCCCTGTCCATCTGCCTGCCAACAGATCACCTAGCAGGCCACAAAGCCAGCCACAGCTCATAATAATAATAAATTTGATTTTAGACATTTATTTACATGTGTACCATTTTATTCATATATTCCACTGCTTTTGTGAACCTAAGACCTTTGGTAAACAAATTTCCATCACCAAAACCGATATACCACCTGAGTAAAGTTATGTTTTCACAACAAATATGAAAAATTTCCAAAATCAAGATTACATTTTTCAATTTTAGTCATATTTTCTCTTTACACTTGTGCCTTGGGACAATGGTGCCTTATTATATAGATAGCTGAGATTGTTCTGTAATTTTTGATATACAACACATGAGTATGTATCATATGCAAGTGACTTTAAAAAGGGATATTTAAAAATTATGTAAAACGCGAAAATGACCACAGACCCTAGAGTGTTAAAGACAAAGTTCATCCGCCTCTCTTTGTTAACAAACAGTTCAATGACGAAGTTGTACAGTTTATCGGTGCGCTTCAGTCCCAGTACCAGCTCCTGTTCGATGGCCATACACGCCAGTGAGGACAGTCGAGCCTCCCGTTTTAGGGCAGAAAATGTTCTCTCGAAGTGGCAGTCAATATGAGGACCGTCACCGCCAAGCATGGCCGTAACTCTCCGTGAGAAAGGCCTCATCAGTAAATATGTTTCTCCTCCTCCTTCAGCCATTGAGTGTTAAAAAAACTAACAATGTCTTAACTTCTGACTACTACTGAGTTTTGCTAGCAGCTAGGTCGCTTTCTGTTGACAGAAGTCACGCTGGCCCACTGACCAATCAAAATTATTATAATACATGTAGTGTATTTGTGAAAAAATAATTACATTATAAAATAGCTATAACTTTGTGATTCTGTTTAGGCCAGCAGAGAAGGCTTAGCAGGCCCTGACGTCCCACCACTGGATGCACATTACTAAGTGAGTTTGCTTATTTTATGACTCTTTGGCGTGAACTTTCATAATTTTTCTTATGAATGGCAGTTTGACTGAATGATCTAAATCCAAGGTCTACTTAGCTTTCACTAGCTTTACCACTGCATTTCATGCTATTGCCTGCACCAGAAGATTGGATTTGGATGTCAGTTGTCACTGTCCTGCTTGGAAGCTCAGGATAAATTTAGTGAGTAGGGATTAAATAAAGCTTATTGTGTGTCTGTGACTCCTGTGTCCACATCATCATCATGTAGCTGCCACTCGTGGCCTCAGAGTGTCTGCTGTTCCGCACAAGATGGGCTCAATTTAAAGGTTTTGAGCGTTTCTTAACTGAGCATATCCTTGAGTACTTTGTGTTCTGTCTCACACCCCAAGGCGAACATTACTGGAAATTCCTAATACATATTTTGTCCTGATTCAACACTGTTTCTTTTGTTGTTGTTTTCATGCCAAGATGATTTCCATTGCCCCGGGTATGAAACTATTAATATGCTGCAGTTTTCTAATTTCCATTTGAATCCAACTGTTTGCTCTTTCACCTCGAGAACCCAATAATTAATACCTGGGGCTCATACACATACTAATGAACAGGTGGCAATCAACTATAATGTAACTCCATCACTCATGTTGTTGTTGATATTCAATTCAGATACATAATCCATCCACAGTGTTTTAAGATGAAAGTAATTAAATCAGTCATCTTTATGCATAATACATTTTTTTTTTTTTTACACTCTCCTCATTATCGTTCTACAAAAATCAACGAGACATCATGGAAAGAAAACTATAATAAATGCACCTCACCATTGATTTCCCGTGCATGAATCCTGTTTGGACACAAAGTCATAAATGCAAAAATGTGCCACTTTAGAAGATTGCTGTCACAGCAGTGATTTATAATCTGTCAAATCTCGGAGAGTAAAGATCATTTTAAAATGGGGATCACACAAAAAAGACAGTAATCTCCGTCTGTGGCCGCTGCAGCAAGCATCGATTAACTCTCTCTTTAATCTACAGAGGCCTGTCAACAACATCTATTGAATTCAAAGCCTTTCTCCGAAAGAGTGGGTCAGAAAAAATCTAAATAATCAGCAGTCACGAAGCAAAATCACTGAACATCACTACAAGCGTGGCATCCACTGAAAACTGCATTGACCATACTCCAAAGCAATGGCTCTGACTCATAAATAAAGGCATTTATTACCATCTGTACAAATTGGCACTGATTTCCTGTCTCTTTTCTCTGGCCCGACCAAAATTATTCCTCTGTACGACTTTGTTGTCTTGTCCAAATGGGAAATCTCTCCCACTTTCTCTCTCTGTAGTAGTGTCCAATGACTTTTCTCTGTAGGCAATCAGCAAAAGTAAGAGCCAACACCAAAATAAATCCAAGTCAGATTTCCAGTGCGTCATTAACCTCAAACAAGCATCAATATGGTATAATTACAGACATGCAAAAGCCAATATATATTTACATTTCATACGTAGCAGATCTGCTGCTACTATCACATCCCTTTTTGTGCACGATACAACTATATAACTCGCAGAGTAGGTTTGGAGTTAAATATCCTGCTAACATGCACATGTGTGGATTGAAAGAGGTATTGTACTAATTGGTGTAATTGTTACTCCTGTTCATATGGGCCCCAATGTAGTATATTTGCAGGCCTGTAGCACAAAGCTGGTGTAACTTTGACAGAGATTCATATATTGTATTAGGATTTTCTTGAAAAGAAATCTGAACACATGTATAGTATTCAAATAAAAATGCTGTTGTTCCAGTAAGACTGAGTATTTGACGCAATTATAGAGACTGAATAAAAGCTAGAAGTAAGTTTTGAGCCACACTTGCATTTGTGGGGATGAAGGTCGGTCTTGAAGGGCCAGCGTTTAGGATTGAGGGGGATCTATTATCGGAAATGGAATATAAAAAGTATGTTTTGATTTGTGTATAATCACCTGAAACTAAGCAATGTGTTTCCGTTAGCTTCTTCACGACGTACGCCATGTGGCAATCTGCAACCACATTTGTGGTTCCCAGAGGATAAATCCTACCAAAGGTGGCATGAGCGAACAAAAAGCGAGAAATATCCTGAAACCATACGTTAATGCTAATAATAGGAAAGGAGTAAGTAGAATTGGAAACCGTTCAGCTGAGCTGAACTGTAAGCATGGGGGTATGTAGAGGAAGCACAGAACCTGTTAATAGGGACCACCCGGCTGTATGAGATCGGTCATGGCCGTATGTCGTTGGGTGGTTTATGGAACATTGGACTAGGACTTCTGATCAAGCTGAATCACTTGTATTATCAGAATGAACAAATTCTAAGTTTGAAAACTCCCAACGTATAACTATATCAACCTCGTTCTCCAACACTCTCACAAGTGCACTGCTGCTCACTTTCCCTCCCCTTAAATAACTCTCTATTATCGCCTGCTTTGTTTCTCTCTTTACTTTTAAAACCCCTCATTAACTCGAGATTGTCTCCTAAATCCTCCATGATAGAAGGAAATATATTCTCTGCTTTCAACTTATCCTCAGGGATAAGAGAGAGAGAATGGCTGGACAGTTGGATGGAGGGATCGGACGAATTAGCAGAGGCCATGAAGTTATATGTCTCTTGTGGACAGCAGTATGAGTGAATGGACTGATGGATGGAGAGATGAGGAGGGATATGGAATGGAGTGAGAGGACGGGAGTCCTGTGGATGAGTGATTGGATAAGAGGTGGATGATAGAAGGTAGCAAAGAATAGAGGTCATTAATGTTAATTTTCATCTTTATTTCTGTACTGTAGGCTTTTGATGCGACGATGAAAGTCAAAGTACAAATCGTACAGTCTTTCTCCTGGCTGTTAAGACTCTCTGGATGTGCAGGCAGACGGTAGTTTCATAGCAACGAAACTCAAACAATGGTTCTGTGGGGAAAGACACCAAAGACGCAGCGGGTTGCCATGGAGTTGCCCCTCATTGAGCCACCTGAAGAACAAGAAGGAAGATGGCTAGAACAAATATATCATACAAAATGCCAGAACCACCATTCAGTGGTGTCGAGCGGTACTACTGAAAAGAATCAAGAGTAAGATCAGACACATTACAACACCTGCAAGTATCGGACCATACATAAAGACATAATACCACCTTTGACGACGCAATGTTCAATTAATGAAAAGGGTTTGTTTAATTGATGGTTAGTTTTTTTTTCCTTTCCTGAAAAGGTTTTGGACAAACGTGAACGCACTAATAATAACCACACATATTACCACACACGCATTCCAATTGTTTTCATAAAATTATAACTTTGGTTAGCTGGTTATCAACAGAGCTGGGTCACATACTGGCCTCCTGACGAGGAGGAATTAGTGGGCTTTTTAAAAGTTACAGATGATTTCGGTCACGGTAATAAGATCAGCTGTATGCAGGACAAAGGACGTTGCAATAGTGAAACAAAAAGTAGTATTTTCCCCTATAGACTGTGTATTAGAAGTGTTAATCAGGTCTCTCGGTTCATTCCACCCATACTGAGGAAATACAACCACATCATAATGCAGACAGCAACTTCACACTCATCACTCATCTGAGAGGTTTACCAGCCAGACGGTGTAGGAGGAACAAACAGTCGATAGCACATACTTTTTGGATGAGCGGGCATCATATCAAGCAGATCCATGCACATCTAACATCGACGTCTTAACTTTCGTCGACTCCACACTCACGAGCACGGCTTCTGTTTATCTGGGATGAGCAACGAGAGGAAGCAGGAACATAATGTTTGAGAGCTCTCACTGAAATCACTTTTGAAGGAATTGGCAAAGGGGTCAATTCTACAGCTGGAGGGAAATTCGACCAGAAAAGTGTTATGTACGACATCAATCCCTGATGCTCAGTGCACCTCGATAATGATTTTGAGTTGAATTGGTGCAATTTAGTTTTTTGTTGTACCCACTTTCAGCTCCACATTCCTTTCCTGACTCGACCCAACATTTCCTGCGGCTGCATGATTCACTCTTCTTCGACTCTTTTTAGTGTCTTTGCCTTTTCGCTCAGGGATTTCCACAAAGAGAAAAACAATACTTCCCAAACCACTTCAGCATTGTGAATCTATTCAGTATATTCCAACTAGGCCTGCAATTAACGATTCTTCTCATTACCAAATAATCTGCAGATTATTATTTTCTGGTCCATAAAATAATAGAAAGTTGCAAAAACTAAATGCCTGTCACGTTTTAATCAGGCTCATAAATATATGGTGGAAAAAGTTTATTAAAGTCCATTTACCATTCTTCTGTAATGGCGCAACGGGTTTCCTCCTGGAGAACTGGTGCCACCTCCTGATCTTGATGAGCGCATGGAAACAAGGAACCATTCGCATTTCCTTTCGCTTGTTTTTCTCAAAATTCCGTTTGACACTATGTACAGTTGTAGTGATATAGAAGTTGTTTTTGCCAAATGATAGGTCATGCTGCATGCAGGCTCCTCGACATAAAAGTCGAGCTGCTAATGGTAATATAAAGACACACATTATCCACCACCAACAACTGCAGCGTCGAAAATGAACCAATTCCTCCGAAACTGTTTGAAAAAATACTTCACAAAGACAGCAACAATACACACGCGCGCGCACACACACACACAACCTCCTGCCATGTCATAATCACAAATCGTCCTGTTGTGTTAGTACACTTATGTGAGACAATTGGGAGATCATCACAGCGTAGTGCCCGGAAAAAATTATTTCACAGCTCCGAGTACCCGGTTCTATAAGCATTCTGTCTTAATTCTTATGGAACTGAACAGTGGTTGTCATTGCGGTTGCGTTGTGCTTTGGGGACAGTAAAAAAGAAAGAAATCGTATCTTCCATTTCACCAAGTTGCAGCTACACGCGCCCGGCTCTCCACTGCGTCCTCTCGCCACACACTCACGGTCTCACGTGTCGTTTACGGAAAGTCACGTTAATCATTCAATTACAGCACAAAGACCTGTAGGGAGCTTCCCCGAAAGACGACTTGTTTCGGCAAAAAAAAATCCTCCTCCATGCCACGCTGGCCCGGCTGCACAGCGTGACCTCTGCAGAGCAACAACATGGCACTCGGGCGTTTGCGTCTACGCGCCGACAACTTGGGCAGACAGCTGCTCCATAAAACCAACTCGCTGTGAAAACCCTGCTGGTTCACCTTTAAGTCGCTATTAGTCCTCAGCAGATTTTTTATGGCTAATCTATCTGATCCTTTTTCCTCCGGGATCGTCTAACGGGACGTGTACATATTTATTTTTGCACTAATCTAACACAGATTTCGTGGCTAATGACCCCCCTCCCTTCCTCTCTGCTTACTTCCCAATCCCTCTCAGTCTGTTTTGGGGTTCTTGTAGGATTTCACTGACTTATTATCGGATCAGTGTGTTTCTGTGTGGTTTATAACAAAGCCTGTGCAGTATTCCCCTAAGTAATAATCCACTCGACAGCGGCACGGTGTCGCGGCCAGCGTACCACGCCACGCTAAAGGAGCTTTAATGCTAAGTAGCCACAATAGAACGCGGCCAAAAGTAGCAGGGATCACATCAAGGCAGCAGAAGTGTAGCAGGGGATAACTTCAAACATAGCCCCGAGTAGCGAGGGGGAATGCAGGGGGAACAATGGCCCAACGAGGCAGAACGTGGAGCCAGCTTTTAGTCTGGATGTCCCGCTGGTTCAACAAACGAGAAACATTATGTATTTTTTCTTGAATGGCCTTGTGTGCCTCGTAATATAAACCTACAGTATAAGAACTGAAATGTTAACTTACAGAAAGCCGAAGAAACACAGATTCAAACGTGTTTTATATTGAGCATGAACGTTCACTCCTGAACTTTGAAAAGTTCTTTTGATAGAATAGTCAAAGTTGATTCCCGACATCAATCCATGCATTGAGTAACATGCCATACCTACCCCCTTTAAAATTTGCCAACAGCTGGCAGCAGTCTTTCAGAGGACGATAAATACAAAATATATTTTTATAATATATTTTTTCAGTTTATAGCTATAGCCAGCTGTTTTATATTGCTTAATGCTGCGCTAATAACAAACTGCTAAATCCGTGTTTTGGCGCACTGCCACGTAATTTCTCAGCGTGACTAAACTTTCTCCCTTGATCGTGTGAGCCAGGTATAGTTAGCTAATGTTTATGAATTTGCAACCGTAGGAGCAGTGTTAAATATCCTCAGAAATTAGGCCCAACTTGACTTTGAACATCCACATGCTTCAGTAGCTATAATAGTCGAATCGATGACACTTTTTTATTTATTTTTTTAACTCACTTTTTATTTTAGTTTTCAACAACATAACAACAGCATATATTTTCAAACAGTCACATTCTCTGTCAATTTTTCAGTTGTATGTCTTGGTACACATGATATTCAGGTACAGTGTACAACACACAGAAAGAACAACAAACATCACATGGTGGTCAAAAGAGGGGATGAATAAATACAAATAATGATTTAAATAAAATAAATAATTTAAATAAGATGAACAACCAATAGTAGTCCACTCCCGAGTGTAGTATTGTATGTACTATAATTGGACATGGGATGTTAGACGAGACAAACAACAATCAACGACAACAATAGTGCAATGGGTATTAAAATAAGTGTAAGATAAGATAAAGTGCTCAGACAACAGATACGTTAATGTGAGTGTACGTTAAAGTGACATTTGTGTTTAAGTTAAAAGTGTATGTTAAGTGGCATGAGTGTTTAAATATGAAGTGTGCAGAGGAGTGACCGGTAAGGAGAAAGAAAGAAATAGAAAAATAAAAATAACTGGGGGTGACAGTCAGTCAGTGGGGGACCCGAGCCCTGTTGATGAGCCCGACTGCCGACGGGAAGAAACTGTTTGTGTGGCGTGAGGTCTTGGTCCTGATGGACCTCAGCCTCCTGCCAGAGGGGAGGGACTCGAACAGGTTATGTCCAGGGTGAGAGGGGTCAGCTGCAATCTTCCTAGCTCGCCTCAGAGTCCTGGAGGCGAACAAGTCCTGGAGGGGATGGCAGATTACAGTCAATCACCCTCTCAGCAGAGCGGATGATGCGCCGCAGCCTGGCCTTGTCCTTGGCAGTGGCTGCGGTGTGCCAGACGGTGATGGAGGAGCAGAGGATGGACTCAACGATGGCAGTGTAGAAGTGCACCATCATTTTCTTCGGCAGGTTGAATTTCTTCAGCTGCCTCAGGAAGAACATACTCTGCTGAGCCTTCTTGGTGATGGACCTGATGTTCAGTTCCCACTTGAGGTCCTGGGAAATGATGGAGCCCAGGAAGCGGAAGGACTCCACAGCGTCGACGGGGGAGTCACACAGGGTGAGAGGGGCGGGTGGGGCGGCGTTCTTCCTGAAGTCCACAACCATCTCCACTGTCTTCAGAGCGTTGAGCTCCAGGTTGTTCTGGCTGCACCAGGTTTCCAGGTGGTCAGTCTCCCACCTGTAGGCGGACTCGTCCCCACCAGAGATGAGTCCAATGAGGGTGGTGTCATCCGCGAACTTCAGGAGCTTGACGGACTGGTGACTGGAGGTGCAGCTGTTGGTGTACAGCGAGAAGAGTAGAGGGGAAAGAACGCAGCCTTGGGGGGAACCGGTGTTGGTGGACCGAGAGCCTGAGACGTGTTTCCCCAGCCTCACGTGCTGCTTCCTGTCAGTCAGGAAGTCTGTGATCCACCTGCAGGTGGAGTCGGGCACGTGCAGCTGGGAGAGCTTGTCCTGCAGCAGAGACGGGATGATAGTGTTAAAGGCAGAGCTGAAGTCCACAAACAGGATCCTGGCGTAGGTTCCTGGGGAGTCCAGATGCTGGAGGATGTAGTGGAGGGCCATGTTGACAGCATCGTCTACAGATCTGTTGGCCCTGTAGGCGAACTGCAGAGGGTCCAGGAGTGGGTCAGTCAGGGTTTTGAGGTGTGACAAGACCAGGCGCTCAAAAGACTTCATGACCACAGAGGTCAGGGCGACGGGCCTGTAGTCATTGAGTCCTGTGATCCTGGGTTTCTTGGAGACGGGGATGATGGTGGAGGCCTTGAAGCAGGCTGGCACGTGGCATGTCTCCAGGGAGGTGTTGAAGATCTCTGTGAACACCGGAGACAGCTGATCAGCACAGTGCTTCAGGGTGGAGGGGGAGACAGAGTCCGGGCCCGCTGCTTTGCGGGGGTTCTGCTTTTTAAAGAGCCTGTTGACGTCCCTCTCCAGAATAGTGAGGGTCGTCACTGGGGAGGCGTGAGCCCACGATGGGCTGGGGGAGGGGGAGATGATGGTCTGTGGCTGGTTGATGGGCCTGTGGGGCATGGCGTCAGGACTGCTCCATTGTCTTTCAAAGCGACAGTAGGGCTGCGGTCGAATAGTCAAATAATTACCTCCTAACGACTTCACTTTCACTAAGCGACGTAGTTATGACGCGACGGCAGGCGCATGTTAGTGACGTCAGTCTGTCTGCAGCGGTGAAACTACAATGCTGTAGTGTAGTCCATCTCGGACCACAATAAAGCGCATCTTAAATACTTCGTCCGTCTTCTTGCGTCATGCAGACGACATAAACAACCCGGTTCATAGTATTACTTTATTAACATAAACAACCTGGTTCATGGTTTTACTTTATTAACGAGGTTGGAATAGAAATAACGAAGGAATATGAAAGTGAAACCAACGTATTTTTCACAGAGAGTACAAAGCTACTAAACTGTCTTTGTTCAGTTTCAAACATGCTGAATTAAATACGTAATCCCACTAACGATGTGTGTCTCATATCCCTTTTTGTTGTTATGGTTTATATGCAGATGATAATCTGATCATAAAAATATGCACAGTTTATGAAACACCACACAACTCGTGTTGACTTGATATGTTTTATTTTAATGTGACAAAATAGTTGATTAAAAAGATGATAATCAGAAACATGAGTCAGACTGAAGAGCTCGTCCAGTTTAACTCTTTCATTAAAGCTTCTGTAACTGAAGTAAAATAAAAGAAAAGAATGAGGGCTGAAGCTGCAGTTCAACACCAGATAGAATATCAAATACGTCAGTTTGATCACTTTACAGCAGTTTTCAGCAACATAACGTCCGTAGTTTGCCAGCAGGTTTAACAGATTATTGAAAGTATTTCTAAATTATAGCAACAGTTATTTATATGATCAGCGTTTGTCGGTCATGATCGTTTGTACTCGTGAACGGCCGAATGATACGTCACTTTAAATGTTGCCGCCGCAAGGAATTGTGGGTCGGCATTATCTCCTTTCCTTTCATAAAGGAAGGTCCAGTGGTTCCTAATGTTAAAGTCCCCAAGGACAATAACTAAAGAGTCCGGGTAGGTCCGCTCCACACACCGTATCTGCTCGGCGAGTGTCCGCTGTGCGTCCTGCGTGTTGGCCTGCGGCGCCATGTAAACACCGACCAGGATGAATGAAGCGAACTCACGTGGGGAGTAGAAGGGTTTGCAGTGGATGATGAGGGATTCCAGGTCTGGCGAACAGTACTGTAGAATCACTGTTACGTCGTTACACCAGCCGTTGTTGAGGTAGAAACAGATTCGTTTTTGGAATCCCTGCCGGACGCTTTTTTTAGGTCTCGAAAAGAGGACATGTCCGGGAAAAAGAGGACGTCTGGTCACCCTAATTTAAGACAAAAACAACAATAAACAATGAGCACCTACATACGTGTGTGTGTGTGTGTGTGTGTGTGTGTGTGTGTGTGTGTGTAGAGAGAGTTCACTAGAGCAGTTCTACCAGAGGGCCAAGCAACATATAATAATCACCTCATTGTAATAATAATGGTGCGACAGGACTCCATCGTTTACTAAATATATGCTTCTGGAGCCTTAATGAATATGTGATTTGCTCCATTTAATAGATGTCCCATACTTTTTGGATCCATATGATCCATATACCCCAACATCATATGTTGGGGTATCCGGTTTTAACCATCTGATGGTTATACCCTTCAATGCTGCTGTTAGTAGTATGTTGAGGAGGTATTTTTTGGCCCTCCCGTCCAGGCCTTCAGGTATCACTCCCAATATTGCTACTGTGGGGTCTTGTTGGATGTCTTGTTGGAATACCTCTTTGAGGGCATCAAAGACTTCCCTCCAGTATACATTTATTTTGGGGCATAGCCAGAATATGTGTGTGTGATTGGCAGCGCTTCCGCAATTCCGCCAACATAAATTGGAATGTGTTGGGCCCATCTTGGCTACTATTTCTGGAGTTCTGAAGTAGTAGTTTTTTTTTTATTAATACCATGGTCCAACAAATAATGTAAAGGTTAAATACAACAATAATAATCCACTAAAGATGAGAAGTTAATAAAAAATATTCCACTATTCCACATTTGAAACGTATCCCACTCTTCAACAAAGAGGCATATTGAACTAATGTTTACAGTTCAACTCACAGTACAGTTACCTTGTGAATAGCACCAACAGCATCTACAGCATCAGTAACCGCCTAAGCAGTGCACTGGTTTCAGCCACTGTATCTATAACTGTGTCGTTGCTTATAGACATGAGGATTTCCTTCTCTGTGCACATTAACATGAACGCCTCCAAGTTTTTCTTTAGCATTCCAACGCATTTTTTATATAGTGGTGATTTACTCCTTTACTACACCTACTTCTGAGCAAACAATGCATATTGGTTCATCAAGTACTGTCATATACTGCTCTTTCTTACAATATATAACTTTAATTCATATTGTTTCCTCTGTTATCCTCTCTACCTGTCCCTGTAGTCATGGCCTCCTCATTGCAAATGTCGGGCTCATCATTTTCAGCAGGAGACTGTCTTATCTGCTGCCCCGAAGCTACAAAGAACATATTACTGCATACTTCAATATCAATATTATATATCAATATTTGCATAATATTTGCAAAGTCTATGGATGGCCATATTTTGGGTGATATAAAAAGGCTAATATTTTAATTCAATTTAATATTTTGCTTGGGAATAGGTTGACAACGCTACAACGATATGAATCAAGGCTACAACGTTAGCCGAATAGTGACGTTGCTAATCATTAGGCCTTTGTCTCTCTTTACCAGTTGCCACTTGTGTTTGTCCTCTTGAAAATAAATCGGTAAGCTTGGCACATTTGGCAGCATCCTCCTCCAATGCCTTTCTTTTTTTCAACCTGGCTTTTTCAGCCCCTCCTGCCCTCTTCCTCCGTCCATCCTCCCTGACGCGTATCGTTGCGGTCGGGCCGGCCCAGCTATCGTAGCCTATCTGAGAAAACTTTTTGGAAAAGACGGGCTATGGACCGAACCAAATCTATTTGGGAGGGGAGAACTTCCTTGCATGGTACACCGGTTGTACCATGCGAGGAAGGTCTCCCCTCCCAAATAGAGTTGGTTGGTTCCATAATGGACCGAACCAACTCTATTTGGGAGGGGTGAACTTCCTCGCATGGTACAACCCATGCAGAGGCTGCGGTGTCAGAATGCGGAACGTGTGTAGCCCACTTTAAGAGAAGATGGACTAACGGGACAAATGTCAACAAATAAAATTCTCGACCGGCCCAGAAGTGAAGCGGCCCACCGGGAACTCTCCCGATTCTCCCGATTACCCACCCCGGGCCTGTCCCCATCTGAATTTCTATTAAAAACATTTCTAGAGTCGTACATTTCACAAGCTTTCCCCACTCTTTGTGTGTTGTTAGAAAAGTTCTCAGTTGTAGGTATCTGAAAAAAAATCTGTTTTGGGGAGATCAACATTTTTTTTCAGCTGCTCGAATGTCTTGAGGTTGTCCTCATTAAATAGCTGGTGCAGGTGAACCAGTCCCATGTCTGACCACTTTCTAAAGCCTGTGTCTAGATTGTTAGGTGTGAAGGTCTTCATAGATCCAATGCTTGTTAACAATGAAATAAATTTTGGAAGCCCGAAAGCTGTCTGTATTTTGTTCCAGATTTTAAGAGTAACCTTAGTCCACTCTGTCGCTTCTTTTATGGGTTTATCTAAAAAAAGGCAATATTTGTAAGGGCTCTGGGCATACGATTTTCTCAATATTAAGCCAGCGAGTGTCTGTGCCATTCTGAATACACACTATCAGAGGTTTCATTTGTGCAGCCCAGAAGTAATATTTTAAGTTTGGGAGTTTAAGGCCTCCATTTAGTTTAGATAGCTGTAAGGTTTTAAGTCTAATTCTAGGACGCTTTTTTTGCCAGATAAATTTGGAAATTATTTTATCCAAGTTATCAAAACTAGATTTTGGAATAAGTAGCATCTGGAACAAGTAGAGAAGTCTGGGCAGAACATTCATGCGAATACTTTCAACACGGCCGAGCAGGGACAAAGGGAGCGTAGTCCATCGTTCCAGGTTACTATCAATGCACCGAATAATTTTACTATAATTGGCCTCATATAAATTATGTAAGGATGGGGGGATGTATATGCCCAGGTATTTTATACCGTCTTTTGGCCATTTAAATCCACTTTGGAGTTTTACACTTCTTGAGATGTTACCGTTGACATCCATAGCCTCTGTTTTTTCCACATTTACCTTGTATCCTGAGTAGTATCCATACTGTGAGATGAGTTCCTTTAGGTGTGGTATTGTTGATGAAGGTTGCGTCAGATATAACAATACATCATCAGCATAAAGGGGTATTTTATGCTCTTCTTTATGTATTACAGTTCCTTTTATTTTATTATCATCTCGGATGAGCTGGGCCAAGGGTTCGATACTAATTGCGAACAGCAGGGGGGATAAAGGGCAGCCTTGTCTGCAGCCGCGTTCCAATGTGAATCTTTGTGATTTATATCCGTTAACTTTAACAGCTGCTTGCGGTGAGGAGTATAAAGTTTGTATCCAATTAAAAAAGTTGGGGCCAAAATTTTACCGTTTTAGTGTTTGGAATAAATATTGCCATGATACCCGGTCAAATGCTTTTTAAATGCTTTTTAAATGCTTCTATAGGATTGGCACTCTGTGGGGTCTTTACCTTCTTTATGAATTACCACTATAGTTGCCTCAGTCCAAGACGGTGCTATGGTTTTAGATTCTAATGCATGGTGGTATGCTTTTAGCAACAGTGGTGTTAACATATCCTTGAAGGTTTTATCAAATTCATTAATATATCCATCTGGTCCTGTGCTTTTATTATTTTTGAGCGTTGAGATCACCTGCTTGATTTCCCATTCCTCAATAGGCTCATCTAATTCCTTGGCTGCTGATTCTGTCAATTCAGTTAATTTTATAGGATTTAGGAACTCTGTAAGTTTTGCATTATCAGAGCAGGTATCCGTATTTTTGTATAAAGATTTGTAAAACTCTGCAAAGGATTCTGCTATTTTATCTGGTTTTGTAACAAAAGTTTCTTTTGATTTTATTTTCTGTACTGTATTAGATGATTGCTGTTTTCTTAATCTAAATGCTAATAATCTGCTTGCTAGTAGGCTGTTGAGTTCCCTTCGGGTTGCCTTTAGGTCATTTAGGAGATTAGCCAACGCTGATTGTTTATGTTCTAAGTCTTTTATTTTATCTTCCAATTCTCTCTGTTTTGCCTCTTCTCTTAGCAGAAGCAAATGAAATAATGCGGCCTCTGAGGTATGCTTTAGCACAATCCCACAGTGTAAGAGGTGTCGTTTCGGCCGTGGTATTGATATCCAAGTATTCCTTGAGTTCTGCTGTAATAAAGGCGGTAAATTCTTTATCATTAAGGAGAGATGCATTAAGTCTCCATTGTTTAGATGTTGGTCTTTGGCCTATGTCCCATTTCAATGCCACAGGTGCGTGGTCAGATATAGTTATAGGAAGAATCTCAATGTCCACTATCCTGTGTAGCTCTGCTTTCATGGTAAAGAAATAATCAATCCTTGAATAGGATGCATGTCTGTTTGAGTAGAAGGTGAAATCCCTGCTTCTCGGGACCTTGCTTCTCCATATAGCCCTGCTTCCAGGCATTGGTATTTGAGCATTCTACTCATTCTAGAGAGTGGAGCTTTAGAGACAGGTTGTCGGTCCATTAGTTGTGACATTACGCAATTCAGGTCCCCTCCCAGGAGTAGTAGCCCTGTACTGTATTGTAGGATCTCATTGAACAATGTCCTGATAAAGCCAGGCTCGTCTTCATTAGGTGCATATACATTTATGAGGGATACTTCTGTGCCATCAATTAATCCATTAACTAGGATATATCTCCCCTCTGTGTCTTTATGTACTAGTGTTTGTGTGAAGTTAATTTGTCTGTGTATGAGTATGGATACTCCCTTTTTTCTCCCTGATCGGTGCGAAGAGTAATATACTTTATCTGCCCACGACCTTCTCAACTTTTCATGTTAAGCGTCAGATAAATGGGTTTCCTGGAGGAATGCAATGTGACAGTTGGCTTGTTTCATCTGATGTAGAATTTCCTTTCTCTTAACAGGGCTATGGAGGCCTTTGACATTATAACTTATCACTTTTAGCGGGTCCATTATATAAAGTATGCAATTTTCATATTTTGGGATTTTACGTAGAGCGATGGGAAGCGGACGCAAACAGCCAGCACATGGGCCATGTATCTTGTTATGTGGAGTGTGGGGAGTTGGACTAGATAATGAAACCAATAGGGGTGTGGTAAAAAAGGGTATTTAAGAAAAATTGATGATGACCTTGTTGTTCTTATATACAACGTAGTATCCCAAGGGAACAGTGGGATCAGAACGAGGGGAAAGCAACAGTTGTGACTACTGTTAACAAACATTAACAACAGTCTAGTGGGACCTAGTCCCTAGCCGCTAAGGGCAAGCAGCAACGGTGCACAGTCAAGATTGAATTGACAATGCTAAGGGTGTGCTAAGATAAGGAATAGAAAGAAAGAAGAATAAGAAAAGTCGACACAGAAAAGGACAGTGTCGAGTAATGGCCATTCAGGCCCCTGCAGTTCTTGGCATACATATGTAAAGTCAAACAGCTCCTTGTGGTAAAATAGTGTTCAAGTTGCACACAGAGCTAAAGGCGTATCAATAGTCTCCTCTTAGGGTAGCTGCCAGTGAGAAAGTGAAGTGGAATGATACAAACAATACAAATAGAAATAACAGGCATAAATAGGCTCTAAGGGTTTGTTTTGTTGTAATGGAGATTACATACCCTGCTTTATCAATATGTATGAAACACTGGGACAGTGGGAAGCTGTACTGCTACATATAGAGCGTCCTCTTCCTTAAACCATTTCATTCTGGGTCTCTTATGACCACGACATCACGTTGTTGGCTAAGCCAAACTTCATTCTACTTCGAGTAAAAAAAAAAAAACGTTATCCAGATCCTCCGGTGTGCTGGTTTAACGTTAACGAGTGACTGGTGAACTGAACCAGACCGGGGGGGTTACGGCATGTTTCATCACATTACGTTTTTTTACAAGCAAGACTGAACTGTAACGGAACATAAAGTAACTTTAACGACAATACACAACCCAAACACATTAGCTAACGTGATAGCAAGCTGACTAGCTTCCATTAAAAACAAGTTGGAGGGAAATGAAGCCGCTGTAGACATCTTAACGCTGATTGGCCAAGACTCGACACATCATATCAAAGATCTTCTATCTTTGCGAAGATCATGACCTCCGCTTTTTCCTCGTCTCACTCCAATCTCAGAAACACTGGCGGTCAGTTGCTCTGCTCCGCTCTTTTTTCTTCTTCTCCGCGACATATTGACTGGCGTAATAATCGCGCGACACAACGAATCGATAATGAAATTCGTTTCCAACACTTTTGATAATCGATTTTTATCGATTTTATCGATTCGTTGTTGCAGCCCTAGATAACTTTCTTCTGGACATACTCCATGGCTTTGCTGGCATCCAGAAACTCTTCGTCTTCGTTGTTGTGCGAAATCCGGAGTCTGGCTGGATACAGTAGGCCGTAGCGGACTCCTTTCCGCCCTCGTATGGTCTTCCGTATATCCGTGAACGCGGCTCTGGCTTTGGCGACGCCGGGCGTGTAGTCTGGGAAGATAGCGATCCGGTTCCCGTTGTAGACCAGCGGTGCTCTGTCTCGGGCTCTCCTCAGGATCTCTACGGCATCTCCGTCGTTGTGTACTTTAGCGATGATCACTCGTGGTTTCTCCCGGTCTCCTGGTTTCCTGGTGGCGAATGTGCGGTGCGATCGGTCGATCTTTATGTCCCGGTCCAGCTGCAGGACTTCTTTAATAACTTTGGCAACAGTTTTAGGGGAGCTGGAGTCCGGTTGTTCTTGAATGCCGGCTATACGGATATTACAGCGTCTCATTCTTTCCTCCATATCCTCGCACCGGTCTGTTGTCACCTGTCTTTGAAGGCTGGTTATCTTAGTTTCTTGTGCAGCCACCTCGTCGGACCATGTTGATAAGCCGCCCTTCATGTCTTGTATGTTGGCTTTCATGTGGTCAATGTCTGTTTAGATAGCGGTCGTGTTTTTAGCAATTTCGGACCGCACAGCTTATAATTTGAATTTGAGAGCATTAAAATCTTCAGCTAGCGCACTTTTGAGTTCCTCTCTTATAATTTTGGAAATCTCTCCCTTTAGGGAAGACAAGATGTCTGCTTTCATCCGTTCAGTGGTCATACCTGGGCTTTCACTGCGGGTGGGAGAGGGTTGGTCCGGGTCACCTGGTGGGATCTGCCTCGTGGTTCTTGTAGGCCGCGATGAGCTACCGCCGGATTTATATTTGTATTTTTGAAGCTTTTCCGCCATTCAAAAATGATGTCGCTTGCATAAGTCACTGTTTGTCCTCGGTGAGCTTTGAGGCTGATATTTCTGAAATAGTAGCTGTTTTTATGTAAAAATGTTGTTGGTTCTGCAGGAGCACTAAAATTAGCATCTTACTCCATATATTGCTCACTCGATCCATGACACTTTCAAGAAGTTTGATGAGACAATTCTAACTCAACGTCCTCAAACTTGTCGTCCATGCAGCCGAACAAAGTAAGCATTGAATTTGTGATTTGTAAGCCAAAAAAGGCCAAGTCATACATGATTATAGTTTCAACATCTACAAGTGTAGGACATCTAGTCACGTAGCACAGTGCACAAAGAGACGCTCCTAGACTTCTTCCAGACTTGAGCCCCGAGACGTGGAACACATGATCAGCACTGTCAAGGCAAGACGAGACAAAGGTGGGTCTGTGGGCCTCACAACAGAGATGCAGGAGATTGACGGCCTTTTCCCAAAGCCAGGAGAGGCTGGAGCAGAATGCATGAAATGCTCTGTTTACTTTGCAGGTTTGAGATAGGTGGCTGTTGTCACATTCGACTCAAAAGCTTGTTCAGACTGACACTGACGCAGAATTTGCTTTCACTAGACATTTTACACGGAGATTGTTGAACTGCAAAGTTACAGCGAGCGACAACTTTTTGGAAGTTGTAGGACTAAAGCATCCTTCCGGTTTGCACAGCCTGGACCACACATAGTCAATGTAAGGATGCGAATAGATGTAAATTCACAACCGGTCAACAAAAGCCGTAAAATTTTGCCTGTTGTCACCCCTAAGAAATGAATGAACTTTTACAAATGTACATCATTACGTTGTTACTTCTGCATCTTTTTGACAGTAAAAACCGGTTCCTTTTTGGTTCCACTCTCGTAAACCAGATGAATCCAGCTTTGGTGTGACTTGCTAGATGCGGCGAATGCGATGTGTGGGCCTCCAAATGATGTGATGAACGCAGACAGGATGTCGTTTGGTTTGCCACAACGCATGCGGAGTGGTGTTCTGCCCTTGAAGTAAAGAGTCTGAAAACTTCTCCCACCACCGCTTTCGAAGAATTTTAGACAACAATTAGACGTATGCTGAATCAGCCAGTGCTTCCGGAGAAAATACTCCCACAATTTCCTGTCTTCCTGAAGTCTGTGCCCCCCCCCCAACATCCTCCTCCCCTCTCACCGTCAGCTCACCCACCTTCCTTGTGTCTGTGTGTTCCTGAAGACGTCACTCCGCATTAAGTATGACTCCGTTTAGATCCTGCTCAGCGTGCTGTCATGATATCTGGCAGAATGTATGAGGTGTATTAAAATACTAAGTGATACGGAGGAAGAGAGAGGATTGGAGGAACTTAAAAAGAACGAGGATGGAGGAGAAGAAGCCAAGGAACAATGAAGGGTGCAGAAAGGGAACTTAAGAAAACAAGGGACCAGAACCTGGTCTCGCAGATACTGTGTGTGTGTGTGTGTGTGTCTGTGTGTAGCAGCTATTTCTTTGTGTCTCGGTGGGCCTTTTTTTAAATGATTCATGTTCCAGGCTTTAGAAGCAATATTCACTGTACCCTCAGCTCCGCTCTGTTCTCTTGTCCTTCCCGATTC
This sequence comes from Myoxocephalus aenaeus, assembly GCA_038501785.1. Lineage (NCBI taxonomy): Eukaryota > Metazoa > Chordata > Actinopteri > Perciformes > Cottidae > Myoxocephalus > Myoxocephalus aenaeus. Next base: position 1,995,385 of record JBAMJR010000025.1, read on the forward strand.
ACCGCTGGCTTTGGAGGAAAAAGCTCCCTCGTTCCCCATAATGCAAGGCTCAAACCATATTTGTGAGGGTGATACAAAACACCGTCCATTTTTCACCAGGGTAAAAACACACAATATAATGGCTTTCTTTATATTATCGATGGAGCCTCGGGTCCAGAGGCGGTATTTATTCTTTTTTTTTTTTTTACAATTTAGGTATTTTTCATTATTTTCTTCTTCCTGTATAATCTGTGTGAGTGATTTACCATATGTTAGCTCTATGCTCTGTGACACTACTACTAGCATAAGTTTTAACCACTCATAAGTAGGATGTGACCTTTATGTATGTACTTAAGTGTTAAGTACATACATGTCATACATAGTCTGTGCTCTCCACATGTGTCCACATAATGAGCATGCAGCCGAACACGTTTTTCTTTGAAGTTGCATGTCTACGAGTTGGAAGTTGGAACTCAGCTCAACCAAAGAGTTGTTCCAACTTTCACGGATTCTAACTTTTGCCTTGTTTTTAAAAGGCCTGAAGAGGTGGAACTAGTCGTAAGCTGTCTGTGGTGTTGTTAGAAATCATCTCGCGTTGAGTTTGACATGATCTCTGAAGATGTTTGAGTTTGGGCCTGTAGATGGTGCTCATGCAAACTAGCCATATCTTCATGTCTTCATCAGTGTGTAGAAGAAAGCTCAGTTGTCGTGTGGAACTCTGATCATGGCACTCAAGGCCACACAACGTAAGACCAGAATGGACACTGCTAAACCAGCAGCGGGTTTCAACCACAAACCATTAGATGCAAGATTGTCACTAAGGCATCCTAATAACAAGGCCATCCCGGTGAAAATAAACACGATATTTGCAGGGAACACTATCATCGGGGAAACGGTAAGGACCCTGGACAACAGAGAACATCATCAATCAGTCATCACAAGTATCAAATTGGAAGCAGACAAAGTCATCGATCGGAGAAAGCCCAAATTCTCAAACTCTCAAAGACAGAGACAAGGGTTACCATGTCCTCATATACAACCACTTATTATTTAATCGCTTAAGAAGACAGTGAGCTCAGGGGAAAAAGCTATTAAATGAACCTTACGTTTTTTTTTTATCTACTATTCCCAAGGTTAAGAATAAACGGTAACACGCAGACTCGATATGACAAAGTTGCATATGGCAGGGAATTAATTAGATTTTGTGGTATTTGAATACCAGTGTCCAACTGGGCTGGGATGACAGTACCTTTGTAGAAAGTGGAGAAAGAAAAAGTTCTTTACCTCTATTAATAAAATGATATTCCTGTGCCATTTATTACCCAGCTGTCAGATTATTTTTGCCCTAAACCCCATTTAAACAGGACTAGTATTATGTGTCATGTGACAATATAGTCCCACGTGAATCAATCTCTCTGTAATATGGTGTCATATTCTTTTATTCTCTTAGCCAGTTTTTTTAAATGTATTTTTTTGCAGTTGTTACACAGAGCCTTGACATCATTTACGGGAGATCATCTCCGTAAATTACAGACTTTGCTCATCCCAAGTGAACGCAACGCACAAAACACAGACATCCGGGGGGGTCCTCTGGTAATACTAGTCCTTTTTGCGAAAAGGACTCAAGAGACTATATTGCAATGGATATTTCTAGCACCATGAATGGATTGATATGCTCTCACAAGCAGAATTTCAACAGAGCTCATTCAAGCTTTGGATCCCCAAAAGAAGGTTTAAAAAAAACAACTCATTGCAACGCTCCAGCACTTCCATGTGCAACAATTCCATTTGCATCTTCTGGCCGCATTTCACGTTTACAGTGGATCCATTGAAATGCTCAAAATTGCACCAATTCACTCAGTTTAGCTTGTGAGCTGAAGGACTGTGATTGATAATGTCTCTCTAAATGTGGTGATTCTATTTCACTCTGTGCACACGCTATATCTCTTCCCTAGACAACCAGCCGAATGCATCAATATGATGCCTCTCGGGGAGACGTGGGGACAAGGGGGGCTGCTGCTACATTATTTTGGCGGGTTTTTCAGAGCCAAGTGTCTAAATTGCTATGCTTAAGGAGCCACAGGCACTGTGTCAGACATGGATTTGGTTTAATGTGTCACGAATGGCTTCATTTCATTCCCGGTCCTCTGAAAAAGTTGGGAGTCTTCTCCGAAAATTGAAGTATTGAAAGGCATAAGCTCGCCACATCCAACGAATGAAGAGGAGCGGCTTTGAGTGCTGTGTTATATCAAATGGACTGGGGTTTGCAATTCAATTATAAACCTGAGCCAGCCCTCGAAATGTATAGAGCAAACTCTGAAGCTACGGCGTCTGTATCAGTGTGGACATCTGGTCATCTGGGGAAAGAAATCAGGATGCATGTGGTTCATTTTGACGAGATTAGAATGTGACATTGTGTATTTGTATCTGCAAGTATTTCCATAATTAAAGCTGAGACTTTTATTATTATTTTTTACATCAAAAGCAATTTTTATCCCTGTTAGCGGCATTTTGGATGCTACCTTGGGTCCGTCTCTCCACCACTTTGGACCGCACTAAAATATCTCAACATCTGGACATGTTGCCATTAAACCTGTTCCAGAGATTCATGGTGCCCAGAGGATTAATCCTATTGCATTTGCTGATTCCCTGACTTTCCCTCCATTTATCAAGTGAAATACTGTATATATCTCAACAAGATTCCATCCTGCACATCCTGCGTGTCTGGTTCCCAGACAAAGGGCCCTCATGCAAGAAACATTTTTCATAAACTTTCCTTCCCTTTTTCCCCCTGTGAGGTTTACAAATTAGAGTGTTCAAAGTTGGATTCAGTCTCCCAGATATTACATTTCCTACACTGCATTGGAAATTTACGTCTCTGTTAATGCTAGATTACATTTGCGTTTGACGTACCACAAATAAGTACCAACAAAAAAACACAGGGCATTCACCCAGGAGGTCGCCGTTTATGTAACGTTTACTTTTGTTGCCGAAACCTAACAAAGTACTTCGGTTATGTTTTGTTTCAATTTGGCAGTTATTTAAAAAAAGGTTGATCGATCCAAAGTTGGGTCCTTTTCGATTGCCTCCCAGTCTCTTATTTTAATTAAGCAAATCATGCCGGGACAAAAACTGCCTTTGGTTCTTTATTTGACATCAAAAAGCCTTTTTTTTAATCTGTGATGGATTGACGTGAGGTCAGACTTGTCTGCGTAACCATGACACGTCGCCTCATTACCCTCACAGAGTGAGAGTGATTGACGGGCAGAGAATGCTCTGCCTCGTCTTCGGTAATTCCAAGTCATGAAGGAATGCAGTTTTTATTTACACATGCCAAAAATATTATTTATCATGCCAGGCTTTTGCTTCATGAAGCTTCTCTGCTCTTGCTGCCACCAAATCCCCGCTCTATATGGTAACTGGATCTCAGAGCAGAGCTGTCAAGTGACATCATTCTAAAAGGGCTCATTTTTAGTCAGTCGATGGTTAAGATACATCTTCTGGGATTTTTTTCTTCTATATACGGTATGGACGGTGGATTATGTGTTGCGTCACATGGTTGTGTTTTCTTTGAGTTACTCTTGCTCGGCCATTTTTTTTTTATTTCAGGTCTGAGTGATTACAGTTCAGCTTTCACAATCCAGCTTGAAATCATTTATGGCCATATTAAAAAAAACTAAACATGATTTCAGATCAGTTAAACCAGAGGAGAGAGAACAGATTGGAAATGGATGTGTGAAAACGTCCCACATTCAAATGCAGATGAGGATTTCTGTTACTTTTGTTGCCCTGTTTCTCTTTGTCCTCGTTGCTCTCAATGGTGTCCGTCAGGTAAAGACAAAATAGAGAATTGAATGAAACTAAAGAATTAAGATGTGATGCAAGTTGGACGAACGCAATAGAGAATGTAATTTTGGAGTGAAACAGACAGGCGTGCCTTTGTGTGTAATGGAGCTTGATAATATTTAATACGCCATTGCTCCAGCTCGCTTGATGGAACACACATTTAAATTCAATAACAAGCATACAGTGGAGACACATTCAACAATTACCTATTTAGAGTTTCCATCTTGATGGCCACTGAAGATGCTTATTAAAATGGAATGTGATTGTGGTACTCAAGCAGAGTCTTGTGTGCAATGTGTGTGTGTTTTACGTACCGTAGATGTATATAAGAAGTGGACGTCGTCACCGTAACGTCACCCATTGGTTTGTGGACCAAGAGTTCTGCATTTAGTCACCATCTTCTTTTTTTGCAACCAGCGTGACAATAGAGCAGTGGTTCTCAAACAGTGGGGCGTGCCCTTCTAGTGGGGCGTGGAGGTATTACAGGTGGGGTGCGGGGAGAGATGCTTTTTATAATCCATTATTAATCCTACAGTGGGGAAATGTATTCTCTGCCTTTTACCAATCCTTTGTAATTAAGGAGTAGTGTGCTGCTAAACTCAACGTTGAGCATGAATTGAGAGAGGCCGTATCAAATCTACAACCCCATTTTAAAAAGATTTGTAGAGGAAAGCAGCTCATTGCAGCCACTAATGCTGTGTTCACACCGAACGCGACACAAATTGTTGCGTCGTGCTTACCGCTTCAATTTGTTCACACCAAACGCGACAAAGACAAATCGTGCCGCGGCTTATCGCCGTCGCTTCTCTCCGTGAAAAAGTTATCTTTTCCGGTATCGACTATGGAATAAATAACCACTGCTTTATATTTGTTGTGGAAGTCCCAAACATGACGGAACGTCAAATGCCCTTGTGTCTGGGTTCATAACACCATCCGTATTTCACCGACTCCTCCAGGAACTGCGTCTGGCTTATCTCCGTAAAACGGATACCGTTTCCTTCATCCACCATGGAAATAACCACTAGTTCTGATTTATACTTGTTGTGTAAACTCCACATACGTGGGCACATCAAACTCCATGGTGTCTGGGTTCATAATATTATCCGTAGTCCCACAACAGTGTCTGAATGACGGCCGCTACCAGCGCTACTTCAGGCAGACCAGCAGCAGTTTGATTCAGCGACGGTAAGACGGCGGTGGTGACGGGCGGAGCTTCTCAATGCTGATTCTCAACGCTGATTGGCTGATGCAACTATGATTCACGCGATTTTGTCGCCGGAGTTGGGAAATTTCAACTCTTGTTGCGTCGCGTCCTTCGCTCTGTTCGCCCCGCGTCAAACGTTCTGTTCGCGCCGCCTCAAAGCGTCAGTCGTGTCGCCTGGCGGAAATGTCGCGCCTTCGCAACCTGTCGCGTCTGTACATTGACTTTGCATGTAATCTGGTCGCGCAACAAAATCGTGTTGCGTCTGGTGTAAACACAGCATAATACTGATACAACGTGATGGCTCACATATCTGCACTCGTTCTGTTTTGTTTTTTTGCACAGGTTGCAGGTTATTGTTATTATCTTAAAAAGATATTCTGTGCAAAACAGGTTAATTGCAGCCACAATAGGCAAAAAAAATTGGGGTGGGGCATGAACATTTTTCTTCCTCCAAAGTGGGGCGTGACAGAAAAAGTTGGAGAACCACTGCACTAGAGGGTGGAGCTAAGTACATTTTAGGCCACCAACATTACAGGTAACTTTCATGAACTGAACACACTGAAGGATTCAAAAGGTAACGCAGATTCGTCCGTGTTTCTATAGCGCCTTGGCAGAGCTGGTAATACTTGATCCTTTGTCTTTCTTGGCCTTGGTGCCTTTATTAAGGAAGTCTCTGCTCCTGTAGGTGCAGAGACTTGGGACTTGGGAGGAAGACTTGTATTGCCTTTTTGTGTGATGCAGTTAAATAATAGTTTTTTCATGTTCTAGTTATTTTGGGTTCTTTTTGTTTGTTATTTTGTCCTTGGAGACCCCGACACCTTAGTTGTTTGTTTCTGTAACATTCATTTTTTTCCCGGTAATCATTTTCATATAAATAAATGTCACTCTTTTCTTTCTGTGTTGGTCCCATCTTTTTGGCAGATAGAGTACTTTTTTTCTGTTACTCCTTGTGTTCCCCAGTTAAAGTTATACTGTAATAGTGTGTTGGGGTTAGCACCAAAAACAATTCCTCAAATGCCTACAAAGAGAATAACTAACGCTACACAAACAATAACATGGTTGTTGTTTTTCTCTCAAAAACTATTATTTGAAATATAACAGTGAACTCCATCCCTTCCAGCCAATATTTAATTCCACTCCATTCTATCAGAGTTACATGAATACGATTTAATCAATTTAAACATTCCAGTGGACTCAATGAAATGTGGCAGTCCAGTTAAACACAGATGTTCTATGAAATCTTATTTAAATTTGATAGTTTGTAGATTGCATACCTCGCTCTCCGTGATTCAACTCGAGCATGTTGACAATGTCTCTGTTGTAACTAACCGAGAAGAGAGAATGTGTACTCCTTTGAATGAAAAATAAGACGTGACAAACACACACGGGTCATTCTACGAGATGGGTGCCTTTTCCACTTTGTAATTTTCAATTTAAAAGTTTTTTTACGACACTCACATTATTAAAGACATAGTAGACCTCCAAAAAATTGTATGTTTTACAAGGTGGTAAATTTCACCTTAAAATGGCTGCAGCTTGTGGTCAACTAGCTGAGCTAGCAACTACACTAATCAGACTAAAATATAATTTTCTTTACATTACAAGTGGATAAAAAAAAAAAACAGTTTCCCTATCTATTATGCGTTACGCATAATAGATAGGGCTAAGCTTGACGGACCCTGTCTAACACATAAAAACAGCAAATAAACAAGGTCAATTAATGTGGGAACTTGCCTGCTCTTGAGCTTGACTCCTGCAAGGACTTTGCCTCTCTGTGATATCATTTAAAGCAACAGTGCATTCTTAATAGGCAGAAACTGTAAGCGTTACGGGGTTGTAAGACAAAATGGGGGACATGCACAAATAATGACTTTTTTTGCAAAAAATAATGATTTATTTTGAATAAATATATTGTATAGTGTCAGGGGCATAACTTTAATCCTTAGTATAATAAAGGTTTTGTTTAGAAATAACATTTTTAAGTTTAATGCAAATTCCATGTTGGTCATTGCGGACATGGCAAAACCAGCCATATCCTTACTAATAATGTCTAAAAAGTGTTTGTTTTACTTTTGCAATGCCATTAAAACATTAATCATGTAATTAACAACACTACCGTTAACAATCTTGAACTTTTGGAACACATTTTGACTAATGCTGTGGACTCAAATGGCACCCGTTTCATAGAATGACCCACACACACATCTGTAAACAACCACTAGAACTTTTAATTGTTGCTGGGTACTTGGTAACGCGGCGTTCAAACCAGATCAACAGATTGACAAGCGCAAGGCAAGTTTGGGACTTGTTCCATTTCCTTCGCTCGTGGCATCAGCCTCGATATTCGTTTTATAATATATATTCTATTTCAAACTTTTTCCCAGGTACACGGCATCGCTGCACTCTTCTCCCCTGCCGTCGTGCGTCACCTTCCTCGCGCTGGAGTTGACAGAAAACGCCTCCACTGTACCGCGAGACGAGGCGCTGGATGGTTCCGGTGGTTCGACAAGCAGCTAAAGCACCCAACAACTAGTTGCAGTGTCGTGGGTGTGAATCTAGGGTGACCAGACGTCCTCTTTTTCCCGGACATGTCCTCTTTTCGAGACCTAAAAAAAGCGTCCGGCAGGGATTCCAAAAACGTCCGGGATTTTGCTACGTCGGGGAAAATAGTTATTACCTGTCGCACCATTATTATTACAATGAGGTGATTATTATATGTTGCTTGGCCCTCTGGTAGAACTGCTCTAGTGAACTCTCTCTAAACACACACACACACACACACACGTATGTAGGTGCTCATTGTTTATTGTTGTTTTTGTCTTAAATTAGGGTGACCAGACGTCCTCTTTTTACCGGACATGTCCTCTTTTCGAGACCTAAAAAAAGCGTCCGGCAGGGATTCCAAAAACGTCCGGGATTTTGCTACGTCGGGGAAAATAGTTATTACCCCCTTACAAGTTTTGGAAATGGTATCTCCCTCACGTTCCACCTTCTTGCGCAAGCTCTGACTGTAGAGAGAGAACTGTCATTGGTCGACCGATCTCAACGTAAATGTAAGTTCACGGCATGCTACACACTACTGCTACACCCCCCCCCCCCCGCGACGAAGTGTCCTTGAGTTCATCTCATCAAACACTCAGATGCACTTCCTCTCCACACAGGAACAGAAGGTTGACTTCCACTTGAGTGTATTTACCACTGAATATGCAACAGTATATTTTAAAGTACACAAAGGTCTGGCTTTACAAACATAAGTTTCATGAAAAGTGGGTCGTTTGGGGGAAATATGCTAAGGACCTTCCTTGCCTGAAGGTACATCAACTCAAATTACATAAACTCTTGTGCTGTGTAAAAGTCTGACCTGTTGTGTAGTTCTGGTTCACCTTCAGTGGCGCTCGGTTACGTTACCCGTGCCACGTGGTGCCGCTCGGTAGCTAGCAAGAGAGAAAAGAGTCAAAACTTCTCCATGGAGCTAGCCTTAGCTAACGAGCACACACACACACACACACACACACACACACGACGACGGCGTCACACATAAACGATTCAAATTAATTTACAAGTTACACCAAACGCATGCCATTTAACAACTAAATGAAGCCAAATAATTTATATAACAACTTCAAGTGCAAATACTATATTTTGGTAATATTAGTAACACTAATGTTAGCTTACTAGTGCAGGAAAGTGTCTCCCTACTTCACATAGCGTTACACGGTAACTTTACTTGAAGACTGCTGTCTGTAATCAGCTTTATTGGCCACACATGGAATTTGACTCTGGTTACACGTTGCTCTTACATATACAATAAACAAGATAAATATAAAAAAGACATTAAAGACAACAGTAGTCATGTGGTGGCAGGGCCGTGGTTAGCTCAGCTGGAGAGGGGGAAGGGGAGAAGTGACTCAGGGAACTGGTGGGAATGAAGCCTAATTGGCCTCAGCTGGAGCGGATTGTGTGTGTGTGTGTGTGTTGTCTATATGAGCCATGAGATGGACGGAGGAGGGGGCGAGGAACGCAGTTCCCTATAAAGACGTTGCCAAACAGCATTAAGGTCTGCTCGTGTCATTTGGGCTGGGGGAGACTCAGGGAGGTAACCAAGCTTGTTACAAGTCATAAATAGTGCAAAGTCATGCACATGGAGGAGTCTGATTAATTGTTCATCAGAACAGAAGCTGTTTCTGTGTCTGGTAGTATCAGTCCTCTGTACAATTAATGTACAGTTGCAAAAGGGAATTATGAAGGAATAATAATGAGCTTCGTTACCTTGCTGTTGCTGAAGTTGAAGTGAACTCTGGTCAGAAATATTGTAGCTCCAAAATTGTGTCGAGAAGCAAGTGTCCATCGGCACACAAGGTTATAGTTACTGTCATCGTTTGTGTAGTGCAACGGAGGTATACAATGTTGTTTTCTCCTCTGTGTGATAGCTAAACCTAACATCTGTGTTGAAAATAATGAAAGATTATTAAAATGGATTATGGTCTAATGCTGAAAAAGTAAAACCCGCTCAAAATTACTGTATTGTGGATTCACAGCAACATTTATTTACAGTAAGATTCACCTAATAGCACACCTTTGTGGAAAGATTAGGACCTAAATCAGAATCTGCAACAAGAATCAAACCTTTTCTCTTCTGTGATTGTGGGTGAAATCCCCCCCCCCCCCTCCTAAGAGAATATGTATGTATGTTTTCTTTGTATTTTGTGTGAATAAGGAGGACAGCGATTGACTATCACATTTATTCATAAAACGCCAACATGTAACAAACAATATAAAAAGCTATTAAACAAATTAAACTATACATATATACAAAGCTATCTAACAAATTAAACTATATATACAAAGCTATCTAACAAATTAAACTATACCTATATAACAAGTTACTTGACAAATGCACAATAAAATGTAGAACTATTTACGTGTGTGTGTGTGTGTGTGTTTGGAGGGGGAGGATGGGTGGCGTGTTCATTTCTTTCTTATAGCCTCCATTGGGCTTAGAATGACCTTCAGCACCTTCATTATCGTGTTGGGTCTTTCCTCTGAAGTCTGTTGAGAAGCACAAACAAAACAACATTGAGTTGTTTTGACTGTCATGCACTTTAAAATCATTTATTTACTTACACTAGCCTCCTCTTCTGACTCCTCCTCTTCCTCGGAAACACCAGACTCCTGGTAAACAGGGCTGCTGGCTGAACTCTCACTGCTCTCCTCCTCCTCCTCCTCATAACAACCAGGCTACTGGTAAACGGGGCTGGTCGCTGCACTTTTTTTTGAGTTTGAGTCGGCACCGATATTTCTACTGCAAGGGTTTTTATTTCCCGTTGTAACGACCGGACCAACGCGTTGAGCTCTGCGGTGCTCAGCCTGCACTGCTCTGGGGGGGGGGGGGGGGGGGGGGGGGGGGGGGGGGGGGGGGTCTCTTTGAGGTACTCGCAAAATTCAAGGAGACTCTTTAAATAAAAATTGCGCGTGGTTGGAGCCTTGTTTTGTTCCCTAAGCAGGGCGATGTACCTGTACAAAGAAACAATGCAATTTATACACTGTTCACATCAGGCTTGTGTAATAGCAGCTTAATTTGCATGTGAAAAAAAAATGCTTACATCTTCAGCACGTTGACGTCTCCGAAGAACCTCCAGTCTTCAAAGTTGTTGTTGCCGGCACTCCCATAGTCACACGGCTCGTATTGGACTTTGAATTCTCACGCTGCTTGAGGCTTGTCACCACCTGACCACGAAGGTTTTGAAATGCATCAAGCACTTTCTCTGTGAAAAGAAATTACAATTGTATTTAATCTAACGTTGAAATATAATCTTAAATGACACACACACACACAATGTAATTGTCCCTCTTACCAATACTTGGGGGCAGAGGCAGGTCCTTCATCACGGCACCTCGGCCAGATCCCTCAAATGTCGTTTTTTTCCCCCCTCCTGGGCAACCGCCGGGTCCGGCATGTCCCCAGCCTTCTCCTCGCCATCCTCATGTATCTCCTCCTCCTCCTCGGCCACCGCCTGGTCCAGCATCTCCCCAGACCCCTCCTCTCCATCCTCATGTATCTCCTCCACCTGGGCCACCGCCTGGTCCAGCATCTCCCCATCCTCCTCCTCTCTCTCCTTCAGCATCACGTCCACCTGGTCCTGCATCTCAGCCGCAACAGGAATTTCAACATCTTTCTTCACCTGAGAAAGAAAACAAATGAATAAAGTATAATTATTATTTTTGACAAGCAGTATGATGCTGTTCACCTTCCAGCCAGCCAGCCGCACTCACCTTTATGAAGGCCTGCTTGCATCTGTGCAGCTTCTTTGACTGTTGCTGTCAGTTCTTCAAGGCAATCCTGGCCTCCCTGTCTTTTTTATGTATTATCAATTGCAGCCTCTCTTCTCTCTCTCTGCACTGACGGTTCTGGCACCCAATGCCATCATCTGCATCCGCCCTGTCCTCCCGCTGCAGGGCCTGTTCTTCCCCATCACTGATTTCCTGGTCGAGGACCGATACCGTCGCTGGTGTTGGCGCCGAGGCCCTCAGCAGAGCTAGGTTCTTTGCTGTTAAAGTTCTTTTTTGCATTCTCAATTGGGCCTCTAAGTGGTCATTTCTGGATGGCCGCTTTTAAGGCGATTGTCCAGCCTTTCCCTCTTGTAGCCGCAATTTCGGATGGCGCATTTTTCCCCTCTTAAATTGACTTTGCCTGAGGACAGCTTCAATAGTATCTGCCTCTCCTCTGTATTCCTAACTTTATGGAATTTAATCAGGTGGGAGACCACTGAACACAGGACCTTGTTACACAAGGGGCACTCGCCAGGGCACGCTGTTGGAGTCATTTCTGCAAGAAAAGAAAGAAAAAGAGACCTATTTACTAAAACAAGTATTTACAACCATTGTGTAAAAAAAAAAGACAGGCAGAGAAGACTTTTAAACCAGGCAAAAATGTTTGTTAATTACTTATTAGCTGTTAACACCCCCCCTTCATTAGCATGCTGTGAGAGGCTGTGTGTGCCCTCCCTCTTTTGTTGTTCAATTCAGTTTATTTTATATAGCCCAACATCACAAATACAAGTTTGTCTCAGAGGGCTTTACAATCTGTACACATAACATCCTGTCCCAGGACCTCACATCGGATCAGGCAAAACTCGCCCAAATAAAAAAAGATAGTAAAAACCCTTTCACAGGGAAAAAAGGGAAGAAACCTGAGAGAGAGCAACAGAGGAGGATCCCTCTCCCCGGACGGACAGAAGCAATAGATGTCATGTGACCAGAATGAAAAACGAGTTACAGCACATTACATGAATATGACAGAAATTATTCATATAATGAGTAGTAGAGTTAGTAATGTGCATTGAAGAGACAATAATTTATCCAGAAGGAGAAGAGGCGAGGAGGAGCAAAAGAGGAGAAGAAGAGAGGAGCTCAGTGCATCCTAATATGTCCCCCAGCAGTCTAGGCCTATAGCAGCATATCTGTTATGGGGTGGGGTACAAAACAGGACCCAAACGCCAAAGCAACAGTTAAAAAATACTATTTATTTACAAAAAAACTAGTGACGAGCCTCCAACAGGCCGAGAGGGAAAAAAGGAGCAAGAAACAAAAACAGGAATCAAAAAACAGACAAACAAGACTCACAAAAAAACAGGAATCCTACAGAACAAACACGGTCTAGTTACACTGAAACACGCAGTATAATCCCACACCGGGCACAAGACAAACAGGGTTTAAATACACAGGGGAGGGGGCAGGTGATTAGACACAGCAGGACACAATTAGCAGACAGGGCAAACAATCAGAGGGGCAGGAAGTGCAGGGGAACAGAGGACACAAGAGGCAAGGACCTTCAAAATAAAACCGGAACACAAAACACACCACAGCATAACAATATCTAGGGGCTGGACCAGGGCAAACCTGAGCCAGCCCTAACTATAAGCCTGAGCCAGCCCTAACTATAAGCGCTATCAAAGAGGAAAGTCTTAAGTCTACTCTTAAGTGAGGTGACTGTGTCTGCCCCCCGGACTGAAAGTGGAAGCTGATTCCACAGAAGAGGAGCCCGATAATTGAAAAAGATGCAGCTGAGCGGCTGTGTGTGTGTGTGTGTGTGTGTGTGTGTGTATAACATACATATTATAGTTCTATATATATATATATATATATATATATATATATATATAGATTACATATGCATGTATTGTGTTACCTACTGTTCTCGAAATGGCTTTTTATATGTAAGGAATCAAGTATCCTAACAATTTAAAACTTTTATAGGGGCATTTCCCCAACCTTTACCCAGAGAAAGTGACCTCAAACCTGGGTAAAGTTAGATCATTTGTGCTCTAGAAGTCATCTTCCCCCAAATGACCGTTAAGTTCCCAAGTGTCCCTGGTACTTTGATAGTGGGACTTCTTAGTCCAATGCAGTTGGAGAGGGGCATTTTCCCAACTTGTACCCAGAAAAACGTGACCTCAAACCTGGGTAAAGTATGACAAAGTATGCCCTGGAAGTCATCTTCTAGGGCATACTAAATGACTTGTTTACACAAAACTGCAACAGAGGATGCTCTACTAGGACCAGTTGGTTTTAACTAGCTAGCATCCTGCTACCAGAAGTTAGCTTTCTATAGGGTCTACAGACTTGTGCTTTTAGAATCCTATTCAGGGCATCCAGGGCAATGATCCCATGAATTTTAACCATGATGCTTTGCAGATCTACAGCAACATGCTGTATAAGAGTTCTACAGTAAGAATATGCCAAGCATATGGTAATATTAATGTGAAAACTAGAGAAACGTGTTACAGTGTAGGCGAGAGTGATTTACATTTAATAACACCTAAAACAAAGTTAGACTGACTGAAGAGATTAGATGAGTAAAGATTAGATTAGATGAGTAAAGAAGATGGAACGGCCGGTGTTGGACCCAACCCCGTCAGCTACCGGGGAATCCCCTATGGCCAACCCAACACAGGTGTACCGCTTAGAATAAAAGCGTATCTCCGCCTCTTGGGGTGTATCCGCCTCTTGTTGTCAGGATCCCTGTCTGACACATTGGCTGGGTTGCACTAACAAAGATTAACTCTTAAACTAGGTCTAAACTTAAAGACATCAAGACCTGGATGACCTGCAACTTCCTGTTGCTGAACTCTGACAAGACTGAAGCTATTGTACTCGGCCCAGAACACCTCAGAAATCAACTATCTGACGATATGGTTTCCCTGGAAGGCATCGCTCTGACATCCACCACCACCGTAAGGAATCTCTGAGTTATTTTTGACCAGGACCTATCCTTTGGCTCCCACGTGAAACAGATCTCAAGGACTGCCTTTTTTCACCTACGGAACATCTCAAAGATCCGGCACATCCTGTCTCAAAGTGATGCAGAAACATTGATCCACGCATTTGTTACTTCAAGACTGGATTACTGTAACTCCGTATTATCAGGCTGCTCCGGAAAGTCCCTTGGGTCTCTCCAGCTGATCCAGAATGCTGCAGCTCGTGTACTAACAAGGACTCGGAAGAGAGATCACATTACTCCTGTATTAGCTGCTCTCCACTGGCTTCCTGTAAGATCGAGAATCATATTTAAAATCCTCCTCCTCACCTATAAAGCCTTAGCTGGTGATGCACCATCATATCTTAAAGAGCTTATAGTGCCATATTACCCCACTAGAGCGTTACGCTCACTGAATGCAGGGTTACTTGTGGTTCCTAGAGTCTTAAAAAGTAGGTTGGGGGCTAGAGCTTTCAGTTATCGGGCTCCTTTTCTGTGGAATCAGCTTCCACTTTCAGTCCGGGGGGCAGACACAGTCACCTCATTTAAGAGTAGACTTAAGACTTTCCTCTTTGATAGCGCTTATAGTTAGGGCTGTATCAGGCTTATAGTTCGGGCTGGCTCAGGTTTGCCCTGGTCCAGCCCCTAGATATGCTGCTATAGGCCTAGACTGCTGGGGGACATCTTAGGATACACTGAGCTCCTCTTCTCTTCCTCTTTCGCTCCTCTTCTCTTCCTCTTTCACTCCTCCTCTCCTTTCTGTCCATCTGGATAAACTATTGTCTCTTCAATGCACATTACTAACTCTACTTTCTTTTTCCATGGATTCATGGCTGCCTGGAACCGGTCCTGCCCCGGGTCCTGCCCCGGGTCATGCCGCCCCCCCTCCCCACCCCCCTGCCATGGATCCATGGCTGCCTGGAACCGGTCCTGCCTGCTACCATGGCCCTGCTGATGGAACCGGCCTGGAACCGGTCCTACCTGCTGCCATGGCCCTTCTGATGCCCCCCTCCTCTCTACCGCCTTCTGCTTCATGGATTATCAGGCTCATGGACCATGCCTAATACTCATTATATGAATAATTTCTGTCATATTCATTGAATGTGCTGTAACTACGCTATTCATTCTGGCCACATGACATCTATTGCTTCTGTCCATCCGGGGAGAGGGATCCTCCTCTGTTGCTCTCCCTCAGGTTTCTTCCCTTTTTTCCCTGTGAAAGGGTTTTTACTATCTTTTTAGGGGAGTTTTTCCTGATCCGATGTGAGGTCCCGGGACAGGGATGTTATGTGTACAGATTGTAAAGCCCTCCGAGGCAAACTTGTATTTGTGATGTTGGGCTATATAAAATAAATTGAATTGAATAAACCAGGTTTGTCTTTTAATCAAGTTGCACCAAACTTTAAACCTAGTTTAACCTTAGTTTACAATTAATCCTGGGTAAATCTAACACTTTGGCAATCTGTTTAATTTCCATTTAAAGCTAGATTAAAATCAAATCTGTTGCACCAGTCATTTTAAACCTAGTCTAAACCTGGATTAGCAGTTATATTTAAACCACCCCTGGAGGAGGTTTATCTCTGTTTTATTGACATGGCTGCATATCTTCGCTGGATAGGGTTAGCCTTGAGGTTTTTCCAACAGACTTTCAGTTGTGCCCTGTCCCTCGTCTCTTTGATACCGGTAGAGCCATTGAAGCGCTCAGCTAACCGGACCCAGTTCCTCTCCTTCTTCTCTAGTGTACTGCTGTCAGTCCTCAATTGCTACCCCAAACTCCTCCATTAACTCGGTCAGCAACATATTTTCAAATGTTGAAACATTTGACCACCTTTGACGTGCCATAATAGCTAGCTGGCTAAAGTGATGGAGTTTATTAGCTATAGCCGCTGTGGTGGTAGGCTATGTTTACATTTCGTTGGAATCCATCATGGCAGACATTGAACATAAACTAATCCTGTTTTAACCCTTGTTTAAACTAGTGTAACTAATCCAGGGTTAAAATTAAGATGTGCAACACATCTCTGATTAATTATAAACCAGTTTAAACCTAGATTTACTAACTCTAGACAATTTAATCCATGTTGGTGCAACCCAGCCATTGTGTGTTAAACCTCTGTTTTCTCTCCTCTTGTGTCTGTCATTCCCCTGCTTGTTTTGACATGTGCTTGGTGTTTGTGTCCATGGCCGCATCCTTGATTGGCGCACAGCTACGGAGAATCTGGCTCATCACCGGCTGTATATCAACCCTGGTCCTGCAGGCCTGGTTTGTCAGTCTGTTTCGTCTTCTGCCCCAGTAGTTAACACTGCCGTGCCATACGTTCTCATTAGTTATTTGTCTGTGAACTAAACCCTGTCTCCTCTCCGGCTTAAGGTGTTCCTGCCTGCCTTGCCTGCCTCTGGTATAGAGCCATGGGACTCTCACCGTGATCTACCTGCCTCCGGTGTAGAGCCACGGGACTCTCACCACCCAGCACCCCCCTGTGGCGGACTACAGGCTCCTTCCCTTCCCTTCCCTTTGGCTCTAATAAAGACTGTTTTACCAGTTATTGTCTCATGTGGTCTGCGTTTGGGTCCTCAACATTGTCCTCCCGTGACACTTATGTAGACACGGTAACTCTCTGTCAAAGCTCTCCATGTGGCTCTGCTGTTGGAAGGCGGCATTGACACTTTAGGCGTCGTCAACGCAGGAAGAGTCAGACTGGCATGCGGGAACGGAGGCTGGGAAAGGGTTCTTTTGATCACTCTGCATGCGGAAAACGTTGCTGTCTGTAGACAGTAAAGTACTTGGCAAAGGAAGCACAGGAGTACGTGAACTATTCTACACGGCGTTCATCTATAACGCAACACAAGACCATCGCTGTGTTCATTTGATTATTCCTTCATACACCTTTCACACATTGCTCTTTGTGTACAAACAGATTCCTTCTGAAGTGGCTCCAAAGTGATTTAGGAGAACTTGCCGCATTCACCAAATCTTTTTGTTTTGTTTTCTTTATTTTCTCTCACGAAAACACAATTAGCGAGTGGTCCAGACCTGACCTGTTGAGGGAGCAGTCATGTGCAACTAGTCTGCTGTTATCCAGCAATTGGAAGTTTGAATACGTTAATAAATTACACTGCATAATTCTGCTGATGTTACGAGGATGAATAATGTCGAGAGTAAAAAGAGAGAGTAAAGCGTGCATACCTTGTTTACGTTAAAACACTATTCAGTGTTACCTGAGATATTTCTAATTTTCTCGCATTATACTACCAAAGCTAACACACTGGGAGGAGTGGGTGACGAGACACAGGTGGATTTGGATTGCCAGTGGCTGGAAAACACAGGAAGTGACCTGAAACGAGAAGAGAGGCGAGTAACGCAACATAAAAATAAAGGAAATACTGACGACAAGGAAAACGCAACTTGGGAGACGGAACATGACACCACCAGCAAACCGGATCATCACTGAGCCATTTAAAACTTATTTTCTCTCATATTCACTTGTTTTGTTTTTGAGGGGGGTAATACATGAAGGAAGTCCTACTCTTCACCGGTTTATCATAGCAATGAACAATACACCAGCTGGCCATAGGAAAATGAATTGTGTCGGCCTTCACATTCCTAATTGAAGGATGCAGTTGCGGGTGATCTGGTGATAAACCAGCTGTGACTTAATATCAGCAGAAGCACAGCAGGGCTTGCGCTGCGTGGAGCTTCCACGAAAACACACCCGGCGTGTGGAGGTGTGACCCTGCTATGATGTGCAGAAGGGCCCCCCGGCAGCTGACCAGAAGGAGTTATCACACTAACAATGGCCCTCAGTTCATACGATGCACACACATGCACGCTTTGCTAATGCATTGTTCCTGATGTTTATTATCACAACAAGCCGCGCCGAACGGGAAATGGTAGACGAAGAGGAGAACATCATCATCATCCTCATGCAGCATCACGTCTCCCAAGACTCCCACTCTATTTAGTTATTCAATTAAACAATGAATGAATGAATAATCAGTTTCATATTTCGTCATTTAGACAACCTGTTCCTCATGGTCTTGATTTTTTTGTGTAATATATTTATATTTATACAAAAATGCCCTCTAATAAAACAACCATTTCAATGCAAATAAAGCATGGAAAATATATGAAGAATAACTAGCAGAAACATTGGAAAAGAATGACACATTGCAAACTTTCTCACTTTAGTCTCTACTTAATCCAGGTTTCAGAAGTGTTTCCATGGCAACAGAAATGCAGCAATGACTTTGCCACTAAGGTGTGTGTGTGTGTGTGTGAGGAAAAAGTGCCTATGCATGTTAGGAGAGATGAAAGAGTTTCTCGGAGTGTATATACACTTAACAAAACAATCTGCAATGTACTGAATATGATTGAATCATTCAACATCCCTATTATAATAGGAATATTATATTGATCTTTTATTTAAAAAAAAATATATATATAGTGTGCATCCGGCTGATGTGCCGCATGCATACACTCTGTCCTCCTTTGGAACAATTAAATAAATAAAAAAGCAATGTGGGCCGAGGCCCCTAACCCTCTGGGCATTTTAAATAATTTCTTAAATTCACCTTTTTTAAAGGCACTTGCATATCAGATACATACCCATGTTTTACATCAAAAATTGCAGAACAATATCAGCTCTCTATATAATGAGGCACCATTGTCATAAGGCATGTGTAAAGAGAAAATATGACCCTAAAGCTGAAAAATGTAATCTCTTTTTTTACTGGTGGTCAAACGGTTTTGGTGCTAGAAATTGGTTTACCAAAGGTCTTAGGTTCACAAAAGCAGTGGAATATATGAATACAATAGTAGATACATCTAAATAAATGCCTAAAAACAAATGTTGTATTATCGTTTGAGTAGAAATGTAAGAAATGACTTCATACTGCAGATAAAGCTTAAAAAAAGACCATTACAAAAAAAAATGTTTTCAAATAAAATATGTATTATACATTTAAAAAAAATATTTACACAATATACATGTTCAGAAATAGAAAACAGACCTGGTGGGGATGGCGGTGGTGAATCCTCTCAATAAAATAAATGACTACTTGTCACTACTAAGAAAGATGACAGTGGTCGTAACCAGTGGCGGTGCGTCAATAGAGGGCGCTAGGGCGCCGCCCCTCCTAAAATTTTGCATGAAAAAAAAAAAAGAAGAAAAAAATAAAATTATATATACTGTCAAAAAACATTATATATCAAATAATTTAAATAAGAAATATACCGTGTTGACGCGCTAAATGTGTGTGGGAGACCGTAAGCCCCTGTCAACAACCACTTAAGTTAAATATAATATATCGCCATTCATCATTACTGAGAAAAGCCCCTCCCCTCTCGGGGCGCCGGCCAAATGTGTGTCTATGGAAAGCCATGAAACATTTCACCCTCGTGACGGCAAGGACAGCTTCTCATTGGCGGATGAAACGTGAATCTTCGGGCGCACGAATCTGCGCCCTAGCCAATGACATCGTTTCTTATTGCAACGTGGTTGGACTATTCGTCCAATCAGAGACCTTTATCATTCCCTCACACCCCATATAGCTCCCACGTAGCTACGCGAGCAACACAGCTAGCAGAGACTTTGATTATGTTAGTATGGCGACTGAAAACTCTGTGGTATCTCTACGCGAAACACCTTTCAATCCACGATCAGATGTTGACAAGAAGAGGCTGAAAGAGTTGGGACCCGAACGTCCGGATTTAAATATTCAGCAGCAAAGCAGTGAAGCTACATGCACCAAGCTACATGCTAACCGGAGCTGCTAGCTGGAGGCTCCGTGTGCAGTGGCTCTGAGCAGCCGAGGAAGCGCCGGGCTGTGAAGGAAGATGAGCTTGAAGGATTGCTGCAGAGGTGAGTGTCAAAATCAGCAGATGCCTGTGTTAGAGTTTAATGTTTTATCTTTCCCACAGCAGAACACATGTTGGACATTGCTAGATTTGGGTGGATATCATATCAGGCTATAACTTTATCTAAAATACCAATTCAACCCCCAACAAGTTAGTGTGTGTGTGTGTGTGTGTGTGTGTGTGTGTGTGTGTGTGTGTATGTCATAGCTACAGCCATCAAGGTGGCTCCTGGCCTTTTGTCTATGTTGCTGAGCCATCAAGACACAAAACATAGTTTTTTGTCTTTAGTATGAAGCCTGTTTGTAGTAGATATTTCCCCACAACTTATCTTACTGTCTCTGTCTCTCTCTATATATTTATCTGTAGGTTTGTGACACCATACTTGGACACACCAGGGAACGCTTTGCCTTCAAAGACCACCTCACCAGTGCCACCTTACTGCAGGGCCCCCAGTTTGAATGCTACGTCAATGTATTCCCTGAAGTTGCTCTGGCCACCACATTGAATGTTTCTTAAACCATTCTGCTCTGAACCTCTCATGCCCAAAGTTACAGTTTGTTGATAGTTGTTATTGGACAGTGTTGAGCACTGTGTTTTCTTGAAATAAAGCTTTGTTTTTTAGAATATTCTACTCCAAACCTCTTTTCTTCTCCTTGTGGAGTGCTATTTAAACCGCGCCGCCCAACTGCGCCCCCCCCAAAAAAAAAGTCACCAGCCGCCACTGGTCGTAACGATTGAGCAGCGTGCACGGTGCCCTGCTAGAAAAACCAGCATAGACCAGCATACTTTCTATGCTGGTCTATGCTGGTTCGGTGCTTTAGCTGGTCGACCAGCATGATGAAGCTGGTGGACCAGCAAGAATTCATTAATGATGCTGGTCCACCAGCATGGCCTTGCTGGTGAAGCTGGTGGACCAGCAAGAATTCATTAATGATGCTGGTCCACCAGCATGGCCTTGCTGGTGAAGCTGGTGGACCAGCAAGAATTCATTAATGATGCTGGTACACCAGCATGGCCTTGCTGGTGAAGCTGTAATTTTCTACTTTAAATAGTATCATGACTTCAATATTGTAATGGTGGAGCATACCATGTCATTTAACTCACAAAATTGTTACAATTAGGAAATAATATAGTGGTCATGGCAAGAATCTACTCATATTGTGCAAATCATCAATTTTGTCATTGCCATTTTTTTATTTTATTTCATATATTCAAAAGGATAAAAAAAATCAAAAGCAAAGTCTGATTTTGAAAATGTATGGAAGAAACAATAATGGATACTGGTTAATTTACAAGTCATTTTAGAGAAATTGTAAATTCTTATTTTTTTGTGGAACATTATGTTCTGTTACAGTTAAGTTAGTGCATTATACATCGTGTGTGTTTTCTAAAGGGGTTCCTGTAGTATGTTGCGGTCACTTTAAGAATTAGAGGATGATCAGTAATTAGGGAGAGGTTATATTTTTTCATATCAGGTTAATCCAGCTCTATCTGCACACATCATATACCTCATGGTGGCATCGTGGGTATGTATTGTCTTGTTTCGTTCTTATCTATAACTACACTGCATTATTTTTTTGGACAATATTAACTTTTCTGAAGTTTATAATAGAAGTTTGCTGAATTACTGTTGTTAATGACCACGCTTGTTCTTAGGCCAGTGAGAGTTCATGAAAGTTACAAACAGATGACTGAATACATATTAAACATTTGATGCAATACATTATGTATAAAGTTAAACTCACAATTAATATATAAAGCCTGTAAAACCTTAATTCATGTTAGAGATTGAATTCAAATATCTACATTGTATGCATCTGTACATGTTAAAGCAAGCGGAAAATTGATTATGTTTTTTAATGTTTTAGTTTCACCCTTCAAGAAGCAGACAGTCTTCAAAGTTTGGATGTTTGGATGGCGTTTATCTGTCTGTCAAATGATATACAGTACATTACATTACAACCAGGACAGCACAGGTACAAACACATTTCTCCACATCTGTACATCCCAGCATAGCCTAAACTCTAGTCTAATCAGCTAACTAAAAATGAATGCAAGCTAGAATGACCATCTTTGATTCAGTCTAGTCAGACTAGTCTCTCTCATGTGAATTTGGAAAGTCACAAATGTACATCTGATCACTTGTTTTTAAAATCATGCATTTCTGCTCTAACCTGTCAACTGGAATCAGACACACTGGAGAAAAAAGTGCTCCACTAACGAGTCGGATATGTGACACAAACCCATAACCTTGTGATAAAGGAAACGAGGTATGTGTATGAAGCTTTTTCAACAATACAGCAATTTCTGTACCTTCTTCTGAAGGAAGGGATATGATATTCTGAATTTCCCCATAAACACCATCGCTGAGCTTTGCAAAACAGTCCCTGCGTCTCTTACTGAGGGTATAGCTTTTGCCAGTATACACCAGTCCTGTATGCACCATTCTCTTGTGCACTACCATTTCATCTGGTGCTTGTTTTTGTGCAGACACAAAGGCACTCTTCTCATCAGTAGTGGTCTCTGTCACTCTCCCGTTATCCAGAACAGTTGTGTCTTGACTATTTACTCTTCTGTCATTTGTCATCTCCAAACAGAACTCCTTGACTTACTCCCTTACTGCATGCCTGGAGGTTAAGAGAGGGATTGCTCTGTGCAACAGGAATTTGTTCACAATCTGTAGAGCTACACACTTAGTCCCATGAACCAGTTTCAACAGCTTCAGATAGCACGGCTGAAGTACACCATTCAGAGGCCTGTCTCACGAAGATGGATTTCGGCTTAGCGAGGTAACTTCTGGATTAACCCTGGGTTTTCCGTCTCACGAAGCTGGTTCACTTCTTATCGAGGTACGTTGCCCCGGTAACTTACGCTGAACGCCCAACCTGCTCCGGAGCAGGTTAAGTTCCCGGATAAGATCTCAGCGGGTCTATAAGACCGCCTACTGGCTAATCATTGTCTTGGAAAAACGGCCTGCCCATTTCTACAGAATCCCGTTGAGGAAGGCGCACTGATCGTAAGAGCAGCTCTCCAGAGAGCATCTCTTCATCTGTTGCCTCCTCAGTGGCCGACATGAGAAGTGGCAAAAGATTTCTTCCTCTTTAATGCACGATCAGCACCAACAGATTGCTTGTAAGTGTATGACAGTTTGAATTTACTGTTACCTTTTAACTTGCGCCCATGTTCTTTTAGCTCCACTGGGGTTGCAACTGAAATGAGGTTAAATTGTTAAAACGAAAAGATAATCAAAATAGGCACATACATTTGAGACAGTGATTTAATATTACAATCCCAGTAATTTATGCATTGGCGGAGTCGGCAATTTTTTTCCCACGATTCCTTGCGGCTTCTGGCTGCTGCAGCAGTGTTGCTTTTTGCTTGTATTCTTTCTCTATATTGTTCGTACATTCTTAAGATTATGGTTTGCTCCTCCGTTGTAAAATACGTTGCTCTCGGCGGCTTCTCCATGGTGCACAATTGGTCTAACGGAGTTAACTCCGCCCCTTTTATGTGCACGCGCACAGATCTAGATGAGACGCTCCTGGGTTCACTTAACGAGTTGATAACCGGCTTCGTGAGACCAATAAGCGAGACCGCGGACATCTGGGTAAGTGCAGCTGGATAACTGAGGGAAACCCCGGGTATGTTAATCCAGCTTCATGAGACAGGCCTCAGGACAGGCAAGCTGTAAAACAGGAGCCATGTTCGCCACTCTGAGGCTTTCCACTGCTTGAGCTCTGCAAGAGGTCTGGGTAGTCGAGTTATCAGGTGTGGTGGCTTTATGTCCTTCATTCTGTTTTCTAGCACCCTCATAGTGGTGCCATTCCCAATGTAGTAGGGCTGCTCACTGTTGTTTAGAAGAAGCTCTGTGAGTTGTCTGATGACACCAAGTAACACAGCATGCATATAGTCTGGAACAAAGCCCCACACTATATCAAAATAAGGCATGTTGATGAGTGGTGCTGGACCTTTCACTCCTCTGACACTTTTGTTTTGTGCTACTGCCTGCTCCATATCTGCCAGCACTTGTTTTGCTTCTCTGTCACGATATTCAGTGGCAGTCACAGTATACTTCACTAATAATAATAATAATAATAATAATTTCAACTTATATAGCGCTTTTAAAGATACACAAAGACGCTTTACAATATGGACAGTAGACAATGACGAACGGAACAAAAATGAAAGACAAAGTAAGCAAAACAAACAAACAGGACATTTACTGTTTTCTCTACAAGAGTACCAGGATGTAAACAGAAACCACAACCAAAGTACCCATTAAACTGTGTTGTGT
Source organism: Myoxocephalus aenaeus (assembly GCA_038501785.1). Classification (NCBI taxonomy): domain Eukaryota; kingdom Metazoa; phylum Chordata; class Actinopteri; order Perciformes; family Cottidae; genus Myoxocephalus; species Myoxocephalus aenaeus. Next base: position 2,019,821 of record JBAMJR010000025.1, read on the forward strand.
TTTGCATGGTTGGTCTTGCCTTTGAGTCTACACAACCATAGTCCAACAACTTTACTATTTACACAGTTTCCATTTTGTCTCCAGCACACACCTTTGGATGCCAGTGTTTTGGCCTGTTCAACAAAAGGTCTGAGAAAAATGGACATGACAGGCTCTTGAGCACCAAACCAAAGACCTGCAAGTACTACATTTTTAAATCTCATTTTGGGAGGAAGCTCGTTTAAATGCAGCTGTATTGGCCATATTGAAAATCTGGAAGACTTAAACACAGGTGAGCCATCAGAATTGAAATTAAACGACAAATTGTTTGGATCTGACATAATTCCACCTGGTTTTGATCCCTGTTATATTGTGCCTTGCTGCATGACTCATTATCATGATCAGTGCTTCAGCCTTCGTTGTTGTACCTGCTGACATAAACACTGCCTTCAGGTGAGGAAGCCACATCTCTTGGTTGCAGCTCAGAAGTTAGGAGAAAGTCACCAGATGAAGATATTAGCTACAAAACAAAAACAACACACATTCATAAGTGCATTTGAAGGAATTGGAGGATAGCAGTGAGGTTGTAGACCGCAACAAAACTGAACATCCCTCACCGTCCCCTTTCAAACATATTGGAGAATCCATGGTGGCTGCAAAACTGGTAATGCCATGTAAAAACGTTTATATAAGTGGGTAGATTTTTCATTGAGCCATTCATGTGTACAATGCTAGGCACAATTTCAAACCAGCCCCTTCACCATCCCCCACACACACTAACACAAGTTAGCGCAACTCAAATAGACATTAGACATGCTGTTTTCATGGACACATGATGGATTTAGAGGTTTGCATTATGGAATAAACATACCGTTGTGTACCTGAGAAAATATTGCATGTGTTGATTATTTAAAGTAACGTATTGGAATGTAATGTCGTTGTCCACCCAGAAAACTGTAGAAATTGATGCTCTGGGGGTGCTTCTCTTCAGCAGGGACAGGGAAGTTGGTCAGAGTTGATGGGAAGATGGATGGAGCCAAATACAGGGCAATCTTGGAAGAAAACCTGATGGAGTCTGCAAAAGACTTGGGCGGAGGTTCACCTTCCAGCAGGACAACAACCCTAAACATAAAGCCAGGGCTACAATGGAATGGTTTAAAACAAAACATATTCATGTGTTAGAATGGCCCAGTCAAAGTCCAGACCTAAATCCCATCGAGAATCTGTGGCAAGATCTGAAAACCGCCGTTCACAAACGCTCTCCATCGAATCTGACTGACTTTGAGCTGTTTTGCCAAGACGAATGGGCAAAAATCTCAGTCTCTAGATGTGCAAAGCTGGTAGAGACATACCCCAAAAGACTTGCAGCTGTAATTGCAGCAAAAGGCGGTTCCACAAAGTATTGACTCAGGGGTGCTGAATAATTTTGCACACTGCACTTTTCAGTTTTTTATTTGTGAAAAAAATTTAAAAACATGTATGATTTTCTTTGTACTTCACAATTGTGTGACACTTTGTGTTGGTCTTTCACATACAATTCCAATAAAATATATTTATGTTTGTGGTGTGTAATGTGACAAAATGTGGAAACGTCCAAGGGGTATGAATACTTTTGCAAGCCACTGTATAAGTAACGTTTCTGTGTGGACATGATTGCCATATGGCCATATATATATGGCCATATGGCAATCATGTCCACAAAGAAACTTTACCTTATTGCAATATATTGTAGCGACCCTGTACTGGTGCCTGGCAGTGGGGAGGGGTCGCTCGATCAACTCTCACTCTCTCCGGCCAATCATGGGGAGGCAGTGTGCGTTATGGTCGGGTTGCGGCCCTGTGATTGGTGGAGCAGAGGGGAGGCGGGGTGTTGACCTGTCGGGGAAACTGCATTGCAAGGACACCAGCGGTCTACGAGTCATGAGTGTGGACGCTACAATATATATATACTATATATATATATATATATATATATATATATATATATATATATAGTAGCGTCCACACTCAAGAAAATAAAGGAGTAATTTCACCAGCAGTAAGTTTCATCCCACTTCATATACGGGGATCCGTTACAAGGCAATATATGTGTGTGTGTATATATATATATATATATATATATATACATATATATATATATATATATATATACATACAAATCTGTGCTTTGTTTTACCTTTTCAAAAATAAAAGTCAGATTCATCTATTTAAGAGAAAGTAGCATAAAGCCTCTATAAACTCTTCAAACAATACAATATCATCTAGGCATATGTCAAGAACCAATAAGGCAAATACAAAGCAGGCAAACAACCCAAAACAATAAACCTTCCATGGGGTTATTTACAGGCTCTTATTTATATATTAGTGCTGTCAAACGATTAAAATATTTAATCGCGATTAATCACATTTATGTCATAGTTAACTCGCGATTAATCGCAATTAATCTCAATTTTTTTTTTTTCATTTTAATGCTCTTATCAAGATGAAAAAGTGGATTGGCTTGCTTTATGCAAATGTTTTATTTGATTGAAAAACAACTGCCAAACAGGGCGGTACAAAATAAAATTATAAAGTGCACATTTCAGGTAAAGAAGGGCAAGAGAGAGAGAGAGAGAGAGAGAGAGAGCTGTGAACATAGCAGTCAAAGAAATGGGCTGTGACCCCGAGGTAGTTGTGATTACTGAGTGAGCGCGACTGCTTTTGTCTTCTCCAATGCCTGCTGTACCTCAGCCTTCTCAGTTTCGTGCAACTTCTGAACACGTCTTGTAATGGTGGCTCTCGAAGGCAATTCGTAGGTCCTGTCGTTGGATGCGATGCGTATTATATCAGCTAGACCAGGGCAGTGGCGGTGCGTCAATAGAGGGCGCTAGGGCGCCGCCCCTCCTAAAATTTTGCGATGAAAAAAAAAAAAAGAAGAAAAAAATATATAATATATACTGTCAAAAAACATTATATATCAAATAATTTAAATAAGAAATATACCGTGTTGATGCGCTAAATGTGTGTGGGAGACCGTAAGCCCCTGTCAACAACCACTTAAGTTAAATATAATATATCGCCATTCATCATCACTGAGAAAAGCCCCTCCCCTCTCGGGGCACCGGCCAAATGTGAGTCTATGGAAAGCTAACAAACATTTCACCCTCGTGACGGCAAGGACAGCTTCTCATTGGCGGATGAAACGTGAATCTTCGGGCGCACGAATCTGCGCCCTAGCCAATGACATCGTTTCTTATTGCAACGTGGTTGGACTATTCGTCCAATCAGAGACCTGTATCATTCCCTCACATCCCATATAGCTCCCACGTAGCTACGCGAGCAACACAGCTAGCAGAGACTTTGATTATGTTAGTATGGCGACTGAAAACTCTGTGGTATCTCTACGCGAAACACCTTTCAATCCACGATCAGATGTTGACAAGAGGAGGCTGAAAGAGTTGGGACCCGAACGTCCGGATTTAAATATTCAGCAGCAAAGCAGTGAAGCTACATGCACCAAGCTACATGCTAACCGGAGCTGCTAGCTGGAGGCTCAGTGTGCAGTGGCTCTGAGCAGCCGAGGAAGCGCCGGGCTGTGAAGGAAGATGAGCTTGAAGGATTGCTGCAGAGGTGAGTGTCAAAATCAGCAGATGCCTGTGTTAGAGTTTAATGTTTTATCTTTCCCACAGCAGAACACATGTTGGACATTGTTAGATTTGGGTGGATATCATATCAGGCTATAACTTTATCTAAAATACCAATTCAACCCCCAACAAGTTAGTGTGTGTGTGTGTGTGTATGTGTGTGTGTGTGTGTGTGTGTGTGTGTGTGTGTGTGTGTGTGTGTGTGTGTGTGTGTGTGTGTGTGTGTCATAGCTACAGCCATCAAGGTGGCTCCTGGCCTTTTGTCTATGTTGCTGAGCCATCAAGACACACAAAACATATTTTTTTGTCTGTAGTATGAAGCCTGTTTGTAGTAGATATTTCCCCACAACTTATCTTACTGTCTCTGTCTCTCTCTCTATATATTTATCTGTAGGTTTGTGACACCATACTTGGACACACCAGGGAACGCTTTGCCTTCAAAGACCACCTCAGTGCCACCTTACTGCAGTGCCCCCAGTTTGAATGCTACGTCAATGTAGTCACTGAAGTTGCTCTGGCCACCACATTGAATGTTTCTTAAAGCATTCTGCTCTGAACCTCTCATGCCCAAAGTTACAGTTTGTTGATAGTTGTTATTGGACAGTGTTGAGCACTGTGTTTTCTTGAAATAAAGCTTTGTTTTTTAGAATATTCTACTCCAAACCTCTTTTCTTCTCATTGTGGAGTGCTATTTAAACCGCGCCTCCCAACTGCGACCCCCCCAAAAAAAATGTCACCAGCCGCCACTGGACCAGGGGTGGGCAAACTTTTTGACTCGCGGGCCACAATGGGTTCTAAAATTTGACAGAGGGGCCGGGCCAGGAACAGATGGATTGTTTGTGTGAACTAATATAAATGACATGTAAAAATCATTACATGAAAGGATTTGGCCTTTAACAGGTAGCAAAGCATTTATTTGCAAGGCAATTTAACAAATTGCACGGATTGCAACTAACGATTATTTTAATAATCGATTAATCGGTTGATTATTTTTTCGATTAATCGGATAAAAACATCAAAAAAGCATTAATTTCCAACCCTTTTTCTATTTTGTCTCAGTGTCTCACTCCAATCTCAGAAACGCTGCCGGCCAGTTGCTCTGCTCCGCTCTTCTTTTTTTTCTCCGTGACTTATTGACTGGCGTAATAATCGCGCGACACAACGAATCGATAATGAAACTCGTTGCCAACACTTTTGATAATCGATTCGTTGTTGCAGCCCTAATAATAATATTTGGACAAGTTCGGCGGGCCGGATTAAAAAGCCCAACGGGCCGCATACTACATCCAGCGTGGTGCTTGCGAGAAAAAAAATTGAAAAATAAAAATGCGTTAACGCCGTTAATAAAATTGACGGCGTTAAAATTGGTTTGCGTTAACGCCGTTAATAATGCGCTAATATGACAGCACTATTATTTATATATATATATATATATATATATATATATATATATATATATATATATATATATATACATAGTTATAACTAAATCAATTATGTATTGCAATTCAAACTGTGTTTTTTGTTGGTTTGGTTTGTCTGTATTGATTGCTAAGTTTTGTATTACACAATGGTACCTTTTTCATGATGTTCTTATCTATGTTTCCAGACAAATCAGAAAAAAGCTTTGGAAGAAGCCAAAAAAAACAACCTCCTGGCTATTCTAAAGGAAAGAAAGATGAGGAAAAGAAATAGTCCAATCTGCCCAACTCCCTTCAAAAAAGTCAGGCGTATCCTGGTGATGACGGCGATGATGGTGGAGTGGTTCCAGAAACACTTTTGAAGGAGGCAAAAAATAAGCAACATCTGTACCAAAAGAAACTCAAAGAAATGTCGCTGCAACTGCAGGAAACAAGACAACGGTGAGAGTTGATCTTTATCCATTTTTTATTTAACCTAACTTTGATTTAAAACAGACACATTGACATATGTATCCACTTATCTGTGAGTGCACATTACTTAACTTATATATTCTAGATGGCATAAGTACCACATACAACCCAGATTTGGTCTTTAATGATTTACGAATATTGTGAACTCTGTGCAGTGCAGTGCTACCTGTCTATAAATAGCCAGATAGCTTCACTTAATATATTTGATTAAATATTTCTAATATTTCTAATAATGTAGTTAGTCATGACATATTTCCTTCTCTTACAGGTTAGAGGATCAGAAAAAAAAAGTGCAGCAGTTGAGGCTGAAAACAAAACTCTCCGGGCTCTCAACATTGAGTTGCAGCAACAGCTGCTCAAGAAGTTGAGCAGCACATCGACCCCAATTGGTACAAACGTTTATAAAGTTTATATCTATCTAAAACTTGATAATACGGTTCAGTCATAAAAAATAACTAAGTAGGCCCATATTCACTAAACTGGTTTAAGTGAAATTGTAGAAGTATAGTTCCTGATGCAAGTGGGTAAAACTAGGCAAGGAACTGCAACTGTGTTTACCTTATGCTCTATGTAGTTTCAGAAACTGGATGTGAGACTGAGGAACCATCTGTATCTCCTGTTGGAGACAAGGTACAATATTTGTACCCATTTTTGTTTACAATATACTATATGTATGCCAAAACCTAAATAATAGTATATAGAAGTAAACAAGACCTCTGCATCTGTATTCACTGGTTAATATAACTATCTTTCAAGGATTTCTTACAATCTAATATTTTGATTGTTTATGTTATGGATTTTTTTCAGATTTCCTTGGAAGGAGACATTGTTTTAAGGAAAGAGGCCTGGGTCCGAATTTCAAGGAACGGCCGTGACTCTTTATTTGTGAAGGAATTGGCAGTGGCAATTTGGGGCACTAAAACCCTGGGGGGGAAAAGCCTGACAGGGAAGGAGTGCCCCACCACTAAAACCACCCGCCAGCCTTTAACCCCCCAAAAGCTGCAAACACTGAAAGGTAGGGCATTCTTGATGTAGCAGTAGCTATATAGTCTTTCTCAGATACCACGGACCGGTTTATTTTATATCAAGTGTTTCTTTGTTCTGACGTGACAGACACATTAATGTTATTATTTACATGTATTTTCAGTCTGCTTCAAGAAGTGGCTCCAGGAAAAAGACCTGGAGGAGACGGAGTTACAGGCCAGATGGGCAAAGGCTGGACGTTACATCATGGAAAAAATCATGGACATTAACAAACAAAACAAAAAAACACTTAATTAAAGAGTGACTGAAATGTGTTCTAGTTTGGATGGTAAATTGATGTTTTGTTAGTTCATTCTCAATAGTTATGTAAATAGTTAATTTGGTTGTTTCTCTTTTGTGTTAATATTGTTACCATGTTCTTTATTATGTGTCTGTCCTATTTAATAAATGTAAATACTGTTTTGAAAACCTGACATTGTCAAATATACCAGCATATATACCAGCATACCAGCATCTAATGCTGGTGACCAGCATACCAGCACCAAAACTCAACATATGCTGGTGTTGCTGGTCACCAGTTTTGCTGGTCTATGCTGGTTTTTCTAGCAGGACTCTCTGTAAACATGACTAGTCAGCACCGTGCAGTAACGTAACCGTGAGCTAAATGTGCTCACTCTGCTAGCGTAAATATGCTATTGCAACATAAAGTTTAGTAGCTAAATACAGTGTCCTCGTCGCTACTCTCCAAAATCGCCGCCACAGCTTCCTCTGTAGTAAAGTCGCCATAATCTCTCTTCTTTCAGACTGAAAACGCCAGCGTGTTTACAAAGCTCAGGTGTGTAGTTGCATGCATGTTCTCTGTGAATTTCTTGAGCGTTCATTGGTCATTTTTTTCACAAAATGTCGACAGACATACGAATTGACAAGTCAAGGATTTCGTGTGACGAGTACTTTCGTCACCGCGTCACCCGACACATCCCTGCCCCTATCTCTCTGAATCGCCTTCAAGCTCACAGGAGGAAGGCAGCAGAAGCGGAAAGCCTACTGATTCCTCTAGGTTAAACTTTTTTTTCTTCTTTTTTTTTCGTATTATCACGGAGATATGAATATTTACAAAACGTAAACGTTGTGCAAAATGCAGATCCGTGTCGGAAGTGTTAATGTTGAAAGGGCACACTGATTAACAGGAACATTTAAAAAATGGTCCCTCATATAAAAAGCTTGCCACCCCCTGAGTGAAATCCTAACAATGTATGATGTTCCGGACCGTGGTTGATAGTGGTGGACCCCGCTTGACTGAGGGTCCATCTTTAGGATCGTAGTCGGCTCAATCATTAAGAGCAGAAAGCCTTTCAATTTACACTTTTGACCTGTGTGGCCTTTTTTTTCTTTTTTGCTGACGACACTGGGAATAAAGCTTTTGTGTGTATCAGTCAAACTTCTCTTCACACCTCAACTTTTCATCTTTCGCTGAGCTTTGATGGAGATTTTAAACTGTCAGCATCATGCAGGTACCTCCTACATATTTAATATTCCTCTTTGGAAGGAAACATCCGTTTTTCCTTCATTGACACTGACAATTATTAAAAAGGGCACAGATTTTGTTCAGAGCTCTAATTAAACACCACCGTTGGGGATGATTGACCACGCAACATGTATTTTAAATCAGCATCACCTTACTGTTTTACTTTTGATTATTGTGTCTTTTTAAATGGTGTCGCTGGCAAACAGTTTTCTGTACAACATGGATCCCAGGACTTGGTGCAGGTTATGGGCTAACTGGGATCCGTCATTGACTCTTGTTGGACTTTGACTTGGGCACTTATTCTGAGTAATTTGCAGTTCTGATCCTTTTTTTTATATGCAAAAGTCCACATGGTGGAATATTATATCTGGGCAAGCTCAACCAACCTGTTTTGTTAACACTACTAAGCCTTCTTTCACATTTACTTTCCCCTATTAAATACTATTTATTGCAGATGTCAATCAGAAAACACTTGGGAGCATTGGGCGGTCTCTTTCTCTTTTTTCTGCAGTTGTAACAGATGTTGGCCCTTTGGTCGGAACATGTTTCGCATGTTAATCAGTAGGCCAGTCAGTCCTAATTATCTGGGTGGAGCATATTGGCTGCCTGACAAATAAAAAGCCCTTACCTCAGCGAAACAACGACGGGCAGCAGTGGTGGGAAGACATGGCTCAGTGAACTTCAAGTACATGTGTATTTTAGTTTTCTTTTTGTTGAGAAAAACGTGTGAATGTATCAAATGACAGAAAATAATAACATAGTAAATAGACCTGATGATTCAATGTGTTTTGACAAGGAGTTTGTTTGTAGACTGAAACCGCAGTCAATGAGACTCAAAAGCCCACATGGCTTTAGACCACTTGCTGGACTCAGTCCGCGGAGCCCTGAAGCACAGCGTTTGTTCGATTGTTTATTCGAAGTTTTAGTGCAAATTACACGTGTTTCTCAATTTGACCAAATTGGACAGATATTGACTTGCAATGAAAATGTGTCACAATCATCTGACAATATTGTACCTTTTACTCTACTCCGAGTATTGGACAGTTACTAGTCACTTGAAAACAAGAGTTTACCCACAACATATCATTAAAGCAGACCTATTTAACATTGTCTATCCAGGTGGAGGACAAAATATATAAAACACCACTCGGAACAATCTTTACATTATAATAGAACAATAAACAACATTACAATAGACTTATTAAATAGTTTCAACAGAAACTGAACAACGGCAAAATAAAATACACCAAGATAATATTAAATAACATAATACAACAATATATAACACACACAATCATAAATTAAGCATATTAAACAACTATATACAAAATAGGTGGGACAAAGGTGGAAAGGGTGAAAACCTTTAAATTCCTCGCAACGCTCATCAGCGAGAACCTCACCTGGTCTCATAACACACTTCAGAACATTAAAAAGACCCAGCAGCGACTGTATTTCTGAAGAAGGCTGAGGAAATTTGGCATGCCACCCAGATGTACGGTGGAGAGCGTCCTTACCAGCTCAATCACAGTATGGAAACTGCACTGCCCAGGACAGGAAGGCACTCCAGCGTGTGATTAAAAACTGCACAGTACATCTCAGGAGCAGCCTTCCCCTCTCTACAGGACATTTACTCCACCAGGGTAACCACGAGAGCACACACCACATCAGGTACACAACACACCCCCAGCACAGACTCTTCTCGCTCCTGCCATCAGGCAGACGTTACAGGAGTCTGAAGTCCAGAACCACGAGACTGACGAACAGTTTCTACCCGCAGGCCATCAGGCTGGTGAACAGTGCCCCCCTCCACAGGGGTCTGAGGTCATATATTTTTTCCCACTGGATCCTCTGCTGCCCCACTTGCTTTACTTTTTTCTACGAATAACATTTGTCTAATATAATAATGTTTTCCCACCATGACCTAACATGTAAATACACAGCATTCTCTCCTATGACTGGAGCATTATCTCTGACACACACACAGCAAACATGTATTGCTTGGTTCGCCTGTTGTCGAGCCACTTCTCCTTTGAAAGAGTCTCTTTTGAGGGGCAGTATATTGTCCCCTTATACTGGCTATGGCCAGTCTCTGCCGTCCTAAATTGCCCACATTTATTGCACGTGTTGTGCGCCACCTTTCTGGTCAGCTTTCTGCGGGCAGGAGCAAGAACTGTAGCAAGAGCAATTCTCTGAGGGCCCGAGGGTGAAGCAGGGTAAAACTGCCGTGGCACAAGACGCTGAGGGACCATGGATGGAGGGAGAAAAAGAAAGACTGCTGTGGGCGGAGGGGCCAGGAAGGAGCTGCCACTCTGCTTTTCTTTTCAATTTTGCGGCCAGGCAGCTCGTAACAGTAGGCTGGGCCCGGCAAGGTGGGGGTTTGTGCCGGTGGCACATCGGGACAAACAAGAGGGTCAGTACCCACGCGGTTCGGCAGGGTTGTTATCCCTTGCATAACCACGGTATTGTCCTGTTTCTTCATCCTTTTGTTGTGCCACTGCACTATGGTGGTGTGGCTCACATCCACCAGCTGCCGGGTGGTCTGCAGCATAACTGTGCCGTTTCCAAGAATGCGCTGCCTGATTATTCGATAGTCTTGGACAATCAAGTCCCATCTCGACATCGTCACATTCCCTATCTTTCTGGGACTACGGTGGAGGAGGCATAGCCTTATTAAAATTGCCTCCATCAGACGGGAACAATCGGGCCACTGTGATAGTGGGCCTGTGGTGGTGAGGCTATGCCTCTTCACACTGTCCACCCCTGGAATAAAATATTTTTCTCTTTTTTTTCCTTCTTTTTTTCGGGGACCTGCCTGTCCAGCCTATTCTGATGCCTGGCAGAAAAGACGATCTTCTCTTTATCATAGTTGTCCAAATTTCTGCCAAAGAGCAACAATGTTGCTTGCCTATGTAGAGAGAGAACACAACAGACAATGAGAATAAAATAAATCTAAATCAATGCGTGTGAATATGTATGACGTGTTATGACAAGACAATAAATGTTCCTCACCGTCTGGTTGCTCAACGTCATGGAGGGCTGGTTCCTCAACTCCAGACACTCGGCTAAAGTGTCAACCTTGTCCAGCCCTGACATGCACACATTATCCACAGCCTGAACAAAAAAACAAAGATGAGCATTTGACGAAAGTAAGAAGCAATGGGACAAAAGACAGTGATTGGAGTTCTTTAAACCGGACTCTGAGGAGACACCTGGCTGCGGCATGATGGCAGCAGGCTGGGAGGAGGAGGCGGCAGGCTGAGAGGAAGAGGCAGCAGCTTAGAGGAGGCAGAGAGGCTTGGGTTGTCCAGGAGACTTGAAACTGTGTCTTCCTGGAATCCCTCGTCTTCTTCCCCTCCTTCGTCCACATCCTCCAACATATTCTCCGTCTCCTCTGAGTCTGGGAATATTTGCAGGGGTTGTCCAGTCTGACTAAACAAATGGTCCACACCAATAAGCTCACCTATGAAAAAGTGCAGAAAGACACACAAACACACATAAATAATATTCTGTCACACGGTAGAAAAACGATATGCTCCCATGCCTAATGCATTCACATATCTTAGTTCCTGCACAATGAGCATAATTCAGAGTCTGCTGAGTCCATGTTTGGCCGGTTTGTACTGTTACAGACAAACAAAGTTTAGTACAGGCAAACACACACGGACATCAAAAGACAACCTGGCACGGAACGAGACGCAGGTGGAAACAATGAGGGCGGGGCTTGCAATCACACAGAAGGGCGGCACACGAAGAGGGGAGGAGTCTGGAACGAGAGACAAGGTGACTGACAGACAACACAACAAAACAGACAGTGAGAACTACCCAGAAAGTCTGGGCGTAACAATACTGTCCGTTCTGTGGTGGCATCCAAAAGCTTTGACGAACACATACAAATAATTGGAAAATGACTACCAATAGTTGTAGACCAAGATGGCCAATAGCTGATATTTTGTCGCAATAAATCAATATTTGCACAGTATTTGTAGTCCATTCTTGTCATTATTTCAGACAACCTTTATATCACTGGACACTGAAACCCCCCAAAATTACTTCAATCAGGAGAGACAGTGGGTGATTAGTAGTTAATGTTTATTATGCCGATAATGAGTCCATGGTTACACAGAATTTATTTGGCGCATGGACTCCGCGAGGAGATTGAGATCGCACTGTGTTTGCCATGAGCGGCAGCAATCTGTAGATCCCCCCCGGGGAGTCCAGACAGTGGTGGTGGTGGCTGAGGTTCTGCTGGAGTTGCTGGAGATGCCGATGGGGTGCTGAATCTGAGAAGGTGGATGGTGCTGGGGAGGCGGCGGGTCGCATGAGACGGCAGCAGGACGCTAGAGGCGGAGAAGGAGAACATTTAAAGGAGAAGGCAGCGAGCTGATAGGATAGCGAGGGGGGCGTGACTCTGCGCTAATGGCTGGGCGCACCCGGCTGCTGAACAGCTGGTAGAGTCTGACACTTCTGACGCTCCTGACAGGGACATCCGGTATGACGTGCGTGCTGCTGGTGAGGGACGTATGAGTGAGGGCCCGCCTGGTGTGAGGGGGTTGTCTTCCTGTCTGAACTTACGCTATAGCTTCATTTAGATGCTAATGACTTGTTCAATAGGGAACACAGAAGGACTAATTAATCCTAAAAATTAGGATTTAAAAACATGAATATCTGGTATCGTGCGGATTTGGGTGCCGGGACTACTACGTACACAGGCTGCAATAAAGTGTTATTAGCATCATAGTCACTTTCAGCTAAACTTGACACAAAGTAACTTTAGCTGTAACTGTATTACACATTTATTCAGGCAAAATGTGTAAGAGTAACAATAGTAAGAGCTGGGGGGGGGGGGGGGGGGGAGCATGGCATTCATTAATAACATTAGAGCAGTGAATTTAAATGTACCTGTCGTGGCAGAAAATATGGTGCATCTGTCTCCAACACGATGCGGTTCAGCGGGATCTGGCGAACAGCATCTCGTGAATTTAAGAAATTATGTAAAATCAAGACCCCCGACTCCAGAGGGTTAATATCACATAACACGTTGAAGAAGAAGAAGAAGAAACAAACATTATTTTTAGTTAATACTTAATTAAAGGAATAGTCAGTAGGGGCAGTAGGGGCTATCATGCAATAACAGAGAAGCAAGCTGGGAGAACAAAGCGGCTGCAGAATGAGAGGAGGCAACAGAGGCTTGGGGTCATCCAGGACACATTGCCTTCTACACTGAGCCCATGCTACCTTTTGAAGCTTTTTGACCATCCAGCAGTTACTTCATCAAGCCCCACTTGAATTCCATGTCCCCAGGGTATCTGGAGAGCAATAGATTGTTTCGTCCCTGGGTGGGCTTGAACCACCATCCTTTCGATTAACAGTCGAACGCGCTAACCAATTGCGCCACAGAGACTTTGTTCCACTGAGTACAAGCATTTTTTTCCCGCGTCCCGTCATGTACATTTAAAATCGATATAGTTGATGAATGCATTTGGACATATTTTTATAGTTTTATTTAGGCTATCATGCAATAACAGAGAAGCAAGCTGGGAGAACAAAGCGGCTGCAGAATGAGAGGAGTCAACAGAGGCTTGGGTCATCCAGGACACGTTGCCTTTATTCTGGATTTAAAACAGGTTCCACTGAGATTTGAACTCAGATCACTGGATTCAGAGTCCAGAGTGCTAACCATTACACCATGGAAGCACTAAGGATGTTGGTAGACATTTGGTCATACGTACAAGATCGTACATTCTTTGCGCCATGATGTATCGAGTCTCAACTTTCCTTTTAAAAAATGAGGTATATTAGTCTGAAATGTTTTGCTTAGTTTGGGCATCTCATTAGCCTTTAGATGCATTTTGTCAAATTTCTGTAACATTAAATACAACGTAATGCAACTATTCTTTCCCAATATGATATTACAGGCTTGGAACCAGTCCAAAACCACTTCTGTCAGAAGTGGGATTTGAACCCACGCCTCCAGAGGAGACTGCGACCTGAACGCAGCGCCTTAGACCGCTCGGCCATCCTGACTTAGGAAGGACAAGAAAGTCTGCGAAAATCATCGAAGACAATAACTCTCAGTGAAAGCTCTTTTTTGTTGTTATTACAACACATAATTCAACGTGCGCATCCATCATTTAAGTCGAAAGAATTTTACTCCGTGTAGTAGTACTCATTTCTTGGATCATTCAGGTCCAGGTCTAGAGTCTGGTCTCAATTGGTCAAGAGTCTGGTCTCAATTGTGTCCGAAGCGAGAGGCATAAACCGGCGCACTGCTTTCAGGATTGTTTTTCCTGCAACCCTCGTTTTGGATGACAATGTTTGACCTTTATTCTGGATTTAAAACAGGTTCCATTGAGATCACTGGATTCAGAGTCCAGAGTGCTAACCATTACACCATGGAACCACTAAGGATGTTGGTAGACATTTGGTCATATGGCATGAGCATGTATGTTAACTGGGCAGGAAATGGGATGGAGAAGGCATACAAGGGTACCAATGAAAAAGAAGCTAACAAGAACACAATTATATTCCTTTACATATAAAGCACTGCATACTTGGTTTCCCAATATGATGTTACGGCCCCGGAACCAGTGAAAAACAACTTCTGTCAGAAGTGGGATTCTAACCCACGCCTCCAGTGGAGACTGCGACCTGAACGCAGCGCCTTGGACCGCTCGGCCATCCTGACATTGAAAAGCCCAAAAGCTGCAGAAATCGTGGTAGATATCATAGATGGTACATGCATTACGTACAAGATCGTACATTCTTTGCGCCATGATGTATCGAGTCTCAACTTTCCTTTTAAAAAATGAGGTATATTAGTCTGAAATGTTTTGCTTAGTTTGGGCATCTCATTAGCCTTTAGATGCATTTTGTCAAATTTCTGTAACATTAAATACAACGTAATGCAACTATTCTTTCCCAATATGATATTACAGACTTGGAACCAGTCCAAAACCACTTCTGTCAGAAGTGGGATTTGAACCCACGCCTCCAGAGGAGACTGCGACCTGAACGCAGCGCCTTAGACCGCTCCGCCATCCTGACTTAGGAAGGACAAGAAAGTCTGCGAAAATCATCGAAGACAATAACTCTCAGTGAAAGCTCTTTTTTGTTGTTATTACAACACATAATTCAACGTGCGCATCCATCATTTAAGTCGAAAGAATTTTACTCCGTGTAGTAGTACTCATTTCTTGGATCATTCAGGTCCAGGTCTAGAGTCTGGTCTCAATTGGTCAAGAGTCTGGTCTCAATTGTGTCCGAAGCGAGAGGCATAAACCGGCGCACTGCTTTCAGGATTGTTTTTCCTGCAACCCTCGTTTTGGATGACAATGTTTGACCTTTATTCTGGATTTAAAACAGGTTCCATTGAGATCACTGGATTCAGAGTCCAGAGTGATAACCATTACACCATGGAACCACTAAGGATGTTGGTAGACATTTGGTCATATGGCATGAGCATGTATGTTAACTGGGCAGGAAATGGGATGGAGAAGGCATACAAGGGTACCAATGAAAAAGAAGCTAACAAGAACACAATTATATTCCTTTACATATAAAGCACTGCATACTTGGTTTCCCAATATGATATTACGGTCCCGGAACCAGTGAAAAACAACTTCTGTCAGAAGTGGGATTCGAACCCACGCCTCCAGTGGAGACTGCGACCTTGGACCGCTCGGCCATCCTGACATTGAAAAGCCCAAAAGCTGCAGAAATCGTGGTAGATATCATAGATGGTACATGCATTACGTACAAGATCGTACATTCTTTGCGCCATGATGTATCGAGTCTCAACTTTCCTTTTAAAAAATGAGGTATATTAGTCTGAAATGTTTTGCTTAGTTTGGGCATCTCATTAGCCTTTAGATGCATTTTGTCAAATTTCTGTAACATTAAATACAACGTAATGCAACTATTCTTTCCCAATATGATATTACAGGCTTGGAACCAGTCCAAAACCACTTCTGTCAGAAGTGGGATTTGAACCCACGCCTCCAGAGGAGACTGCGACCTGCACTGCATACTTGGTTTCCCAATATGATATTACGGCCCCGGAACCAGTGAAAAACAACTTCTGTCAGAAGTGGGATTCGAACCCGTGCCTCCAGTGGAGACTGCGACCTGAACGCAGCGCCTTGGACCGCTCGGCCATCCTGACATTGAAAAGCCCAAAAGCTGCAGAAATCGTGGTAGATATCATAGATGGTACATGCATTACGTACAAGATCGTACATTCTTTGCGCCATGATGTATCGAGTCTCAACTTTCCTTTTAAAAAATGAGGTATATTAGTCTGAAATGTTTTGCTTAGTTTGGGCATCTCATTAGCCTTTAGATGCATTTTGTCAAATTTCTGTAACATTAAATACAACGTAATGCAACTATTCTTTCCCAATATGATATTACAGGCTTGGAACCAGTCCAAAACCACTTCTGTCAGAAGTGGGATTTGAACCCACGCCTCCAGAGGAGACTGCGACCTGCACTGCATACTTGGTTTCCCAATATGATATTACGGCCCCGGAACCAGTGAAAAACAACTTCTGTCAGAAGTGGGATTCGAACCCACGCCTCCAGTGGAGACTGCGACCTGAACGCAGCGCCTTGGACCGCTCGGCCATCCTGACATTGAAAAGCCCAAAAGCTGCAGAAATCGTGGTAGATATCATAGATGGTACATGCATTACGTACAAGATCGTACATTCTTTGCGCCATGATGTATCGAGTCTCAACTTTCCTTTTAAAAAATGAGGTATATTAGTCTGAAATGTTTTGCTTAGTTTGGGCATCTCATTAGCCTTTAGATGCATTTTGTCAAATTTCTGTAACATTAAATACAACGTAATGCAACTATTCTTTCCCAATATGATATTACAGACTTGGAACCAGTCCAAAACCACTTCTGTCAGAAGTGGGATTTGAACCCACGCCTCCAGAGGAGACTGCGACCTGAACGCAGCGCCTTAGACCGCTCGGCCATCCTGACTTAGGAAGGACAAGAAAGTCTGCGAAAATCATCGAAGACAATAACTCTCAGTGAAAGCTCTTTTTTGTTGTTATTACAACACATAATTCAACGTGCGCATCCATCATTTAAGTCGAAAGAATTTTACTCCGTGTAGTAGTACTCATTTCTTGGATCATTCAGGTCCAGGTCTAGAGTCTGGTCTCAATTGGTCAAGAGTCTGGTCTCAATTGTGTCCGAAGCGAGAGGCATAAACCGGCGCACTGCTTTCAGGATTGTTTTTCCTGCAACCCTCGTTTTGGATGACAATGTTTGACCTTTATTCTGGATTTAAAACAGGTTCCATTGAGATCACTGGATTCAGAGTCCAGAGTGCTAACCATTACACCATGGAACCACTAAGGATGTTGGTAGACATTTGGTCATATGGCATGAGCATGTATGTTAACTGGGCAGGAAATGGGATGGAGAAGGCATACAAGGGTACCAATGAAAAAGAAGCTAACAAGAACACAATTATATTCCTTTACATATAAAGCACTGCATACTTGGTTTCCCAATATGATGTTACGGCCCCGGAACCAGTGAAAAACAACTTCTGTCAGAAGTGGGATTCTAACCCACGCCTCCAGTGGAGACTGCGACCTGCACTGCATACTTGGTTTCCCAATATGATATTACGGCCCCGGAACCAGTGAAAAACAACTTCTGTCAGAAGTGGGATTCGAACCCACGCCTCCAGTGGAGACTGCGACCTGAACGCAGCGCCTTGGACCGCTCGGCCATCCTGACATTGAAAAGACCAAAAGCTGCAGAAATCGTGGTAGATATCATAGATGGTACATGCATAACGTACAAGATCGTACATTCTTTGCGCCATGATGTATCGAGTCTCAACTTTCCTTTTAAAAAATGAGGTATATTAGTCTGAAATGTTTTGCTTAGTTTGGGCATCTCATTAGCCTTTAGATGCATTTTGTCAAATTCCTGTAACATTAAATACAACGTAATGCAACTATTCTTTCCCAATATGATATTACAGGCTTGGAACCAGTCCAAAACCACTTCTGTCAGAAGTGGGATTTGAACCCACGCCTCCAGAGGAGACTGCGACCTGCACTGCATACTTGGTTTCCCAATATGATATTACGGCCCCGGAACCAGTGAAAAACAACTTCTGTCAGAAGTGGGATTCGAACCCACGCCTCCAGTGGAGACTGCGACCTTGGACCGCTCGGCCATCCTGACATTGAAAAGCCCAAAAGCTGCAGAAATCGTGGTAGATATCATAGATGGTACATGCATTACGTACAAGATCGTACATTCTTTGCGCCATGATGTATCGAGTCTCAACTTTCCTTTTAAAAAATGAGGTATATTAGTCTGAAATGTTTTGCTTAGTTTGGGCATCTCATTAGCCTTTAGATGCATTTTGTCAAATTTCTGTAACATTAAATACAACGTAATGCAACTATTCTTTCCCAATATGATATTACAGGCTTGGAACCAGTCCAAAACCACTTCTGTCAGAAGTGGGATTTGAACCCACGCCTCCAGAGGAGACTGCGACCTGAACGCAGCGCCTTAGACCGCTCGGCCATCCTGACTTAGGAAGGACAAGAAAGTCTGCGAAAATCATCGAAGACAATAACTCTCAGTGATAGCTCTTTTTTGTTGTTATTACAACACATAATTCAACGTGCGCATCCATCATTTAAGTCGAAAGAATTTTACTCCGTGGAGTAGTACTCATTTCTTAGATCATTCAGGTCCAGGTCTAGAGTCTGGTCTCAATTGGTCAAGAGTCTGGTCTCAATTGTGTCCGAAGCGAGAGGCATAAACCGGCGCACTGCTTTCAGGATTGTTTTTCCTGCAACCCTCGTTTTGGATGACAATGTTTGACCTTTATTCTGGATTTAAAACAGGTTCCACTGAGATTTGAACTCAGATCACTGGATTCAGAGTCCAGAGTGCTAACCATTACACCATGGAACCACTAAGGATGTTGGTAGACATTTGGTCATATGGCATGAGCATGTATGTTAACTGGGCAGGAAATGGGATGGAGAAGGCATACAAGGGTACCAATGAAAAAGAAGCTAACAAGAACACAATTATATTCCTTTACATATAAAGCACTGCATACTTGGTTTCCCAATATGATGTTACGGCCCCGGAACCAGTGAAAAACAACTTCTGTCAGAAGTGGGATTCTAACCCACGCCTCCAGTGGAGACTGCGACCTGAACGCAGCGCCTTGGACCGCTCGGCCATCCTGACATTGAAAAGCCCAAAAGCTGCAGAAATCGTGGTAGATATCATAGATGGTACATGCATTACGTACAAGATCGTACATTCTTTGCGCCATGATGTATCGAGTCTCAACTTTCCTTTTAAAAAATGAGGTATATTAGTCTGAAATGTTTTGCTTAGTTTGGGCATCTCATTAGCCTTTAGATGCATTTTGTCAAATTTCTGTAACATTAAATACAACGTAATGCAACTATTCTTTCCCAATATGATAGTACAGGCTTGGAACCAGTCCAAAACCACTTCTGTCAGAAGTGGGATTTGAACCCACGCCTCCAGAGGAGACTGCGACCTGAACGCAGCGCCTTAGACCGCTCGGCCATCCTGACTTAGGAAGGACAAGAAAGTCTGCGAAAATCATCGAAGACAATAACTCTCAGTGAAAGCTCTTTTTTGTTGTTATTACAACACATAATTCAACGTGCGCAACCAAAATTTAAGTCGAAAGAATTTTACTCCGTGGAGTAGTACTCATTTCTTGGATCATTCAGGTCCAGGTCTAGAGTCTGGTCTCAATTGGTCAAGAGTCTGGTCTCAATTGTGTCCGAAGCGAGAGGCATAAACCGGCGCACTGCTTTCAGGATTGTTTTTCCTGCAACCCTCGTTTTGGATGACAATGTTTGACCTTTATTCTGGATTTAAAACAGGTTCCACTGAGATTTGAACTCAGATCACTGGATTCAGAGTCCAGAGTGCTAACCATTACACAATGGAACCACTAAGGATGTTGGTAGACATTTGGTCATATGGCATGAGCATGTATGTTAACTGGGCAGGAAATGGGATGGAGAAGGCATACAAGGGTACCAATGAAAAAGAAGCTAACAAGAACACAATTATATTCCTTTACATATAAAGCACTGCATACTTGGTTTCCCAATATGATGTTACGGCCCCGGAACCAGTGAAAAACAACTTCTGTCAGAAGTGGGATTCTAACCCACGCCTCCAGTGGAGACTGCGACCTGAACGCAGCGCCTTGGACCGCTCGGCCATCCTGACATTGAAAAGCCCAAAAGCTGCAGAAATCGTGGTAGATATCATAGATGGTACATGCATTACGTACAAGATCGTACATTCTTTGCGCCATGATGTATCGAGTCTCAACTTTCCTTTTAAAAAATGAGGTATATTAGTCTGAAATGTTTTGCTTAGTTTGGGCATCTCATTAGCCTTTAGATGCATTTTGTCAAATTTCTGTAACATTAAATACAACGTAATGCAACTATTCTTTCCCAATATGATATTACAGGCTTGGAACCAGTCCAAAACCACTTCTGTCAGAAGTGGGATTTGAACCCACGCCTCCAGAGGAGACTGCGACCTGAACGCAGCGCCTTAGACCGCTCGGCCATCCTGACTTAGGAAGGACAAGAAAGTCTGCGAAAATCATCGAAGACAATAACTCTCAGTGATAGCTCTTTTTTGTTGTTATTACAACACATAATTCAACGTGAGCATCCATCATTTAAGTCGAAAGAATTTTACTCCGTGGAGTAGTACTCATTTCTTGGATCATTCAGGTCCAGGTCTAGAGTCTGGTCTCAATTGGTCAAGAGTCTGGTCTCAATTGTGTCCGAAGCGAGAGGCATAAACCGGCGCACTGCTTTCAAGATTGTTTTTCCTGCAACCCTCGTTTTGGATGACAATGTTTGACCTTTATTCTGGATTTAAAACAGGTTCCATTGAGATCACTGGATTCAGAGTCCAGAGTGCTAACCATTACACCATGGAACCACTAAGGATGTTGGTAGACATTTGGTCATATGGCATGAGCATGTATGTTAACTGGGCAGGAAATGGTATGGAGAAGGCATACAAGGGTACCAATGAAAAAGAAGCTAACAAGAACACAATTATATTCCTTTACATATAAAGCACTGCATACTTGGTTTCCCAATATGATATTACGGCCCCGGAACCAGTGAAAAACAACTTCTGTCAGAAGTGGGATTCGAACCCACGCCTCCAGTGGAGACTGCGACCTGAACGCAGCGCCTTGGACCGCTCGGCCATCCTGACATTGAAAAGCCCAAAAGCTGCAGAAATCGTGGTAGATATCATAGATGGTACATGCATTACGTACAAGATCGTACATTCTTTGCGCCATGATGTATCGAGTCTCAACTTTCCTTTTAAAAAATGAGGTATATTAGTCTGAAATGTTTTGCTTAGTTTGGGCATCTCATTAGCCTTTAGATGCATTTTGTCAAATTTCTGTAACATTAAATACAACGTAATGCAACTATTCTTTCCCAATATGATAGTACAGGCTTGGAACCAGTCCAAAACCACTTCTGTCAGAAGTGGGATTTGAACCCACGCCTCCAGAGGAGACTGCGACCTGAACGCAGCGCCTTAGACCGCTCGGCCATCCTGACTTAGGAAGGACAAGAAAGTCTGCGAAAATCATCGAAGACAATAACTCTCAGTGAAAGCTCTTTTTTGTTGTTATTACAACACATAATTCAACGTGCGCAACCAAAATTTAAGTCGAAAGAATTTTACTCCGTGGAGTAGTACTCATTTCTTGGATCATTCAGGTCCAGGTCTAGAGTCTGGTCTCAATTGGTCAAGAGTCTGGTCTCAATTGTGTCCGAAGCGAGAGGCATAAACCGGCGCACTGCTTTCAGGATTGTTTTTCCTGCAACCCTCGTTTTGGATGACAATGTTTGACCTTTATTCTGGATTTAAAACAGGTTCCACTGAGATTTGAACTCAGATCACTGGATTCAGAGTCCAGAGTGCTAACCATTACACAATGGAACCACTAAGGATGTTGGTAGACATTTGGTCATATGGCATGAGCATGTATGTTAACTGGGCAGGAAATGGGATGGAGAAGGCATACAAGGGTACCAATGAAAAAGAAGCTAACAAGAACACAATTATATTCCTTTACATATAAAGCACTGCATACTTGGTTTCCCAATATGATATTACGGCCCCGGAACCAGTGAAAAACAACTTCTGTCAGAAGTGGGATTCGAACCCACGCCTCCAGTGGAGACTGCGACCTGAACGCAGCGCCTTGGACCGCTCGGCCATCCTGACATTGAAAAGCCCAAAAGCTGCAGAAATCGTGGTAGATATCATAGATGGTACATGCATTACGTACAAGATCGTACATTCTTTGCGCCATGATGTATCGAGTCTCAACTTTCCTTTTAAAAAATGAGGTATATTAGTCTGAAATGTTTTGCTTAGTTTGGGCATCTCATTAGCCTTTAGATGCATTTTGTCAAATTTCTGTAACGTTAAATACAACGTAATGCAACTATTCTTTCCCAATATGATATTACAGACTTGGAACCAGTCCAAAACCACTTCTGTCAGAAGTGGGATTTGAACCCACGCCTCCAGAGGAGACTGCGACCTGAACGCAGCGCCTTAGACCGCTCGGCCATCCTGACTTAGGAAGGACAAGAAAGTCTGCGAAAATCATCGAAGACAATAACTCTCAGTGAAAGCTCTTTTTTGTTGTTATTACAACACATAATTCAACGTGCGCATCCATCATTTAAGTCGAAAGAATTTTACTCCGTGTAGTAGTACTCATTTCTTGGATCATTCAGGTCCAGGTCTAGAGTCTGGTCTCAATTGGTCAAGAGTCTGGTCTCAATTGTGTCCGAAGCGAGAGGCATAAAGCGGCGCACTGCTTTCAGGATTGTTTTTCCTGCAACCCTCGTTTTGGATGACAATGTTTGACCTTTATTCTGGATTTAAAACAGGTTCCACTGAGATCACTGGATTCAGAGTCCAGAGTGCTAACCATTACACCATGGAACCACTAAGGATGTTGGTAGACATTTGGTCATATGGCATGAGCATGTATGTTAACTGGGCAGGAAATGGGATGGAGAAGGCATACAAGGGTACCAATGAAAAAGAAGCTAACAAGAACACAATTATATTCCTTTACATATAAAGCACTGCATACTTGGTTTCCCAATATGATATTACGGCCCCGGAACCAGTGAAAAACAACTTCTGTCAGAAGTGGGATTCGAACCCACGCCTCCAGTGGAGACTGCGACCTGAACGCAGCGCCTTGGACCACTCGGCCATCCTGACATTGAAAAGCCCAAAAGCTGCAGAAATCGTGGTAGATATCATAGATGGTACATGCATTACGTACAAGATCGTACATTCTTTGCGCCATGATGTATCGAGTCTCAACTTTCCTTTTAAAAAATGAGGTATATTAGTCTGAAATGTTTTGCTTAGTTTGGGCATCTCATTAGCCTTTAGATGCATTTTGTCAAATTTCTGTAACATTAAATACAACGTAATGCAACTATTCTTTCCCAATATGATATTACAGGCTTGGAACCAGTCCAAAACCACTTCTGTCAGAAGTGGGATTTGAACCCACGCCTCCAGAGGAGACTGCGACCTGAACGCAGCGCCTTAGACCGCTCGGCCATCCTGACTTAGGAAGGACAAGAAAGTCTGCGAAAATCATCGAAGACAATAACTCTCAGTGATAGCTCTTTTTTGTTGTTATTACAACACATAATTCAACGTGAGCATCCATCATTTAAGTCGAAAGAATTTTACTCCGTGGAGTAGTACTCATTTCTTGGATCATTCAGGTCCAGGTCTAGAGTCTGGTCTCAATTGGTCAAGAGTCTGGTCTCAATTGTGTCCGAAGCGAGAGGCATAAACCGGCGCACTGCTTTCAAGATTGTTTTTCCTGCAACCCTCGTTTTGGATGACAATGTTTGACCTTTATTCTGGATTTAAAACAGGTTCCATTGAGATCACTGGATTCAGAGTCCAGAGTGCTAACCATTACACCATGGAACCACTAAGGATGTTGGTAGACATTTGGTCATATGGCATGAGCATGTATGTTAACTGGGCAGGAAATGGTATGGAGAAGGCATACAAGGGTACCAATGAAAAAGAAGCTAACAAGAACACAATTATATTCCTTTACATATAAAGCACTGCATACTTGGTTTCCCAATATGATATTACGGCCCCGGAACCAGTGAAAAACAACTTCTGTCAGAAGTGGGATTCGAACCCACGCCTCCAGTGGAGACTGCGACCTGAACGCAGCGCCTTGGACCGCTCGGCCATCCTGACATTGAAAAGCCCAAAAGCTGCAGAAATCGTGGTAGATATCATAGATGGTACATGCATTACGTACAAGATCGTACATTCTTTGCGCCATGATGTATCGAGTCTCAACTTTCCTTTTAAAAAATGAGGTATATTAGTCTGAAATGTTTTGCTTAGTTTGGGCATCTCATTAGCCTTTAGATGCATTTTGTCAAATTTCTGTAACATTAAATACAACGTAATGCAACTATTCTTTCCCAATATGATATTACAGGCTTGGAACCAGTCCAAAACCACTTCTGTCAGAAGTGGGATTTGAACCCACGCCTCCAGAGGAGACTGCGACCTGAACGCAGCGCCTTAGACCGCTCGGCCATCCTGACTTAGGAAGGACAAGAAAGTCTGCGAAAATCATCGAAGACAATAACTCTCAGTGATAGCTCTTTTTTGTTGTTATTACAACACATAATTCAACGTGCGCATCCATCATTTAAGTCGAAAGAATTTTACTCCGTGGAGTAGTACTCATTTCTTGGATCATTCAGGTCCAGGTCTAGAGTCTGGTCTCAATTGGTCAAGAGTCTGGTCTCAATTGTGTCCGAAGCGAGAGGCATAAAGCGGCGCACTGCTTTCAGGATTGTTTTTCCTGCAACCCTCGTTTTGGATGACAATGTTTGACCTTTATTCTGGATTTAAAACAGGTTCCACTGAGATTTGAACTCAGATCACTGGATTCAGAGTCCAGAGTGCTAACCATTACACAATGGAACCACTAAGGATGTTGGTAGACATTTGGTCATATGGCATGAGCATGTATGTTAACTGGGCAGGAAATGGGATGGAGAAGGCATACAAGGGTACCAATGAAAAAGAAGCTAACAAGAACACAATTATATTCCTTTACATATAAAGCACTGCATACTTGGTTTCCCAATATGATATTACGGCCCCGGAACCAGTGAAAAACAACTTCTGTCAGAAGTGGGATTCGAACCCACGCCTCCAGTGGAGACTGCGACCTGAACGCAGCGCCTTGGACCGCTCGGCCATCCTGACATTGAAAAGCCCAAAAGCTGCAGAAATCGTGGTAGATATCATAGATGGTACATGCATTACGTACAAGATCGTACATTCTTTGCGCCATGATGTATCGAGTCTCAACTTTCCTTTTAAAAAATGAGGTATATTAGTCTGAAATGTTTTGCTTAGTTTGGGCATCTCATTAGCCTTTAGATGCATTTTGTCAAATTTCTGTAACGTTAAATACAACGTAATGCAACTATTCTTTCCCAATATGATATTACAGACTTGGAACCAGTCCAAAACCACTTCTGTCAGAAGTGGGATTTGAACCCACGCCTCCAGAGGAGACTGCGACCTGAACGCAGCGCCTTAGACCGCTCGGCCATCCTGACTTAGGAAGGACAAGAAAGTCTGCGAAAATCATCGAAGACAATAACTCTCAGTGAAAGCTCTTTTTTGTTGTTATTACAACACATAATTCAACGTGCGCATCCATCATTTAAGTCGAAAGAATTTTACTCCGTGTAGTAGTACTCATTTCTTGGATCATTCAGGTCCAGGTCTAGAGTCTGGTCTCAATTGGTCAAGAGTCTGGTCTCAATTGTGTCCGAAGCGAGAGGCATAAACCGGCGCACTGCTTTCAGGATTGTTTTTCCTGCAACCCTCGTTTTGGATGACAATGTTTGACCTTTATTCTGGATTTAAAACAGGTTCCATTGAGATCACTGGATTCAGAGTCCAGAGTGATAACCATTACACCATGGAACCACTAAGGATGTTGGTAGACATTTGGTCATATGGCATGAGCATGTATGTTAACTGGGCAGGAAATGGTATGGAGAAGGCATACAAGGGTACCAATGAAAAAGAAGCTAACAAGAACACAATTATATTCCTTTACATATAAAGCACTGCATACTTGGTTTCCCAATATGATATTACGGCCCCGGAACCAGTGAAAAACAACTTCTGTCAGAAGTGGGATTCGAACCCACGCCTCCAGTGGAGACTGCGACCTGAACGCAGCGCCTTGGACCGCTCGGCCATCCTGACATTGAAAAGCCCAAAAGCTGCAGAAATCGTGGTAGATATCATAGATGGTACATGCATTACGTACAAGATCGTACATTCTTGGCGCCATGATGTATCGAGTCTCAACTTTCCTTTTAAAAAATGAGGTATATTAGTCTGAAATGTTTTGCTTAGTTTGGGCATCTCATTAGCCTTTAGATGCATTTTGTCAAATTTCTGTAACATTAAATACAACGTAATGCAACTATTCTTTCCCAATATGATATTACAGGCTTGGAACCAGTCCAAAACCACTTCTGTCAGAAGTGGGATTTGAACCCACGCCTCCAGAGGAGACTGCGACCTGAACGCAGCGCCTTAGACCGCTCGGCCATCCTGACTTAGGAAGGACAAGAAAGTCTGCGAAAATCATCGAAGACAATAACTCTCAGTGATAGCTCTTTTTTGTTGTTATTACAACACATAATTCAACGTGCGCATCCATCATTTAAGTCGAAAGAATTTTACTCCGTGGAGTAGTACTCATTTCTTGGATCATTCAGGTCCAGGTCTAGAGTCTGGTCTCAATTGGTCAAGAGTCTGGTCTCAATTGTGTCCGAAGCGAGAGGCATAAAGCGGCGCACTGCTTTCAGGATTGTTTTTCCTGCAACCCTCGTTTTGGATGACAATGTTTGACCTTTATTCTGGATTTAAAACAGGTTCCACTGAGATCACTGGATTCAGAGTCCAGAGTGCTAACCATTACACCATGGAACCACTAAGGATGTTGGTAGACATTTGGTCATATGGCATGAGCATGTATGTTAACT
This sequence comes from Myoxocephalus aenaeus, assembly GCA_038501785.1. Classification (NCBI taxonomy): domain Eukaryota; kingdom Metazoa; phylum Chordata; class Actinopteri; order Perciformes; family Cottidae; genus Myoxocephalus; species Myoxocephalus aenaeus. Next base: position 2,047,036 of record JBAMJR010000025.1, read on the forward strand.
GGGCAGGAAATGGGATGGAGAAGGCATACAAGGGTACCAATGAAAAAGAAGCTAACAAGAACACAATTATATTCCTTTACATATAAAGCACTGCATACTTGGTTTCCCAATATGATATTACGGCCCCGGAACCAGTGAAAAACAACTTCTGTCAGAAGTGGGATTCGAACCCACGCCTCCAGTGGAGACTGCGACCTGAACGCAGCGCCTTGGACCGCTCGGCCATCCTGACATTGAAAAGCCCAAAAGCTGCAGAAATCGTGGTAGATATCATAGATGGTACATGCATTACGTACAAGATCGTACATTCTTTGCGCCATGATGTATCGAGTCTCAACTTTCCTTTTAAAAAATGAGGTATATTAGTCTGAAATGTTTTGCTTAGTTTGGGCATCTCATTAGCCTTTAGATGCATTTTGTCAAATTTCTGTAACATTAAATACAACGTAATGCAACTATTCTTTCCCAATATGATATTACAGGCTTGGAACCAGTCCAAAACCACTTCTGTCAGAAGTGGGATTTGAACCCACGCCTCCAGAGGAGACTGCGACCTGAACGCAGCGCCTTAGACCGCTCGGCCATCCTGACTTAGGAAGGACAAGAAAGTCTGCGAAAATCATCGAAGACAATAACTCTCAGTGATAGCTCTTTTTTGTTGTTATTACAACACATAATTCAACGTGCGCATCCATCATTTAAGTCGAAAGAATTTTACTCCGTGGAGTAGTACTCATTTCTTGGATCATTCAGGTCCAGGTCTAGAGTCTGGTCTCAATTGGTCAAGAGTCTGGTCTCAATTGTGTCCGAAGCGAGAGGCATAAAGCGGCGCACTGCTTTCAGGATTGTTTTTCCTGCAACCCTCGTTTTGGATGACAATGTTTGACCTTTATTCTGGATTTAAAACAGGTTCCACTGAGATCACTGGATTCAGAGTCCAGAGTGCTAACCATTACACCATGGAACCACTAAGGATGTTGGTAGACATTTGGTCATATGGCATGAGCATGTATGTTAACTGGGCAGGAAATGGGATGGAGAAGGCATACAAGGGTACCAATGAAAAAGAAGCTAACAAGAACACAATTATATTCCTTTACATATAAAGCACTGCATACTTGGTTTCCCAATATGATATTACGGCCCCGGAACCAGTGAAAAACAACTTCTGTCAGAAGTGGGATTCGAACCCACGCCTCCAGTGGAGACTGCGACCTGAACGCAGCGCCTTGGACCGCTCGGCCATCCTGACATTGAAAAGCCCAAAAGCTGCAGAAATCGTGGTAGATATCATAGATGGTACATGCATTACGTACAAGATCGTACATTCTTTGCGCCATGATGTATCGAGTCTCAACTTTCCTTTTAAAAAATGAGGTATATTAGTCTGAAATGTTTTGCTTAGTTTGGGCATCTCATTAGCCTTTAGATGCATTTTGTCAAATTTCTGTAACATTAAATACAACGTAATGCAACTATTCTTTCCCAATATGATATTACAGGCTTGGAACCAGTCCAAAACCACTTCTGTCAGAAGTGGGATTTGAACCCACGCCTCCAGAGGAGACTGCGACCTGAACGCAGCGCCTTAGACCGCTCGGCCATCCTGACTTAGGAAGGACAAGAAAGTCTGCGAAAATCATCGAAGACAATAACTCTCAGTGATAGCTCTTTTTTGTTGTTATTACAACACATAATTCAACGTGAGCATCCATCATTTAAGTCGAAAGAATTTTACTCCGTGGAGTAGTACTCATTTCTTGGATCATTCAGGTCCAGGTCTAGAGTCTGGTCTCAATTGGTCAAGAGTCTGGTCTCAATTGTGTCCGAAGCGAGAGGCATAAACCGGCGCACTGCTTTCAAGATTGTTTTTCCTGCAACCCTCGTTTTGGATGACAATGTTTGACCTTTATTCTGGATTTAAAACAGGTTCCATTGAGATCACTGGATTCAGAGTCCAGAGTGCTAACCATTACACCATGGAACCACTAAGGATGTTGGTAGACATTTGGTCATATGGCATGAGCATGTATGTTAACTGGGCAGGAAATGGTATGGAGAAGGCATACAAGGGTACCAATGAAAAAGAAGCTAACAAGAACACAATTATATTCCTTTACATATAAAGCACTGCATACTTGGTTTCCCAATATGATATTACGGCCCCGGAACCAGTGAAAAACAACTTCTGTCAGAAGTGGGATTCGAACCCACGCCTCCAGTGGAGACTGCGACCTGAACGCAGCGCCTTGGACCGCTCGGCCATCCTGACATTGAAAAGCCCAAAAGCTGCAGAAATCGTGGTAGATATCATAGATGGTACATGCATTACGTACAAGATCGTACATTCTTTGCGCCATGATGTATCGAGTCTCAACTTTCCTTTTAAAAAATGAGGTATATTAGTCTGAAATGTTTTGCTTAGTTTGGGCATCTCATTAGCCTTTAGATGCATTTTGTCAAATTTCTGTAACATTAAATACAACGTAATGCAACTATTCTTTCCCAATATGATAGTACAGGCTTGGAACCAGTCCAAAACCACTTCTGTCAGAAGTGGGATTTGAACCCACGCCTCCAGAGGAGACTGCGACCTGAACGCAGCGCCTTAGACCGCTCGGCCATCCTGACTTAGGAAGGACAAGAAAGTCTGCGAAAATCATCGAAGACAATAACTCTCAGTGAAAGCTCTTTTTTGTTGTTATTACAACACATAATTCAACGTGCGCAACCAAAATTTAAGTCGAAAGAATTTTACTCCGTGGAGTAGTACTCATTTCTTGGATCATTCAGGTCCAGGTCTAGAGTCTGGTCTCAATTGGTCAAGAGTCTGGTCTCAATTGTGTCCGAAGCGAGAGGCATAAACCGGCGCACTGCTTTCAGGATTGTTTTTCCTGCAACCCTCGTTTTGGATGACAATGTTTGACCTTTATTCTGGATTTAAAACAGGTTCCACTGAGATTTGAACTCAGATCACTGGATTCAGAGTCCAGAGTGCTAACCATTACACAATGGAACCACTAAGGATGTTGGTAGACATTTGGTCATATGGCATGAGCATGTATGTTAACTGGGCAGGAAATGGGATGGAGAAGGCATACAAGGGTACCAATGAAAAAGAAGCTAACAAGAACACAATTATATTCCTTTACATATAAAGCACTGCATACTTGGTTTCCCAATATGATATTACGGCCCCGGAACCAGTGAAAAACAACTTCTGTCAGAAGTGGGATTCGAACCCACGCCTCCAGTGGAGACTGCGACCTGAACGCAGCGCCTTGGACCGCTCGGCCATCCTGACATTGAAAAGCCCAAAAGCTGCAGAAATCGTGGTAGATATCATAGATGGTACATGCATTACGTACAAGATCGTACATTCTTGGCGCCATGATGTATCGAGTCTCAACTTTCCTTTTAAAAAATGAGGTATATTAGTCTGAAATGTTTTGCTTAGTTTGGGCATCTCATTAGCCTTTAGATGCATTTTGTCAAATTTCTGTAACATTAAATACAACGTAATGCAACTATTCTTTCCCAATATGATATTACAGGCTTGGAACCAGTCCAAAACCACTTCTGTCAGAAGTGGGATTTGAACCCACGCCTCCAGAGGAGACTGCGACCTGAACGCAGCGCCTTAGACCGCTCGGCCATCCTGACTTAGGAAGGACAAGAAAGTCTGCGAAAATCATCGAAGACAATAACTCTCAGTGATAGCTCTTTTTTGTTGTTATTACAACACATAATTCAACGTGCGCATCCATCATTTAAGTCGAAAGAATTTTACTCCGTGGAGTAGTACTCATTTCTTGGATCATTCAGGTCCAGGTCTAGAGTCTGGTCTCAATTGGTCAAGAGTCTGGTCTCAATTGTGTCCGAAGCGAGAGGCATAAAGCGGCGCACTGCTTTCAGGATTGTTTTTCCTGCAACCCTCGTTTTGGATGACAATGTTTGACCTTTATTCTGGATTTAAAACAGGTTCCACTGAGATCACTGGATTCAGAGTCCAGAGTGCTAACCATTACACCATGGAACCACTAAGGATGTTGGTAGACATTTGGTCATATGGCATGAGCATGTATGTTAACTGGGCAGGAAATGGGATGGAGAAGGCATACAAGGGTACCAATGAAAAAGAAGCTAACAAGAACACAATTATATTCCTTTACATATAAAGCACTGCATACTTGGTTTCCCAATATGATATTACGGCCCCGGAACCAGTGAAAAACAACTTCTGTCAGAAGTGGGATTCGAACCCACGCCTCCAGTGGAGACTGCGACCTGAACGCAGCGCCTTGGACCGCTCGGCCATCCTGACATTGAAAAGCCCAAAAGCTGCAGAAATCGTGGTAGATATCATAGATGGTACATGCATTACGTACAAGATCGTACATTCTTTGCGCCATGATGTATCGAGTCTCAACTTTCCTTTTAAAAAATGAGGTATATTAGTCTGAAATGTTTTGCTTAGTTTGGGCATCTCATTAGCCTTTAGATGCATTTTGTCAAATTTCTGTAACATTAAATACAACGTAATGCAACTATTCTTTCCCAATATGATATTACAGGCTTGGAACCAGTCCAAAACCACTTCTGTCAGAAGTGGGATTTGAACCCACGCCTCCAGAGGAGACTGCGACCTGAACGCAGCGCCTTAGACCGCTCGGCCATCCTGACTTAGGAAGGACAAGAAAGTCTGCGAAAATCATCGAAGACAATAACTCTCAGTGATAGCTCTTTTTTGTTGTTATTACAACACATAATTCAACGTGCGCATCCATCATTTAAGTCGAAAGAATTTTACTCCGTGGAGTAGTACTCATTTCTTGGATCATTCAGGTCCAGGTCTAGAGTCTGGTCTCAATTGGTCAAGAGTCTGGTCTCAATTGTGTCCGAAGCGAGAGGCATAAAGCGGCGCACTGCTTTCAGGATTGTTTTTCCTGCAACCCTCGTTTTGGATGACAATGTTTGACCTTTATTCTGGATTTAAAACAGGTTCCACTGAGATCACTGGATTCAGAGTCCAGAGTGCTAACCATTACACCATGGAACCACTAAGGATGTTGGTAGACATTTGGTCATATGGCATGAGCATGTATGTTAACTGGGCAGGAAATGGGATGGAGAAGGCATACAAGGGTACCAATGAAAAAGAAGCTAACAAGAACACAATTATATTCCTTTACATATAAAGCACTGCATACTTGGTTTCCCAATATGATATTACGGCCCCGGAACCAGTGAAAAACAACTTCTGTCAGAAGTGGGATTCGAACCCACGCCTCCAGTGGAGACTGCGACCTGAACGCAGCGCCTTGGACCGCTCGGCCATCCTGACATTGAAAAGCCCAAAAGCTGCAGAAATCGTGGTAGATATCATAGATGGTACATGCATTACGTACAAGATCGTACATTCTTTGCGCCATGATGTATCGAGTCTCAACTTTCCTTTTAAAAAATGAGGTATATTAGTCTGAAATGTTTTGCTTAGTTTGGGCATCTCATTAGCCTTTAGATGCATTTTGTCAAATTTCTGTAACATTAAATACAACGTAATGCAACTATTCTTTCCCAATATGATATTACAGGCTTGGAACCAGTCCAAAACCACTTCTGTCAGAAGTGGGATTTGAACCCACGCCTCCAGAGGAGACTGCGACCTGAACGCAGCGCCTTAGACCGCTCGGCCATCCTGACTTAGGAAGGACAAGAAAGTCTGCGAAAATCATCGAAGACAATAACTCTCAGTGATAGCTCTTTTTTGTTGTTATTACAACACATAATTCAACGTGAGCATCCATCATTTAAGTCGAAAGAATTTTACTCCGTGGAGTAGTACTCATTTCTTGGATCATTCAGGTCCAGGTCTAGAGTCTGGTCTCAATTGGTCAAGAGTCTGGTCTCAATTGTGTCCGAAGCGAGAGGCATAAACCGGCGCACTGCTTTCAAGATTGTTTTTCCTGCAACCCTCGTTTTGGATGACAATGTTTGACCTTTATTCTGGATTTAAAACAGGTTCCATTGAGATCACTGGATTCAGAGTCCAGAGTGCTAACCATTACACCATGGAACCACTAAGGATGTTGGTAGACATTTGGTCATATGGCATGAGCATGTATGTTAACTGGGCAGGAAATGGTATGGAGAAGGCATACAAGGGTACCAATGAAAAAGAAGCTAACAAGAACACAATTATATTCCTTTACATATAAAGCACTGCATACTTGGTTTCCCAATATGATATTACGGCCCCGGAACCAGTGAAAAACAACTTCTGTCAGAAGTGGGATTCGAACCCACGCCTCCAGTGGAGACTGCGACCTGAACGCAGCGCCTTGGACCGCTCGGCCATCCTGACATTGAAAAGCCCAAAAGCTGCAGAAATCGTGGTAGATATCATAGATGGTACATGCATTACGTACAAGATCGTACATTCTTTGCGCCATGATGTATCGAGTCTCAACTTTCCTTTTAAAAAATGAGGTATATTAGTCTGAAATGTTTTGCTTAGTTTGGGCATCTCATTAGCCTTTAGATGCATTTTGTCAAATTTCTGTAACATTAAATACAACGTAATGCAACTATTCTTTCCCAATATGATAGTACAGGCTTGGAACCAGTCCAAAACCACTTCTGTCAGAAGTGGGATTTGAACCCACGCCTCCAGAGGAGACTGCGACCTGAACGCAGCGCCTTAGACCGCTCGGCCATCCTGACTTAGGAAGGACAAGAAAGTCTGCGAAAATCATCGAAGACAATAACTCTCAGTGAAAGCTCTTTTTTGTTGTTATTACAACACATAATTCAACGTGCGCAACCAAAATTTAAGTCGAAAGAATTTTACTCCGTGGAGTAGTACTCATTTCTTGGATCATTCAGGTCCAGGTCTAGAGTCTGGTCTCAATTGGTCAAGAGTCTGGTCTCAATTGTGTCCGAAGCGAGAGGCATAAACCGGCGCACTGCTTTCAGGATTGTTTTTCCTGCAACCCTCGTTTTGGATGACAATGTTTGACCTTTATTCTGGATTTAAAACAGGTTCCACTGAGATTTGAACTCAGATCACTGGATTCAGAGTCCAGAGTGCTAACCATTACACAATGGAACCACTAAGGATGTTGGTAGACATTTGGTCATATGGCATGAGCATGTATGTTAACTGGGCAGGAAATGGGATGGAGAAGGCATACAAGGGTACCAATGAAAAAGAAGCTAACAAGAACACAATTATATTCCTTTACATATAAAGCACTGCATACTTGGTTTCCCAATATGATATTACGGCCCCGGAACCAGTGAAAAACAACTTCTGTCAGAAGTGGGATTCGAACCCACGCCTCCAGTGGAGACTGCGACCTGAACGCAGCGCCTTGGACCGCTCGGCCATCCTGACATTGAAAAGCCCAAAAGCTGCAGAAATCGTGGTAGATATCATAGATGGTACATGCATTACGTACAAGATCGTACATTCTTTGCGCCATGATGTATCGAGTCTCAACTTTCCTTTTAAAAAATGAGGTATATTAGTCTGAAATGTTTTGCTTAGTTTGGGCATCTCATTAGCCTTTAGATGCATTTTGTCAAATTTCTGTAACGTTAAATACAACGTAATGCAACTATTCTTTCCCAATATGATATTACAGACTTGGAACCAGTCCAAAACCACTTCTGTCAGAAGTGGGATTTGAACCCACGCCTCCAGAGGAGACTGCGACCTGAACGCAGCGCCTTAGACCGCTCGGCCATCCTGACTTAGGAAGGACAAGAAAGTCTGCGAAAATCATCGAAGACAATAACTCTCAGTGAAAGCTCTTTTTTGTTGTTATTACAACACATAATTCAACGTGCGCATCCATCATTTAAGTCGAAAGAATTTTACTCCGTGTAGTAGTACTCATTTCTTGGATCATTCAGGTCCAGGTCTAGAGTCTGGTCTCAATTGGTCAAGAGTCTGGTCTCAATTGTGTCCGAAGCGAGAGGCATAAACCGGCGCACTGCTTTCAGGATTGTTTTTCCTGCAACCCTCGTTTTGGATGACAATGTTTGACCTTTATTCTGGATTTAAAACAGGTTCCATTGAGATCACTGGATTCAGAGTCCAGAGTGATAACCATTACACCATGGAACCACTAAGGATGTTGGTAGACATTTGGTCATATGGCATGAGCATGTATGTTAACTGGGCAGGAAATGGTATGGAGAAGGCATACAAGGGTACCAATGAAAAAGAAGCTAACAAGAACACAATTATATTCCTTTACATATAAAGCACTGCATACTTGGTTTCCCAATATGATATTACGGCCCCGGAACCAGTGAAAAACAACTTCTGTCAGAAGTGGGATTCGAACCCACGCCTCCAGTGGAGACTGCGACCTGAACGCAGCGCCTTGGACCGCTCGGCCATCCTGACATTGAAAAGCCCAAAAGCTGCAGAAATCGTGGTAGATATCATAGATGGTACATGCATTACGTACAAGATCGTACATTCTTGGCGCCATGATGTATCGAGTCTCAACTTTCCTTTTAAAAAATGAGGTATATTAGTCTGAAATGTTTTGCTTAGTTTGGGCATCTCATTAGCCTTTAGATGCATTTTGTCAAATTTCTGTAACATTAAATACAACGTAATGCAACTATTCTTTCCCAATATGATATTACAGGCTTGGAACCAGTCCAAAACCACTTCTGTCAGAAGTGGGATTTGAACCCACGCCTCCAGAGGAGACTGCGACCTGAACGCAGCGCCTTAGACCGCTCGGCCATCCTGACTTAGGAAGGACAAGAAAGTCTGCGAAAATCATCGAAGACAATAACTCTCAGTGATAGCTCTTTTTTGTTGTTATTACAACACATAATTCAACGTGCGCATCCATCATTTAAGTCGAAAGAATTTTACTCCGTGGAGTAGTACTCATTTCTTGGATCATTCAGGTCCAGGTCTAGAGTCTGGTCTCAATTGGTCAAGAGTCTGGTCTCAATTGTGTCCGAAGCGAGAGGCATAAAGCGGCGCACTGCTTTCAGGATTGTTTTTCCTGCAACCCTCGTTTTGGATGACAATGTTTGACCTTTATTCTGGATTTAAAACAGGTTCCACTGAGATCACTGGATTCAGAGTCCAGAGTGCTAACCATTACACCATGGAACCACTAAGGATGTTGGTAGACATTTGGTCATATTGCATGAGCATGTATGTTAACTGGGCAGGAAATGGGATGGAGAAGGCATACAAGGGTACCAATGAAAAAGAAGCTAACAAGAACACAATTATATTCCTTTACATATAAAGCACTGCATACTTGGTTTCCCAATATGATATTACGGCCCCGGAACCAGTGAAAAACAACTTCTGTCAGAAGTGGGATTCGAACCCACGCCTCCAGTGGAGACTGCGACCTGAACGCAGCGCCTTGGACCGCTCGGCCATCCTGACATTGAAAAGCCCAAAAGCTGCAGAAATCGTGGTAGATATCATAGATGGTACATGCATTACGTACAAGATCGTACATTCTTTGCGCCATGATGTATCGAGTCTCAACTTTCCTTTTAAAAAATGAGGTATATTAGTCTGAAATGTTTTGCTTAGTTTGGGCATCTCATTAGCCTTTAGATGCATTTTGTCAAATTTCTGTAACATTAAATACAACGTAATGCAACTATTCTTTCCCAATATGATATTACAGGCTTGGAACCAGTCCAAAACCACTTCTGTCAGAAGTGGGATTTGAACCCACGCCTCCAGAGGAGACTGCGACCTGAACGCAGCGCCTTAGACCGCTCGGCCATCCTGACTTAGGAAGGACAAGAAAGTCTGCGAAAATCATCGAAGACAATAACTCTCAGTGATAGCTCTTTTTTGTTGTTATTACAACACATAATTCAACGTGAGCATCCATCATTTAAGTCGAAAGAATTTTACTCCGTGGAGTAGTACTCATTTCTTGGATCATTCAGGTCCAGGTCTAGAGTCTGGTCTCAATTGGTCAAGAGTCTGGTCTCAATTGTGTCCGAAGCGAGAGGCATAAACCGGCGCACTGCTTTCAAGATTGTTTTTCCTGCAACCCTCGTTTTGGATGACAATGTTTGACCTTTATTCTGGATTTAAAACAGGTTCCATTGAGATCACTGGATTCAGAGTCCAGAGTGCTAACCATTACACCATGGAACCACTAAGGATGTTGGTAGACATTTGGTCATATGGCATGAGCATGTATGTTAACTGGGCAGGAAATGGTATGGAGAAGGCATACAAGGGTACCAATGAAAAAGAAGCTAACAAGAACACAATTATATTCCTTTACATATAAAGCACTGCATACTTGGTTTCCCAATATGATATTACGGCCCCGGAACCAGTGAAAAACAACTTCTGTCAGAAGTGGGATTCGAACCCACGCCTCCAGTGGAGAGTGCGACCTGAACGCAGCGCCTTGGACCGCTCGGCCATCCTGACATTGAAAAGCCCAAAAGCTGCAGAAATCGTGGTAGATATCATAGATGGTACATGCATTACGTACAAGATCGTACATTCTTTGCGCCATGATGTATCGAGTCTCAACTTTCCTTTTAAAAAATGAGGTATATTAGTCTGAAATGTTTTGCTTAGTTTGGGCATCTCATTAGCCTTTAGATGCATTTTGTCAAATTTCTGTAACATTAAATACAACGTAATGCAACTATTCTTTCCCAATATGATATTACAGGCTTGGAACCAGTCCAAAACCACTTCTGTCAGAAGTGGGATTTGAACCCACGCCTCCAGAGGAGACTGCGACCTGAACGCAGCGCCTTAGACCGCTCGGCCATCCTGACTTAGGAAGGACAAGAAAGTCTGCGAAAATCATCGAAGACAATAACTCTCAGTGATAGCTCTTTTTTGTTGTTATTACAACACATAATTCAACGTGCGCATCCATCATTTAAGTCGAAAGAATTTTACTCCGTGGAGTAGTACTCATTTCTTGGATCATTCAGGTCCAGGTCTAGAGTCTGGTCTCAATTGGTCAAGAGTCTGGTCTCAATTGTGTCCGAAGCGAGAGGCATAAAGCGGCGCACTGCTTTCAGGATTGTTTTTCCTGCAACCCTCGTTTTGGATGACAATGTTTGACCTTTATTCTGGATTTAAAACAGGTTCCACTGAGATCACTGGATTCAGAGTCCAGAGTGCTAACCATTACACCATGGAACCACTAAGGATGTTGGTAGACATTTGGTCATATGGCATGAGCATGTATGTTAACTGGGCAGGAAATGGGATGGAGAAGGCATACAAGGGTACCAATGAAAAAGAAGCTAACAAGAACACAATTATATTCCTTTACATATAAAGCACTGCATACTTGGTTTCCCAATATGATATTACGGCCCCGGAACCAGTGAAAAACAACTTCTGTCAGAAGTGGGATTCGAACCCACGCCTCCAGTGGAGACTGCGACCTGAACGCAGCGCCTTGGACCGCTCGGCCATCCTGACATTGAAAAGCCCAAAAGCTGCAGAAATCGTGGTAGATATCATAGATGGTACATGCATTACGTACAAGATCGTACATTCTTTGCGCCATGATGTATCGAGTCTCAACTTTCCTTTTAAAAAATGAGGTATATTAGTCTGAAATGTTTTGCTTAGTTTGGGCATCTCATTAGCCTTTAGATGCATTTTGTCAAATTTCTGTAACATTAAATACAACGTAATGCAACTATTCTTTCCCAATATGATATTACAGACTTGGAACCAGTCCAAAACCACTTCTGTCAGAAGTGGGATTTGAACCCACGCCTCCAGAGGAGACTGCGACCTGAACGCAGCGCCTTAGACCGCTCGGCCATCCTGACTTAGGAAGGACAAGAAAGTCTGCGAAAATCATCGAAGACAATAACTCTCAGTGAAAGCTCTTTTTTGTTGTTATTACAACACATAATTCAACGTGCGCATCCATCATTTAAGTCGAAAGAATTTTACTCCGTGGAGTAGTACTCATTTCTTGGATCATTCAGGTCCAGGTCTAGAGTCTGGTCTCAATTGGTCAAGAGTCTGGTCTCAATTGTGTCCGAAGCGAGAGGCATAAACCGGCGCACTGCTTTCAGGATTGTTTTTCCTGCAACCCTCGTTTTGGATGACAATGTTTGACCTTTATTCTGGATTTAAAACAGGTTCCACTGAGATCACTGGATTCAGAGTCCAGAGTGATAACCATTACACCATGGAACCACTAAGGATGTTGGTAGACATTTGGTCATATGGCATGAGCATGTATGTTAACTGGGCAGGAAATGGTATGGAGAAGGCATACAAGGGTACCAATGAAAAAGAAGCTAACAAGAACACAATTATATTCCTTTACATATAAAGCACTGCATACTTGGTTTCCCAATATGATATTACGGCCCCGGAACCAGTGAAAAACAACTTCTGTCAGAAGTGGGATTCGAACCCACGCCTCCAGTGGAGACTGCGACCTGAACGCAGCGCCTTGGACCACTCGGCCATCCTGACATTGAAAAGCCCAAAAGCTGCAGAAATCGTGGTAGATATCATAGATGGTACATGCATTACGTACAAGATCGTACATTCTTTGCGCCATGATGTATCGAGTCTCAACTTTCCTTTTAAAAAATGAGGTATATTAGTCTGAAATGTTTTGCTTAGTTTGGGCATCTCATTAGCCTTTAGATGCATTTTGTCAAATTTCTGTAACATTAAATACAACGTAATGCAACTATTCTTTCCCAATATGATATTACAGGCTTGGAACCAGTCCAAAACCACTTCTGTCAGAAGTCGGATTTGAACCCACGCCTCCAGAGGAGACTGCGACCTGAACGCAGCGCCTTAGACCGCTCGGCCATCCTGACTTAGGAAGGACAAGAAAGTCTGCGAAAATCATCGAAGACAATAACTCTCAGTGATAGCTCTTTTTTGTTGTTATTACAACACATAATTCAACGTGCGCATCCATCATTTAAGTCGAAAGAATTTTACTCCGTGGAGTAGTACTCATTTCTTGGATCATTCAGGTCCAGGTCTAGAGTCTGGTCTCAATTGGTCAAGAGTCTGGTCTCAATTGTGTCCGAAGCGAGAGGCATAAAGCGGCGCACTGCTTTCAGGATTGTTTTTCCTGCAACCCTCGTTTTGGATGACAATGTTTGACCTTTATTCTGGATTTAAAACAGGTTCCACTGAGATCACTGGATTCAGAGTCCAGAGTGCTAACCATTACACCATGGAACCACTAAGGATGTTGGTAGACATTTGGTCATATGGCATGAGCATGTATGTTAACTGGGCAGGAAATGGGATGGAGAAGGCATACAAGGGTACCAATGAAAAAGAAGCTAACAAGAACACAATTATATTCCTTTACATATAAAGCACTGCATACTTGGTTTCCCAATATGATATTACGGCCCCGGAACCAGTGAAAAACAACTTCTGTCAGAAGTGGGATTCGAACCCACGCCTCCAGTGGAGACTGCGACCTGAACGCAGCGCCTTGGACCGCTCGGCCATCCTGACATTGAAAAGCCCAAAAGCTGCAGAAATCGTGGTAGATATCATAGATGGTACATGCATTACGTACAAGATCGTACATTCTTTGCGCCATGATGTATCGAGTCTCAACTTTCCTTTTAAAAAATGAGGTATATTAGTCTGAAATGTTTTGCTTAGTTTGGGCATCTCATTAGCCTTTAGATGCATTTTGTCAAATTTCTGTAACATTAAATACAACGTAATGCAACTATTCTTTCCCAATATGATAGTACAGGCTTGGAACCAGTCCAAAACCACTTCTGTCAGAAGTGGGATTTGAACCCACGCCTCCAGAGGAGACTGCGACCTGAACGCAGCGCCTTAGACCGCTCCGCCATCCTGACTTAGGAAGGACAAGAAAGTCTGCGAAAATCATCGAAGACAATAACTCTCAGTGAAAGCTCTTTTTTTGTTGTTATTACAACACATAATTCAACGTGCGCATCCATCATTTAAGTCGAAAGAATTTTACTCCGTGTAGTAGTACTCATTTCTTGGATCATTCAGGTCCAGGTCTAGAGTCTGGTCTCAATTGGTCAAGAGTCTGGTCTCAATTGTGTCCGAAGCGAGAGGCATAAACCGGCGCACTGCTTTCAGGATTGTTTTTCCTGCAACCCTCGTTTTGGATGACAATGTTTGACCTTTATTCTGGATTTAAAACAGGTTCCATTGAGATCACTGGATTCAGAGTCCAGAGTGATAACCATTACACCATGGAACCACTAAGGATGTTGGTAGACATTTGGTCATATGGCATGAGCATGTATGTTAACTGGGCAGGAAATGGGATGGAGAAGGCATACAAGGGTACCAATGAAAAAGAAGCTAACAAGAACACAATTATATTCCTTTACATATAAAGCACTGCATACTTGGTTTCCCAATATGATATTACGGCCCCGGAACCAGTGAAAAACAACTTCTGTCAGAAGTGGGATTCGAACCCACGCCTCCAGTGGAGACTGCGACCTGAACGCAGCGGCTTGGACCGCTCGGCCATCCTGACATTGAAAAGCCCAAAAGCTGCAGAAATCGTGGTAGATATCATAGATGGTACATGCATTACGTACAAGATCGTACATTCTTTGCGCCATGATGTATCGAGTCTCAACTTTCCTTTTAAAAAATGAGGTATATTAGTCTGAAATGTTTTGCTTAGTTTGGGCATCTCATTAGCCTTTAGATGCATTTTGTCAAATTTCTGTAACATTAAATACAACGTAATGCAACTATTCTTTCCCAATATGATATTACAGACTTGGAACCAGTCCAAAACCACTTCTGTCAGAAGTGGGATTTGAACCCACGCCTCCAGAGGAGACTGCGACCTGAACGCAGCGCCTTAGACCGCTCGGCCATCCTGACTTAGGAAGGACAAGAAAGTCTGCGAAAATCATCGAAGACAATAACTCTCAGTGAAAGCTCTTTTTTTTTGTTATTACAACACATAATTCAACGTGCGCATCCATCATTTAAGTCGAAAGAATTTTACTCCGTGTAGTAGTACTCATTTCTTGGATCATTCAGGTCCAGGTCTAGAGTCTGGTCTCAATTGGTCAAGAGTCTGGTCTCAATTGTGTCCGAAGCGAGAGGCATAAACCGGCGCACTGCTTTCAGGATTGTTTTTCCTGCAACCCTCGTTTTGGATGACAATGTTTGACCTTTATTCTGGATTTAAAACAGGTTCCACTGAGATTTGAACTCAGATCACTGGATTCAGAGTCCAGAGTGCTAACCATTACACCATGGAACCACTAAGGATGTTGGTAGACATTTGGTCATATGGCATGAGCATGTATGTTAACTGGGCAGGAAATGGGATGGAGAAGGCATACAAGGGTACCAATGAAAAAGAAGCTAACAAGAACACAATTATATTCCTTTACATATAAAGCACTGCATACTTGGTTTCCCAATATGATATTACGGTCCCGGAACCAGTGAAAAACAACTTCTGTCAGAAGTGGGATTCGAAACCACGCCTCCAGTGGAGACTGCGACCTGAACGCAGCGCCTTGGACCGCTCGGCCATCCTGACATTGAAAAGCCCAAAAGCTGCAGAAATCGTGGTAGATATCATAGATGGTACATGCATTACGTACAAGATCGTACATTCTTTGCGCCATGATGTATCGAGTCTCAACTTTCCTTTTAAAAAATGAGGTATATTAGTCTGAAATGTTTTGCTTAGTTTGGGCATCTCATTAGCCTTTAGATGCATTTTGTCAAATTTCTGTAACATTAAATACAACGTAATGCAACTATTCTTTCCCAATATGATAGTACAGGCTTGGAACCAGTCCAAAACCACTTCTGTCAGAAGTGGGATTTGAACCCACGCCTCCAGAGGAGACTGCGACCTGAACGCAGCGCCTTAGACCGCTCGGCCATCCTGACTTAGGAAGGACAAGAAAGTCTGCGAAAATCATCGAAGACAATAACTCTCAGTGAAAGCTCTTTTTTGTTGTTATTACAACACATAATTCAACGTGCGCATCCAAAATTTAAGTCGAAAGAATTTTACTCCGTGGAGTAGTACTCATTTCTTGGATCATTCAGGTCCAGGTCTAGAGTCTGGTCTCAATTGGTCAAGAGTCTGGTCTCAATTGTGTCCGAAGCGAGAGGCATAAACCGGCGCACTGCTTTCAGGATTGTTTTTCCTGCAACCCTCGTTTTGGATGACAATGTTTGACCTTTATTCTGGATTTAAAACAGGTTCCACTGAGATTTGAACTCAGATCACTGGATTCAGAGTCCAGAGTGCTAACCATTACACCATGGAAGCACTAAGGATGTTGGTAGACATTTGGTCATATGGCATGAGCATGTATGTTAACTGGGCAGGAAATGGGATGGAGAAGGCATACAAGGGTACCAATGAAAAAGAAGCTAACAAGAACACAATTATATTCCTTTACATATAAAGCACTGCATACTTGGTTTCCCAATATGATATTACGGCCCCGGAACCAGTGAAAAACAACTTCTGTCAGAAGTGGGATTCGAACCCACGCCTCCAGTGGAGACTGCGACCTGAACGCAGCGCCTTGGACCGCTCGGCCATCCTGACATTGAAAAGCTCAAAAGCTGCAGAAATCGTGGTAGATATCATAGATGGTACATGCATTACGTACAAGATCGTACATTCTTTGCGCCATGATGTATCGAGTCTCAACTTTCCTTTTAAAAAATGAGGTATATTAGTCTGAAATGTTTTGCTTAGTTTGGGCATCTCATTAGCCTTTAGATGCATTTTGTCAAATTTCTGTAACATTAAATACAACGTAATGCAACTATTCTTTCCCAATATGATATTACAGACTTGGAACCAGTCCAAAACCACTTCTGTCAGAAGTGGGATTTGAACCCACGCCTCCAGAGGAGACTGCGACCTGAACGCAGCGCCTTAGACCGCTCGGCCATCCTGACTTAGGAAGGACAAGAAAGTCTGCGAAAATCATCGAAGACAATAACTCTCAGTGAAAGCTCTTTTTTTTTGTTATTACAACACATAATTCAACGTGCGCATCCATCATTTAAGTCGAAAGCATTTTACTCTGTGGAGTAGTACTCATTTCTTGGATCATTCAGGTCCAGGTCTAGAGTCTGGTCTCAATTGGTCAAGAGTCTGGTCTCAATTGTGTCCGAAGCGAGAGGCATAAACCGGCGCACTGCTTTCAGGATTGTTTTTCCTGCAACCCTCGTTTTGGATGACAATGTTTGACCTTTATTCTGGATTTAAAACAGGTTCCACTGAGATTTGAACTCAGATCACTGGATTCAGAGTCCAGAGTGCTAACCATTACACCATGGAACCACTAAGGATGTTGGTAGACATTTGGTCATATGGCATGAGCATGTATGTTAACTGGGCAGGAAATGGGATGGAGAAGGCATACAAGGGTACCAATGAAAAAGAAGCTAACAAGAACACAATTATATTCCTTTACATATAAAGCACTGCATACTTGGTTTCCCAATATGATATTACGGTCCCGGAACCAGTGAAAAACAACTTCTGTCAGAAGTGGGATTCGAACCCACGCCTCCAGTGGAGACTGCGACCTGAACGCAGCGCCTTAGACCGCTCGGCCATCCTGACTTAGGAAGGACAAGAAAGTCTGCGAAAATCATCGAAGACAATAACTCTCAGTGAAAGCTCTTTTTTTTTGTTATTACAACACATAATTCAACGTGCGCATCCATCATTTAAGTCGAAAGAATTTTACTCTGTGGAGTAGTACTCATTTCTTGGATCATTCAGGTCCAGGTCTAGAGTCTGGTCTCAATTGGTCAAGAGTCTGGTCTCAATTGTGTCCGAAGCGAGAGGCATAAACCGGCGCACTGCTTTCAGGATTGTTTTTCCTGCAACCCTCGTTTTGGATGACAATGTTTGACCTTTATTCTGGATTTAAAACAGGTTCCACTGAGATTTGAACTCAGATCACTGGATTCAGAGTCCAGAGTGCTAACCATTACACCATGGAACCACTAAGGATGTTGGTAGACATTTGGTCATATGGCATGAGCATGTATGTTAACTGGGCAGGAAATGGGATGGAGAAGGCATACAAGGGTACCAATGAAAAAGAAGCTAACAAGAACACAATTATATTCCTTTACATATAAAGCACTGCATACTTGGTTTCCCAATATGATATTACGGTCCCGGAACCAGTGAAAAACAACTTCTGTCAGAAGTGGGATTCGAACCCACGCCTCCAGTGGAGACTGCGACCTGAACGCAGCGCCTTGGACCGCTCCGCCATCCTGACATTGAAAAGCCCAAAAGCTGCAGAAATCGTGGTAGATATCATAGATGGTACATGCATTACGTACAAGATCGTACATTCTTTGCGCCATGATGTATCGAGTCTCAACTTTCCTTTTAAAAAATGAGGTATATTAGTCTGAAATGTTTTGCTTAGTTTGGGCATCTCATTAGCCTTTAGATGCATTTTGTCAAATTTCTGTAACATTAAATACAACGTAATGCAACTATTCTTTCCCAATATGATAGTACAGGCTTGGAACCAGTCCAAAACCACTTCTGTCAGAAGTGGGATTTGAACCCACGCCTCCAGAGGAGACTGCGACCTGAACGCAGCGCCTTAGACCGCTCGGCCATCCTGACTTAGGAAGGACAAGAAAGTCTGCGAAAATCATCGAAGACAATAACTCTCAGTGAAAGCTCTTTTTTGTTGTTATTACAACACATAATTCAACGTGCGCATCCAAAATTTAAGTCGAAAGAATTTTACTCCGTGGAGTAGTACTCATTTCTTGGATCATTCAGGTCCAGGTCTAGAGTCTGGTCTCAATTGGTCAAGAGTCTGGTCTCAATTGTGTCCGAAGCGAGAGGCATAAACCGGCGCACTGCTTTCAGGATTGTTTTTCCTGCAACCCTCGTTTTGGATGACAATGTTTGACCTTTATTCTGGATTTAAAACAGGTTCCACTGAGATTTGAACTCAGATCACTGGATTCAGAGTCCAGAGTGCTAACCATTACACCATGGAACCACTAAGGATGTTGGTAGACATTTGGTCATATGGCATGAGCATGTATGTTAACTGGGCAGGAAATGGGATGGAGAAGGCATACAAGGGTACCAATGAAAAATAAGCTAACAAGAACACAATTATATTCCTTTACATATAAAGCACTGCATACTTGGTTTCCCAATATGATATTACGGCCCCGGAACCAGTGAAAAACAACTTCTGTCAGAAGTGGGATTCGAACCCACGCCTCCAGTGGAGACTGCGACCTGAACGCAGCGCCTTGGACCGCTCGGCCATCCTGACATTGAAAAGCTCAAAAGCTGCAGAAATCGTGGTAGATATCATAGATGATACATGCATTACGTACAAGATCGTACATTCTTTGCGCCATGATGTATCGAGTCTCAACTTTCCTTTTAAAAAATGAGGTATATTAGTCTGAAATGTTTTGCTTAGTTTGGGCATCTCATTAGCCTTTAGATGCATTTTGTCAAATTTCTGTAACATTAAATACAACGTAATGCAACTATTCTTTCCCAATATGATATTACAGACTTGGAACCAGTCCAAAACCACTTCTGTCAGAAGTGGGATTTGAACCCACGCCTCCAGAGGAGACTGCGACCTGAACGCAGCGCCTTAGACCGCTCGGCCATCCTGACTTAGGAAGGACAAGAAAGTCTGCGAAAATCATCGAAGACAATAACTCTCAGTGAAAGCTCTTTTTTTTTGTTATTACAACACATAATTCAACGTGCGCATCCATCATTTAAGTCGAAAGAATTTTACTCTGTGGAGTAGTACTCATTTCTTGGATCATTCAGGTCCAGGTCTAGAGTCTGGTCTCAATTGGTCAAGAGTCTGGTCTCAATTGTGTCCGAAGCGAGAGGCATAAACCGGCGCACTGCTTTCAGGATTGTTTTTCCTGCAACCCTCGTTTTGGATGACAATGTTTGACCTTTATTCTGGATTTAAAACAGGTTCCACTGAGATTTGAACTCAGATCACTGGATTCAGAGTCCAGAGTGCTAACCATTACACCATGGAACCACTAAGGATGTTGGTAGACATTTGGTCATATGGCATGAGCATGTATGTTAACTGGGCAGGAAATGGGATGGAGAAGGCATACAAGGGTACCAATGAAAAAGAAGCTAACAAGAACACAATTATATTCCTTTACATATAAAGCACTGCATACTTGGTTTCCCAATATGATATTACGGCCCCGGAACCAGTGAAAAACAACTTCTGTCAGAAGTGGGATTCGAACCCACGCCTCCAGTGGAGACTGCGACCTGAACGCAGCGCCTTGGACCGCTCGGCCATCCTGACATTGAAAAGCTCAAAAGCTGCAGAAATCGTGGTAGATATCATAGATGGTACATGCATTACGTACAAGATCGTACATTCTTTGCGCCATGATGTATCGAGTCTCAACTTTCCTTTTAAAAAATGAGGTATATTAGTCTGAAATGTTTTGCTTAGTTTGGGCATCTCATTAGCCTTTAGATGCATTTTGTCAAATTTCTGTAACATTAAATACAACGTAATGCAACTATTCTTTCCCAATATGATATTACAGGCTTGGAACCAGTCCAAAACCACTTCTGTCAGAAGTTGGATTTGAACCCACGCCTCCAGAGGAGACTGCGACCTGAACGCAGCGCCTTAGACCGCTCGGCCATCCTGACTTAGGAAGGACAAGAAAGTCTGCAAAAATCATCGAAGACAATAACTCTCAGTGAAAGCTCTTTTTTGTTGTTATTACAACACATAATTCAACGTGCGCATCCATCATTTAAGTCGAAAGAATTTTACTCCGTGGAGTAGTACTCATTTCTTGGATCATTCAGGTCCAGGTCTAGAGTCTGGTCTCAATTGGTCAAGAGTCTGGTCTCAATTGTGTCCGAAGCGAGAGGCATAAACCGGCGCACTGCTTTCAGGATTGTTTTTCCTGCAACCCTCGTTTTGGATGACAATGTTTGACCTTTATTCTGGATTTAAAACAGGTTCCACTGAGATTTGAACTCAGATCACTGGATTCAGAGTCCAGAGTGCTAACCATTACACCATGGAACCACTAAGGATGTTGGTAGACATTTGGTCATATGGCATGAGCATGTATGTTAACTGGGCAGGAAATGGGATGGAGAAGGCATACAAGGGTACCAATGAAAAAGAAGCTAACAAGAACACAATTATATTCCTTTACATATAAAGCACTGCATACTTGGTTTCCCAATATGATATTACGGCCCCGGAACCAGTGAAAAACAACTTCTGTCAGAAGTGGGATTCGAACCCACGCCTCCAGTGGAGACTGCGACCTGAACGCAGCGCCTTGGACCGCTCGGCCATCCTGACATTGAAAAGCTCAAAAGCTGCAGAAATCGTGGTAGATATCATAGATGGTACATGCATTACGTACAAGATCGTACATTCTTTGCGCCATGATGTATCGAGTCTCAACTTTCCTTTTAAAAAATGAGGTATATTAGTCTGAAATGTTTCGCTTAGTTTGGGCATCTCATTAGCCTTTAGATGCATTTTGTCAAATTTCTGTAACATTAAATACAACGTAATGCAACTATTCTTTCCCAATATGATATTACAGACTTGGAACCAGTCCAAAACCACTTCTGTCAGAAGTGGGATTTGAACCCAGGCCTCCAGAGGAGACTGCGACCTGAACGCAGCGCCTTAGACCGCTCGGCCATCCTGACTTAGGAAGGACAAGAAAGTCTGCGAAAATCATCGAAGACAATAACTCTCAGTGATAGCTCTTTTTTGTTGTTATTACAACACATAATTCAACGTGCGCATCCATCATTTAAGTCGAAAGAATTTTACTCCGTGGAGTAGTACTCATTTCTTAGATCATTCAGGTCCAGGTCTAGAGTCTGGTCTCAATTGGTCAAGAGTCTGGTCTCAATTGTGTCCGAAGCGAGAGGCATAAACCGGCGCACTGCTTTCAGGATTGTTTTTCCTGCAACCCTCGTTTTGGATGACAATGTTTGACCTTTATTCTGGATTTAAAACAGGTTCCACTGAGATTTGAACTCAGATCACTGGATTCAGAGTCCAGAGTGCTAACCATTACACCATGGAACCACTAAGGATGTTGGTAGACATTTGGTCATATGGCATGAGCATGTATGTTAACTGGGCAGGAAATGGGATGGAGAAGGCATACAAGGGTACCAATGAAAAAGAAGCTAACAAGAACACAATTATATTCCTTTACATATAAAGCACTGCATACTTGGTTTCCCAATATGATATTACGGCCCCGGAACCAGTGAAAAACAACTTCTGTCAGAAGTGGGATTCGAACCCACGCCTCCAGTGGAGACTGCGACCTGAACGCAGCGCCTTGGACCGCTCGGCCATCCTGACATTGAAAAGCCCAAAAGCTGCAGAAATCGTGGTAGATATCATAAGATGGTACATGCATTACGTACAAGATCGTACATTCTTTGCGCCATGATGTATCGAGTCTCAACTTTCCTTTTAAAAAATGAGGTATATTAGTCTGAAATGTTTTGCTTAGTTTGGGCATCTCATTAGCCTTTAGATGCATTTTGTCAAATTTCTGTAACATTAAATACAACGTAATGCAACTATTCTTTCCCAATATGATATTACAGACTTGGAACCAGTCCAAAACCACTTCTGTCAGAAGTGGGATTTGAACCCACGCCTCCAGAGGAGACTGCGACCTGAACGCAGCGCCTTAGACCGCTCGGCCATCCTGACTTAGGAAGGAATAGAAAGTCTGCGAAAATCATCGAAGACAATAACTCTCAGTGAAAGCTCTTTTTTGTTGTTATTACAACACATAATTCAACGTGCGCATCCATCATTTAAGTCGAAAGAATTTTACTCCGTGGAGTAGTACTCATTTCTTGGATCATTCAGGTCAAGGTCTAGAGTCTGGTCTCAATTGGTCAAGAGTCTGGTCTCAATTGTGTCCGAAGCGAGAGGCATAAACCGGCGCACTGCTTTTAGGATTGTTTTTCCTGCAACCCTCGTTTTGGATGACAATGTTTGACCTTTATTCTGGATTTAAAACAGGTTCCACTGAGATTTGAACTCAGATCACTGGATTCAGAGTCCAGAGTGCTAACCATTACACCATGGAACCACTAAGGATGTTGGTAGACATTTGGTCATATGGCATGAGCATGTATGTTAACTGGGCAGGAAATGGGATGGAGAAGGCATACAAGGGTACCAATGAAAAAGAAGCTAACAAGAACACAATTATATTCCTTTACATATAAAGCACTGCATACTTGGTTTCCCAATATGATGTTACGGCCCCGGAACCAGTGAAAAACAACTTCTGTCAGAAGTGGGATTCTAACCCACGCCTCCAGTGGAGACTGCGACCTGAACGCAGCGCCTTGGACCGCTCGGCCATCCTGACATTGAAAAGCCCAAAAGCTGCAGAAATCGTGGTAGATATCATAGATGGTACATGCATTACGTACAAGATCGTACATTCTTTGCGCCATGATGTATCGAGTCTCAACTTTCCTTTTAAAAAATGAGGTATATTAGTCTGAAATGTTTTGCTTAGTTTGGGCATCTCATTAGCCTTTAGATGCATTTTGTCAAATTTCTGTAACATTAAATACAACGTAATGCAACTATTCTTTCCCAATATGATAGTACAGGCTTGGAACCAGTCCAAAACCACTTCTGTCAGAAGTGGGATTTGAACCCACGCCTCCAGAGGAGACTGCGACCTGAACGCAGCGCCTTAGACCGCTCGGCCATCCTGACTTAGGAAGGACAAGAAAGTCTGCGAAAATCATCGAAGACAATAACTCTCAGTGAAAGCTCTTTTTTGTTGTTATTACAACACATAATTCAACGTGCGCATCCATCATTTAAGTCGAAAGAATTTTACTCTGTGGAGTAGTACTCATTTCTTGGATCATTCAGGTCAAGGTCTAGAGTCTGGTCTCAATTGGTCAAGAGTCTGGTCTCAATTGTGTCCGAAGCGAGAGGCATAAACCGGCGCACTGCTTTCAGGATTGTTTTTCCTGCAACCCTCGTTTTGGATGACAATGTTTGACCTTTATTCTGGATTTAAAACAGGTTCCACTGAGATTTGAACTCAGATCACTGGATTCAGAGTCCAGAGTGCTAACCATTACACCATGGAACCACTAAGGATGTTAGTAGACATTTGGTCATATGGCATGAGCATGTATGTTAACTGGGCAGGAAATGGGATGGAGAAGGCATACAAGGGTACCAATGAAAAAGAAGCTAACAAGAACACAATTATATTCCTTTACATATAAAGCACTGCATACTTGGTTTCCCAATATGATATTACGGCCCCGGAACCAGTGAAAAACAACTTCTGTCAGAAGTGGGATTCGAACCCACGCCTCCAGTGGAGACTGCGACCTGAACGCAGCGCCTTGGACCGCTCGGCCATCCTGACATTGAAAAGCCCAAAAGCTGCAGAAATCGTGGTAGATATCATAGATGGTACATGCATTACGTACAAGATCGTACATTCTTTGCGCCATGATGTATCGAGTCTCAACTTTCCTATTAAAAAATGAGCCCCACTTGAATTCCATGTCCCCAGGGTATCTGGAGAGCAATAGATTGTTTCGTCCCTGGGTGGGCTTGAACCACCATCCTTTCGATTAACAGTCGAACGCGCTAACCAATTGCGCCACAGAGACTTTGTTCCACTGAGTACAAGCATTTCTTTCCCGCGTCCCGTCATGTACATTTAAAATCGATATAGTTGATGAATGCATTTGGACATATGTTTATAGTTTTATTTAGGCTATCATGCAATAACAGAGAAGCAAGCTGGGAGAACAAAGCGGCTGCAGAATGAGAGGAGTCAACAGAGGCTTGGGTCATCCAGGACACATCGCCTTTCACACTGAGCCCATGCTACCTTTTGAAGCTTTTTGACCATCCAGCAGTTACTTCATCAAGCCCCACTTGAATTCCATGTCCCTAGGGTATCTGGAGAGCAATAGATTGTTTCGTCCCTGGGTGGGCTTGAACCACCATCCTTTCGATTAACAGTCGAACGCGCTAACCAATTGCGCCACAGAGACTTTGTTCCACTGAGTACAAGCATTTTTTTCCCCGCGTCCCGTCATGTACATTTAAAATCGATATAGTTGATGAATGCATTTGGACATATTTTTATAGTTTTATTTAGGCTATCATGCAATAACAGAGAAGCAAGCTGGGAGAACAAAGCGGCTGCAGAATGAGAGGAGGCAACAAAAGGAGAGGAGGCAACAGAGGCTTGGGGTCATCCAGGACACGTTGCCTTCTACACTGAGCCCATGCTACCTTTTGAAGCTTTTTGACCATCCAGCAGTTACTTCATCAAGCCCCACTTGAATTCCATGTCCCCAGGGTATCTGGAGAGCAATAGATTGTTTCGTCCCTGGGTGGGCTTGAACCACCATCCTTTCGATTAACAGTCGAATGCGCTAACCAATTGCGCCACAGAGACTTTGTTCCACTGAGTACAAGCATTCTTTTTTCCGCGTCCCGTCATGTACATTTAAAATCGATATAGTTGATGAATGCATTTGGACATATTTTTATAGTTTTATTTAGGCTATCATGCAATAACAGAGAAGCAAGCTGGGAGAACAAAGCGGCTGCAGAATGAGAGGAGGCAACAAAATGAGAGGAGGCAACAGAGGCTTGGGGTCATCCAGGACACATTGCCTTCTACACTGAGCCCATGCTACCTTTTGAAGCTTTTTGACCATCCAGCAGTTACTTCATCAAGCCCCACTTGAATTCCATGTCCCCAGGGTATCTGGAGAGCAATAGATTGTTTCGTCCCTGGGTGGGCTTGAACCACCATCCTTTCGATTAACAGTCGAACGCGCTAAACAATTGCGCCACAGAGACTTTGTTCCACTGAGTACAAGCATTTTTTTCCCGCGTCCCGTCATGTACATTTAAAATCGATATAGTTGATGAATGCATTTGGACATATTTTTATAGTTTTATTTCGGCTATCATGCAATAACAGAGAAGCAAGCTGGGAGAACAAAGCGGCTGCAGAATGAGAGGAGGCAACAAAATGAGAGGAGTCAACAGAGGCTTGGGTCATCCAGGACACATCGCCTTTCACACTGAGCCCATGCTACCTTTTGAAGCTTTTTGACCATCCAGCAGTTACTTCATCAAGCCCCACTTGAATTCCATGTCCCCAGGGTATCTGGAGAGCAATAGATTGTTTCGTCCCTGGGTGGGCTTGAACCACCATCCTTTCGATTAACAGTCGAACGCGCTAACCAATTGCGCCACAGAGACTTTGTTCCACTGAGTACAAGCATTTTTTTTCCCGCGTCCCGTCATGTACATTTAAAATCGATATAGTTGATGAATGCATTTGGACATATTTTTATAGTTTTATTTAGGCTATCATGCAATAACAGAGAAGCAAGCTGGGAGAACAAAGCGGCTGCAGAATGAGAGGAGTCAACAGAGGCTTGGGTCATCCAGGACACATCGCCTTTCACACTGAGCCCATGCTACCTTTTGAAGCTTTTGTACCATCCAGCAGTTACTTCATCAAGTCCCACTTGAATTCCATGTCCCCAGGGTATCTGGAGAGCAATAGATTGTTTCGTCCCTGGGTGGGCTTGAACCACCATCCTTTCGATTAACAGTCGAACGCGCTAACCAATTGCGCCACAGAGACTTTGTTCCACTGAGTACAAGCATTTTTTTCCCGCGTCCCGTCATGTACATTTAAAATCGATATAGTTGATGAATGCATTTGGACATATTTTTATAGTTTTATTTAGGCTATCATGCAATAACAGAGAAGCAAGCTGGGAGAACAAAGCGGCTGCAGA
Organism: Myoxocephalus aenaeus; assembly: GCA_038501785.1. NCBI lineage: Eukaryota > Metazoa > Chordata > Actinopteri > Perciformes > Cottidae > Myoxocephalus > Myoxocephalus aenaeus. The sequence goes on from JBAMJR010000025.1 coordinate 2,073,951, forward strand.
ATGAGAGGAGGCAACAGAGGCTTGGGGTCATCCAGGACACATTGCCTTCTACACTGAGCCCATGCTACCTTTTGAAGCTTTTTGACCATCCAGCAGTTACTTCATCAAGCCCCACTTGAATTCCATGTCCCCAGGGTATCTGGAGAGCAATAGATTGTTTCGTCCCTGGGTGGGCTTGAACCACCATCCTTTCGATTAACAGTCGAACGCGCTAACCAATTGCGCCACAGAGACTTTGTTCCACTGAGTACAAGCATTTTTTTTCCCGCGTCCCGTCATGTACATTTAAAATCGATATAGTTGATGAATGCATTTGGACATATTTTTATAGTTTTATTTAGGCTATCATGCAATAACAGAGAAGCAAGCTGGGAGAACAAAGCGGCTGCAGAATGAGAGGAGGCAACAAAATGAGTGGAGGCAACAGAGGCTTGGGGTCATCCAGGACACATTGCCGTCTACACTGAGCCCATGCTACCTTTTGAAGCTTTTTGACCATCCAGCAGTTACTTCATCAAGCCCCACTTGAATTCCATGTCCCCAGGGTATCTGGAGAGCAATAGATTGTTTCGTCCCTGGGTGGGCTTGAACCACCATCCTTTCGATTAACAGTCGAACACGCTAACCAATTGCGCCACAGAGACTTTGTTCCACTGAGTACAAGCATTTTTTTTTCCGCGTCCCGTCATGTACATTTAAAATCGATATAGTTGATGAATGCATTTGGACATATTTTTATAGTTTTATTTAGGCTATCATGCAATAACAGAGAAGCAAGCTGGGAGAACAAAGCGGCTGCAGAATGAGAGGAGTCAACAGAGGCTTGGGTCATCCAGGACACATCGCCTTTCACACTGAGCCCATGCTACCTTTTGAAGCTTTTTGACCATCCAGCAGTTACTTCATCAAGCCCAACTTGAATTCCATGTCCCCAGGGTATCTGGAGAGCAATAGATTGTTTCGTCCCTGGGTGGGCTTGAACCACCATCCTTTCGATTAACAGTCGAACGCGCTAACCAATTGCGCCACAGAGACTTTGTTCCACTGAGTACAAGCATTTTTTTTCCCGCGTCCCGTCATGTACATTTAAAATCGATATAGTTGATGAATGCATTTGGACATATTTTTATAGTTTTATTTAGGCTATCATGCAATAACAGAGAAGCAAGCTGGGAGAACAAAGCGGCTGCAGAATGAGAGGAGTCAACAGAGGCTTGGGTCATCCAGGACACATCGCCTTTCACACTGAGCCCATGCTACCTTTTGAAGCTTTTTGACCATCAAGCAGTTACTTCATCAAGCCCCACTTGAATTCCATGTCCCCAGGGTATCTGGAGAGCAATAGATTGTTTCGTCCCTGGGTGGGCTTGAACCACCATCCTTTCGATTAACAGTCGAACGCGCTAACCAATTGCGCCACAGAGACTTTGTTCCACTGAGTACAAGCATTTTTTTTTTCGCGTCCCGTCATGTACATTTAAAATCGATATAGTTGATGAATGCATTTGGACATATTTTTATAGTTTTATTTAGGCTATCATGCAATAACAGAGAAGCAAGCTGGGAGAACAAAGCGGCTGCAGAATGAGAGGAGGCAACAAAATGAGAGGAGGCAACAGAGGCTTGGGGTCATCCAGGACACATTGCCTTCTACACTGAGCCCATGCTACCTTTTGAAGCTTTTTGACCATCCAGCAGTTACTTCATCAAGCCCAACTTGAATTCCATGTCCCCAGGGTATCTGGAGAGCAATAGATTGTTTCGTCCCTGGGTGGGCTTGAACCACCATCCTTTCGATTAACAGTCGAACGCGCTAACCAATTGCGCCACAGAGACTTTGTTCCACTGAGTACAAGCATTTTTTTTTCCGCGTCCCGTCATGTACATTTAAAATCGATATAGTTGATGAATGCATTTGGACATATTTTTATAGTTTTATTTAGGCTATCATGCAATAACAGAGAAGCAAGCTGGGAGAACAAAGCGGCTGCAGAATGAGAGGAGTCAACAGAGGCTTGGGTCATCCAGGACACATCGCCTTTCACACTGAGCCCATGCTACCTTTTGAAGCTTTTTGACCATCCAGCAGTTACTTCATCAAGCCCCACTTGAATTCCATGTCCCCAGGGTATCTGGAGAGCAATAGATTGTTTCGTCCCTGGGTGGGCTTGAACCACCATCCTTTCGATTAACAGTCGAACGCGCTAACCAATTGCGCCACAGAGACTTTGTTCCACTGAGTACAAGCATTTTTTTTTTTCGCGTCCCGTCATGTACATTTAAAATCGATATAGTTGATGAATGCATTTGGACATATTTTTATAGTTTTATTTAGGCTATCATGCAATAACAGAGAAGCAAGCTGGGAGAACAAAGCGGCTGCAGAATGAGAGGAGGCAACAAAATGAGAGGAGGCAACAGAGGCTTGGGGTCATCCAGGACACATTGCCTTCTACACTGAGCCCATGCTACCTTTTGAAGCTTTTTGACCATCCAGCAGTTACTTCATCAAGCCCAACTTGAATTCCATGTCCCCAGGGTATCTGGAGAGCAATAGATTGTTTCGTCCCTGGGTGGGCTTGAACCACCATCCTTTCGATTAACAGTCGAATGCGCTAACCAATTGCGCCACAGAGACTTTGTTCCACTGAGTACAAGCATTTTTTTTCCCGCGTCCCGTCATGTACATTTAAAATCGATATAGTTGATGAATGCATTTGGACATATTTTTATAGTTTTATTTAGGCTATCATGCAATAACAGAGAAGCAAGCTGGGAGAACAAAGCGGCTGCAGAATGAGAGGAGGCAACAAAATGAGTCGAGGCAACAGAGGCTTGGGGTCATCCAGGACACATTGCCGTCTACACTGAGCCCATGCTACCTTTTGAAGCTTTTTGACCATCCAGCAGTTACTTCATCAAGCCCCACTTGAATTCCATGTCCCCAGGGTATCTGGAGAGCAATAGATTGTTTCGTCCCTGGGTGGGCTTGAACCACCATCCTTTCGATTAACAGTCGAACACGCTAACCAATTGCGCCACAGAGACTTTGTTCCACTGAGTACAAGCATTTTTTTTTTCGCGTCCCGTCATGTACATTTAAAATCGATATAGTTGATGAATGCATTTGGACATATTTTTATAGTTTTATTTAGGCTATCATGCAATAACAGAGAAGCAAGCTGGGAGAACAAAGCGGCTGCAGAATGAGAGGAGTCAACAGAGGCTTGGGTCATCCAGGACACATCGCCTTTCACACTGAGCCCATGCTACCTTTTGAAGCTTTTTGACCATCCAGCAGTTACTTCATCAAGCCCAACTTGAATTCCATGTCCCCAGGGTATCTGGAGAGCAATAGATTGTTTCGTCCCTGGGTGGGCTTGAACCACCATCCTTTCGATTAACAGTCGAACGCGCTAACCAATTGCGCCACAGAGACTTTGTTCCACTGAGTACAAGCATTTTTTTTCCCGCGTCCCGTCATGTACATTTAAAATCGATATAGTTGATGAATGCATTTGGACATATTTTTATAGTTTTATTTAGGCTATCATGCAATAACAGAGAAGCAAGCTGGGAGAACAAAGCGGCTGCAGAATGAGAGGAGGCAACAAAATGAGAGGAGGCAACAGAGGCTTGGGTCATCCAGGACACATTGCCTTCTACACTGAGCCCATGCTACCTTTTGAAGCTTTTTGACCATCCAGCAGTTACTTCATCAAGCCCAACTTGAATTCCATGTCCCCAGGGTATCTGGAGAGCAATAGATTGTTTCGTCCCTGGGTGGGCTTGAACCACCATCCTTTCGATTAACAGTCGAACGCGCTAACCAATTGCGCCACAGAGACTTTGTTCCACTGAGTACAAGCATTTTTTTTTCCGCGTCCCGTCATGTACATTTAAAATCGATATAGTTGATGAATGCATTTGGACATATTTTTATAGTTTTATTTAGGCTATCATGCAATAACAGAGAAGCAAGCTGGGAGAACAAAGCGGCTGCAGAATGAGAGGAGTCAACAGAGGCTTGGGTCATCCAGGACACATCGCCTTTCACACTGAGCCCATGCTACCTTTTGAAGCTTTTTGACCATCCAGCAGTTACTTCATCAAGCCCCACTTGAATTCCATGTCCCCAGGGTATCTGGAGAGCAATAGATTGTTTCGTCCCTGGGTGGGCTTGAACCACCATCCTTTCGATTAACAGTCGAACGCGCTAACCAATTGCGCCACAGAGACTTTGTTCCACTGAGTACAAGCATTTTTTTTTTCGCGTCCCGTCATGTACATTTAAAATCGATATAGTTGATGAATGCATTTGGACATATTTTTATAGTTTTATTTAGGCTATCATGCAATAACAGAGAAGCAAGCTGGGAGAACAAAGCGGCTGCAGAATGAGAGGAGGCAACAAAATGAGAGGAGGCAACAGAGGCTTGGGGTCATCCAGGACACATTGCCTTCTACACTGAGCCCATGCTACCTTTTGAAGCTTTTTGACCATCCAGCAGTTACTTCATCAAGCCCAACTTGAATTCCATGTCCCCAGGGTATCTGGAGAGCAATAGATTGTTTCGTCCCTGGGTGGGCTTGAACCACCATCCTTTCGATTAACAGTCGAACGCGCTAACCAATTGCGCCACAGAGACTTTGTTCCACTGAGTACAAGCATTTTTTTTTCCGCGTCCCGTCATGTACATTTAAAATCGATATAGTTGATGAATGCATTTGGACATATTTTTATAGTTTTATTTAGGCTATCATGCAATAACAGAGAAGCAAGCTGGGAGAACAAAGCGGCTGCAGAATGAGAGGAGGCAACAGAGGCTTGGGGTCATCCAGGACACATTGCCTTCTACACTGAGCCCATGCTACCTTTTGAAGCTTTTTGACCATCCAGCAGTTACTTCATCAAGCCCCACTTGAATTCCATGTCCCCAGGGTATCTGGAGAGCAATAGATTGTTTCGTCCCTGGGTGGGCTTGAACCACCATCCTTTCGATTAACAGTCGAACGCGCTAACCAATTGCGCCACAGAGACTTTGTTCCACTGAGTACAAGCATTTTTTTTTTCCGCGTCCCGTCATGTACATTTAAAATCGATATAGTTGATGAATGCATTTGGACATATTTTTATAGTTTTATTTAGGCTATCATGCAATAACAGAGAAGCAAGCTGGGAGAACAAAGCGGCTGCAGAATGAGAGGAGTCAACAGAGGCTTGGGTCATCCAGGACACATCGCCTTTCACACTGAGCCCATGCTACCTTTTGAAGCTTTTTGACCATCCAGCAGTTACTTCATCAAGCCCCACTTGAATTCCATGTCCCCAGGGTATCTGGAGAGCAATAGATTGTTTCGTCCCTGGGTGGGCTTGAACCACCATCCTTTCGATTAACAGTCGAACGCGCTAACCAATTGCGCCACAGAGACTTTGTTCCACTGAGTACAAGCATTTTTTTTTTCGCGTCCCGTCATGTACATTTAAAATCGATATAGTTGATGAATGCATTTGGACATATTTTTATAGTTTTATTTAGGCTATCATGCAATAACAGAGAAGCAAGCTGGGAGAACAAAGCGGCTGCAGAATGAGAGGAGTCAACAGCGGCTTGGGTCATCCAGGACACATCGCCTTTCACACTGAGCCCATGCTACCTTTTGAAGCTTTTTGACCATCCAGCAGTTACTTCATCAAGCCCAACTTGAATTCCATGTCCCCAGGGTATCTGGAGAGCAATAGATTGTTTCGTCCCTGGGTGGGCTTGAACCACCATCCTTTCGATTAACAGTCGAACGCGCTAACCAATTGCGCCACAGAGACTTTGTTCCACTGAGTACAAGCATTTTTTTTCCCGCGTCCCGTCATGTACATTTAAAATCGATATAGTTGATGAATGCATTTGGACATATTTTTATAGTTTTATTTAGGCTATCATGCAATAACAGAGAAGCAAGCTGGGAGAACAAAGCGGCTGCAGAATGAGAGGAGGCAACAAAATGAGAGGAGGCAACAGAGGCTTGGGTCATCCAGGACACATTGCCTTCTACACTGAGCCCATGCTACCTTTTGAAGCTTTTTGACCATCCAGCAGTTACTTCATCAAGCCCAACTTGAATTCCATGTCCCCAGGGTATCTGGAGAGCAATAGATTGTTTCGTCCCTGGGTGGGCTTGAACCACCATCCTTTCGATTAACAGTCGAACGCGCTAACCAATTGCGCCACAGAGACTTTGTTCCACTGAGTACAAGCATTTTTTTTTCCGCGTCCCGTCATGTACATTTAAAATCGATATAGTTGATGAATGCATTTGGACATATTTTTATAGTTTTATTTAGGCTATCATGCAATAACAGAGAAGCAAGCTGGGAGAACAAAGCGGCTGCAGAATGAGAGGAGTCAACAGAGGCTTGGGTCATCCAGGACACATCGCCTTTCACACTGAGCCCATGCTACCTTTTGAAGCTTTTTGACCATCCAGCAGTTACTTCATCAAGCCCCACTTGAATTCCATGTCCCCAGGGTATCTGGAGAGCAATAGATTGTTTCGTCCCTGGGTGGGCTTGAACCACCATCCTTTCGATTAACAGTCGAACGCGCTAACCAATTGCGCCACAGAGACTTTGTTCCACTGAGTACAAGCATTTTTTTTTTCGCGTCCCGTCATGTACATTTAAAATCGATATAGTTGATGAATGCATTTGGACATATTTTTATAGTTTTATTTAGGCTATCATGCAATAACAGAGAAGCAAGCTGGGAGAACAAAGCGGCTGCAGAATGAGAGGAGGCAACAAAATGAGAGGAGGCAACAGAGGCTTGGGGTCATCCAGGACACATTGCCTTCTACACTGAGCCCATGCTACCTTTTGAAGCTTTTTGACCATCCAGCAGTTACTTCATCAAGCCCAACTTGAATTCCATGTCCCCAGGGTATCTGGAGAGCAATAGATTGTTTCGTCCCTGGGTGGGCTTGAACCACCATCCTTTCGATTAACAGTCGAACGCGCTAACCAATTGCGCCACAGAGACTTTGTTCCACTGAGTACAAGCATTTTTTTTTCCGCGTCCCGTCATGTACATTTAAAATCGATATAGTTGATGAATGCATTTGGACATATTTTTATAGTTTTATTTAGGCTATCATGCAATAACAGAGAAGCAAGCTGGGAGAACAAAGCGGCTGCAGAATGAGAGGAGGCAACAGAGGCTTGGGGTCATCCAGGACACATTGCCTTCTACACTGAGCCCATGCTACCTTTTGAAGCTTTTTGACCATCCAGCAGTTACTTCATCAAGCCCCACTTGAATTCCATGTCCCCAGGGTATCTGGAGAGCAATAGATTGTTTCGTCCCTGGGTGGGCTTGAACCACCATCCTTTCGATTAACAGTCGAACGCGCTAACCAATTGCGCCACAGAGACTTTGTTCCACTGAGTACAAGCATTTTTTTTTCCGCGTCCCGTCATGTACATTTAAAATCGATATAGTTGATGAATGCATTTGGACATATTTTTATAGTTTTATTTAGGCTATCATGCAATAACAGAGAAGCAAGCTGGGAGAACAAAGCGGCTGCAGAATGAGAGGAGTCAACAGAGGCTTGGGTCATCCAGGACACATCGCCTTTCACACTGAGCCCATGCTACCTTTTGAAGCTTTTTGACCATCCAGCAGTTACTTCATCAAGCCCCACTTGAATTCCATGTCCCCAGGGTATCTGGAGAGCAATAGATTGTTTCGTCCCTGGGTGGGCTTGAACCACCATCCTTTCGATTAACAGTCGAACGCGCTAACCAATTGCGCCACAGAGACTTTGTTCCACTGAGTACAAGCATTTTTTTTTTCGCGTCCCGTCATGTACATTTAAAATCGATATAGTTGATGAATGCATTTGGACATATTTTTATAGTTTTATTTAGGCTATCATGCAATAACAGAGAAGCAAGCTGGGAGAACAAAGCGGCTGCAGAATGAGAGGAGGCAACAAAATGAGAGGAGGCAACAGAGGCTTGGGGTCATCCAGGACACATTGCCTTCTACACTGAGCCCATGCTACCTTTTGAAGCTTTTTGACCATCCAGCAGTTACTTCATCAAGCCCAACTTGAATTCCATGTCCCCAGGGTATCTGGAGAGCAATAGATTGTTTCGTCCCTGGGTGGGCTTGAACCACCATCCTTTCGATTAACAGTCGAATGCGCTAACCAATTGCGCCACAGAGACTTTGTTCCACTGAGTACAAGCATTTTTTTTCCCGCGTCCCGTCATGTACATTTAAAATCGATATAGTTGATGAATGCATTTGGACATATTTTTATAGTTTTATTTAGGCTATCATGCAATAACAGAGAAGCAAGCTGGGAGAACAAAGCGGCTGCAGAATGAGAGGAGGCAACAAAAGGAGAGGAGGCAACAGAGGCTTGGGGTCATCCAGGACACGTTGCCTTCTACACTGAGCCCATGCTACCTTTTGAAGCTTTTTGACCATCCAGCAGTTACTTCATCAAGCCCCACTTGAATTCCATGTCCCCAGGGTATCTGGAGAGCAATAGATTGTTTCGTCCCTGGGTGGGCTTGAACCACCATCCTTTCGATTAACAGTCGAACGCGCTAACCAATTGCGCCACAGAGACTTTGTTCCACTGAGTACAAGCATTTTTTTTTCCGCGTCCCGTCATGTACATTTAAAATCGATATAGTTGATGAATGCATTTGGACATATTTTTATAGTTTTATTTAGGCTATCATGCAATAACAGAGAAGCAAGCTGGGAGAACAAAGCGGCTGCAGAATGAGAGGAGGCAACAAAATGAGAGGAGGCAACAGAGGCTTGGGGTCATCCAGGACACATTGCCTTCTACACTGAGCCCATGCTACCTTTTGAAGCTTTTTGACCATCCAGCAGTTACTTCATCAAGCCCCACTTGAATTCCATGTCCCCAGGGTATCTGGAGAGCAATAGATTGTTTCGTCCCTGGGTGGGCTTGAACCACCATCCTTTCGATTAACAGTCGAACGCGCTAAACAATTGCGCCACAGAGACTTTGTTCCACTGAGTACAAGCATTTTTTTCCCGCGTCCCGTCATGTACATTTAAAATCGATATAGTTGATGAATGCATTTGGACATATTTTTATAGTTTTATTTCGGCTATCATGCAATAACAGAGAAGCAAGCTGGGAGAACAAAGCGGCTGCAGAATGAGAGGAGGCAACAAAATGAGAGGAGTCAACAGAGGCTTGGGTCATCCAGGACACATCGCCTTTCACACTGAGCCCATGCTACCTTTTGAAGCTTTTTGACCATCCAGCAGTTACTTCATCAAGCCCCACTTGAATTCCATGTCCCCAGGGTATCTGGAGAGCAATAGATTGTTTCGTCCCTGGGTGGGCTTGAACCACCATCCTTTCGATTAACAGTCGAACGCGCTAACCAATTGCGCCACAGAGACTTTGTTCCACTGAGTACAAGCATTTTTTTTTTCGCGTCCCGTCATGTACATTTAAAATCGATATAGTTGATGAATGCATTTGGACATATTTTTATAGTTTTATTTAGGCTATCATGCAATAACAGAGAAGCAAGCTGGGAGAACAAAGCGGCTGCAGAATGAGAGAAGGCAACAGAGGCTTGGGGTCATCCAGGACACATTGCCTTCTACACTGAGCCCATGCTACCTTTTGAAGCTTTTTGACCATCCAGCAGTTACTTCATCAAGCCCCACTTGAATTCCATGTCCCCAGGGTATCTGGAGAGCAATAGATTGTTTCGTCCCTGGGTGGGCTTGAACCACCATCCTTTCGATTAACAGTCGAACGCGCTAACCAATTGCGCCACAGAGACTTTGTTCCACTGAGTACAAGCATTTTTTTTTTCGCGTCCCGTCATGTACATTTAAAATCGATATAGTTGATGAATGCATTTGGACATATTTTTATAGTTTTATTTAGGCTATCATGCAATAACAGAGAAGCAAGCTGGGAGAACAAAGCGGCTGCAGAATGAGAGAAGGCAACAGAGGCTTGGGGTCATCCAGGACACATTGCCTTCTACACTGAGCCCATGCTACCTTTTGAAGCTTTTTGACCATCCAGCAGTTACTTCATCAAGCCCCACTTGAATTCCATGTCCCCAGGGTATCTGGAGAGCAATAGATTGTTTCGTCCCTGGGTGGGCTTGAACCACCATCCTTTCGATTAACAGTCGAATGCGCTAACCAATTGCGCCACAGAGACTTTGTTCCACTGAGTACAAGCATTTTTTTTCCCGCGTCCCGTCATGTACATTTAAAATCGATATAGTTGATGAATGCATTTGGACATATTTTTATAGTTTTATTTAGGCTATCATGCAATAACAGAGAAGCAAGCTGGGAGAACAAAGCGGCTGCAGAATGAGAGGAGGCAACAAAAGGAGAGGAGGCAACAGAGGCTTGGGGTCATCCAGGACACGTTGCCTTCTACACTGAGCCCATGCTACCTTTTGAAGCTTTTTGACCATCCAGCAGTTACTTCATCAAGCCCCACTTGAATTCCATGTCCCCAGGGTATCTGGAGAGCAATAGATTGTTTCGTCCCTGGGTGGGCTTGAACCACCATCCTTTCGATTAACAGTCGAACGCGCTAACCAATTGCGCCACAGAGACTTTGTTCCACTGAGTACAAGCATTTTTTTTTCCGCGTCCCGTCATGTACATTTAAAATCGATATAGTTGATGAATGCATTTGGACATATTTTTATAGTTTTATTTAGGCTATCATGCAATAACAGAGAAGCAAGCTGGGAGAACAAAGCGGCTGCAGAATGAGAGGAGGCAACAAAATGAGAGGAGGCAACAGAGGCTTGGGGTCATCCAGGACACATTGCCTTCTACACTGAGCCCATGCTACCTTTTGAAGCTTTTTGACCATCCAGCAGTTACTTCATCAAGCCCCACTTGAATTCCATGTCCCCAGGGTATCTGGAGAGCAATAGATTGTTTCGTCCCTGGGTGGGCTTGAACCACCATCCTTTCGATTAACAGTCGAACGCGCTAAACAATTGCGCCACAGAGACTTTGTTCCACTGAGTACAAGCATTTTTTTCCCGCGTCCCGTCATGTACATTTAAAATCGATATAGTTGATGAATGCATTTGGACATATTTTTATAGTTTTATTTCGGCTATCATGCAATAACAGAGAAGCAAGCTGGGAGAACAAAGCGGCTGCAGAATGAGAGGAGGCAACAAAATGAGAGGAGTCAACAGAGGCTTGGGTCATCCAGGACACATCGCCTTTCACACTGAGCCCATGCTACCTTTTGAAGCTTTTTGACCATCCAGCAGTTACTTCATCAAGCCCCACTTGAATTCCATGTCCCCAGGGTATCTGGAGAGCAATAGATTGTTTCGTCCCTGGGTGGGCTTGAACCACCATCCTTTCGATTAACAGTCGAACGCGCTAACCAATTGCGCCACAGAGACTTTGTTCCACTGAGTACAAGCATTTTTTTTTTTCGCGTCCCGTCATGTACATTTAAAATCGATATAGTTGATGAATGCATTTGGACATATTTTTATAGTTTTATTTAGGCTATCATGCAATAACAGAGAAGCAAGCTGGGAGAACAAAGCGGCTGCAGAATGAGAGAAGGCAACAGAGGCTTGGGGTCATCCAGGACACATTGCCTTCTACACTGAGCCCATGCTACCTTTTGAAGCTTTTTGACCATCCAGCAGTTACTTCATCAAGCCCCACTTGAATTCCATGTCCCCAGGGTATCTGGAGAGCAATAGATTGTTTCGTCCCTGGGTGGGCTTGAACCACCATCCTTTCGATTAACAGTCGAACGCGCTAACCAATTGCGCCACAGAGACTTTGTTCCACTGAGTACAAGCATTTTTTTTTTCGCGTCCCGTCATGTACATTTAAAATCGATATAGTTGATGAATGCATTTGGACATATTTTTATAGTTTTATTTAGGCTATCATGCAATAACAGAGAAGCAAGCTGGGAGAACAAAGCGGCTGCAGAATGAGAGAAGGCAACAGAGGCTTGGGGTCATCCAGGACACATTGCCTTCTACACTGAGCCCATGCTACCTTTTGAAGCTTTTTGACCATCCAGCAGTTACTTCATCAAGCCCCACTTGAATTCCATGTCCCCAGGGTATCTGGAGAGCAATAGATTGTTTCGTCCCTGGGTGGGCTTGAACCACCATCCTTTCGATTAACAGTCGAACGCGCTAACCAATTGCGCCACAGAGACTTTGTTCCACTGAGTACAAGCATTTTTTTTCCCGCGTCCCGTCATGTACATTTAAAATCGATATAGTTGATGAATGCATTTGGACATATTTTTATAGTTTTATTTAGGCTATCATGCAATAACAGAGAAGCAAGCTGGGAGAACAAAGCGGCTGCAGAATGAGAGGAGTCAACAGAGGCTTGGGTCATCCAGGACACATCGCCTTTCACACTGAGCCCATGCTACCTTTTGAAGCTTTTGTACCATCCAGCAGTTACTTCATCAAGTCCCACTTGAATTCCATGTCCCCAGGGTATCTGGAGAGCAATAGATTGTTTCGTCCCTGGGTGGGCTTGAACCACCATCCTTTCGATTAACAGTCGAACGCGCTAACCAATTGCGCCACAGAGACTTTGTTCCACTGAGTACAAGCATTTTTTTCCCGCGTCCCGTCATGTACATTTAAAATCGATATAGTTGATGAATGCATTTGGACATATTTTTATAGTTTTATTTAGGCTATCATGCAATAACAGAGAAGCAAGCTGGGAGAACAAAGCGGCTGCAGAATGAGAGGAGGCAACAGAGGCTTGGGGTCATCCAGGACACATTGCCTTCTACACTGAGCCCATGCTACCTTTTGAAGCTTTTTGACCATCCAGCAGTTACTTCATCAAGCCCCACTTGAATTCCATGTCCCCAGGGTATCTGGAGAGCAATAGATTGTTTCGTCCCTGGGTGGGCTTGAACCACCATCCTTTCGATTAACAGTCGAACCCGCTAACCAATTGCGCCACAGAGACTTTGTTCCACTGAGTACAAGCATTTTTTTTCCCGCGTCCCGTCATGTACATTTAAAATCGATATAGTTGATGAATGCATTTGGACATATTTTTATAGTTTTATTTAGGCTATCATGCAATAACAGAGAAGCAAGCTGGGAGAACAAAGCGGCTGCAGAATGAGAGGAGGCAACAAAATGAGAGGAGGCAACAGAGGCTTGGGTCATCCAGGACACATTGCCTTCTACACTGAGCCCATGCTACCTTTTGAAGCTTTTTGACCATCCAGCAGTTACTTCATCAAGCCCCACTTGAATTCCATGTCCCCAGGGTATCTGGAGAGCAATAGATTGTTTCGTCCCTGGGTGGGCTTGAACCACCATCCTTTCGATTAACAGTCGAACGCGCTAACCAATTGCGCCACAGAGACTTTGTTCCACTGAGTACAAGCATTTTTTTTTCCGCGTCCCGTCATGTACATTTAAAATCGATATAGTTGATGAATGCATTTGGACATATTTTTATAGTTTTATTTAGGCTATCATGCAATAACAGAGAAGCAAGCTGGGAGAACAAAGCGGCTGCAGAATGAGAGGAGTCAACAGAGGCTTGGGTCATCCAGGACACATCGCCTTTCACACTGAGCCCATGCTACCTTTTGAAGCTTTTTGACCATCCAGCAGTTACTTCATCAAGCCCCACTTGAATTCCATGTCCCCAGGGTATCTGGAGAGCAATAGATTGTTTCGTCCCTGGGTGGGCTTGAACCACCATCCTTTCGATTAACAGTCGAACGCGCTAACCAATTGCGCCACAGAGACTTTGTTCCACTGAGTACAAGCATTTTTTTTTTCGCGTCCCGTCATGTACATTTAAAATCGATATAGTTGATGAATGCATTTGGACATATTTTTATAGTTTTATTTAGGCTATCATGCAATAACAGAGAAGCAAGCTGGGAGAACAAAGCGGCTGCAGAATGAGAGGAGGCAACAAAATGAGAGGAGGCAACAGAGGCTTGGGGTCATCCAGGACACATTGCCTTCTACACTGAGCCCATGCTACCTTTTGAAGCTTTTTGACCATCCAGCAGTTACTTCATCAAGCCCAACTTGAATTCCATGTCCCCAGGGTATCTGGAGAGCAATAGATTGTTTCGTCCCTGGGTGGGCTTGAACCACCATCCTTTCGATTAACAGTCGAACGCGCTAACCAATTGCGCCACAGAGACTTTGTTCCACTGAGTACAAGCATTTTTTTTTCCGCGTCCCGTCATGTACATTTAAAATCGATATAGTTGATGAATGCATTTGGACATATTTTTATAGTTTTATTTAGGCTATCATGCAATAACAGAGAAGCAAGCTGGGAGAACAAAGCGGCTGCAGAATGAGAGGAGGCAACAGAGGCTTGGGGTCATCCAGGACACATTGCCTTCTACACTGAGCCCATGCTACCTTTTGAAGCTTTTTGACCATCCAGCAGTTACTTCATCAAGCCCCACTTGAATTCCATGTCCCCAGGGTATCTGGAGAGCAATAGATTGTTTCGTCCCTGGGTGGGCTTGAACCACCATCCTTTCGATTAACAGTCGAACGCGCTAACCAATTGCGCCACAGAGACTTTGTTCCACTGAGTACAAGCATTTTTTTTCCCGCGTCCCGTCATGTACATTTAAAATCGATATAGTTGATGAATGCATTTGGACGTATTTTTTATAGTTTTATTTAGGCTATCATGCAATAACAGAGAAGCAAGCTGGGAGAACAAAGCGGCTGCAGAATGAGAGGAGTCAACAGAGGCTTGGGTCATCCAGGACACATCGCCTTTCACACTGAGCCCATGCTACCTTTTGAAGCTTTTGTACCATCCAGCAGTTACTTCATCAAGTCCCACTTGAATTCCATGTCCCCAGGGTATCTGGAGAGCAATAGATTGTTTCGTCCCTGGGTGGGCTTGAACCACCATCCTTTCGATTAACAGTCGAACGCGCTAACCAATTGCGCCACAGAGACTTTGTTCCACTGAGTACAAGCATTTTTTTCCCGCGTCCCGTCATGTACATTTAAAATCGATATAGTTGATGAATGCATTTGGACATATTTTTATAGTTTTATTTAGGCTATCATGCAATAACAGAGAAGCAAGCTGGGAGAACAAAGCGGCTGCAGAATGAGAGGAGGCAACAAAATGAGAGGAGGCAACAGAGGCTTTGGTCATCCAGGACACATTGCCTTCTACACTGAGCCCATGCTACCTTTTGAAGCTTTTTGACCATCCAGCAGTTACTTCATCAAGCCCCACTTGAATTCCATGTCCCCAGGGTATCTGGAGAGCAATAGATTGTTTCGTCCCTGGGTGGGCTTGAACCACCATCCTTTCGATTAACAGTCGAACGCGCTAACCAATTGCGCCACAGAGACTTTGTTCCACTGAGTACAAGCATTTTTTTTTCCGCGTCCCGTCATGTACATTTAAAATCGATATAGTTGATGAATGCATTTGGACATATTTTTATAGTTTTATTTAGGCTATCATGCAATAACAGAGAAGCAAGCTGGGAGAACAAAGCGGCTGCAGAATGAGAGGAGGCAACAAAATGAGAGGAGGCAACAGAGGCTTGGGGTCATCCAGGACACATTGCCTTCTACACTGAGCCCATGCTACCTTTTGAAGCTTTTTGACCATCCAGCAGTTACTTCATCAAGCCCAACTTGAATTCCATGTCCCCAGGGTATCTGGAGAGCAATAGATTGTTTCGTCCCTGGGTGGGCTTGAACCACCATCCTTTCGATTAACAGTCGAACGCGCTAACCAATTGCGCCACAGAGACTTTGTTCCACTGAGTACAAGCATTTTTTTTTCCGCGTCCCGTCATGTACATTTAAAATCGATATAGTTGATGAATGCATTTGGACATATTTTTATAGTTTTATTTAGGCTATCATGCAATAACAGAGAAGCAAGCTGGGAGAACAAAGCGGCTGCAGAATGAGAGGAGTCAACAGAGGCTTGGGTCATCCAGGACACATCGCCTTTCACACTGAGCCCATGCTACCTTTTGAAGCTTTTTGACCATCCAGCAGTTACTTCATCAAGCCCCACTTGAATTCCATGTCCCCAGGGTATCTGGAGAGCAATAGATTGTTTCGTCCCTGGGTGGGCTTGAACCACCATCCTTTCGATTAACAGTCGAACGCGCTAACCAATTGCGCCCTAGAGACTTTGTTCCACTGAGTACAAGCATTTTTTTTTTCGCGTCCCGTCATGTACATTTAAAATCGATATAGTTGATGAATGCATTTGGACATATTTTTATAGTTTTATTTAGGCTATCATGCAATAACAGAGAAGCAAGCTGGGTGAACAAAGCGGCTGCAGAATGAGAGGAGGCAACAAAATGAGAGGAGGCAACAGAGGCTTGGGGTCATCCAGGACACATTGCCTTCTACACTGAGCCCATGCTACCTTTTGAAGCTTTTTGACCATCCAGCAGTTACTTCATCAAGCCCAACTTGAATTCCATGTCCCCAGGGTATCTGGAGAGCAATAGATTGTTTCGTCCCTGGGTGGGCTTGAACCACCATCCTTTCGATTAACAGTCGAACGCGCTAACCAATTGCGCCACAGAGACTTTGTTCCACTGAGTACAAGCATTTTTTTTTCCGCGTCCCGTCATGTACATTTAAAATCGATATAGTTGATGAATGCATTTGGACATATTTTTATAGTTTTATTTAGGCTATCATGCAATAACAGAGAAGCAAGCTGGGAGAACAAAGCGGCTGCAGAATGAGAGGAGTCAACAGAGGCTTGGGTCATCCAGGACACATCGCCTTTCACACTGAGCCCATGCTACCTTTTGAAGCTTTTTGACCATCCAGCAGTTACTTCATCAAGCCCCACTTGAATTCCATGTCCCCAGGGTATCTGGAGAGCAATAGATTGTTTCGTCCCTGGGTGGGCTTGAACCACCATCCTTTCGATTAACAGTCGAACGCGCTAACCAATTGCGCCCTAGAGACTTTGTTCCACTGAGTACAAGCATTTTTTTTTTCGCGTCCCGTCATGTACATTTAAAATCGATATAGTTGATGAATGCATTTGGACATATTTTTATAGTTTTATTTAGGCTATCATGCAATAACAGAGAAGCAAGCTGGGTGAACAAAGCGGCTGCAGAATGAGAGGAGGCAACAAAATGAGAGGAGGCAACAGAGGCTTGGGGTCATCCAGGACACATTGCCTTCTACACTGAGCCCATGCTACCTTTTGAAGCTTTTTGACCATCCAGCAGTTACTTCATCAAGCCCCACTTGAATTCCATGTCCCCAGGGTATCTGGAGAGCAATAGATTGTTTCGTCCCTGGGTGGGCTTGAACCACCATCCTTTCGATTAACAGTCGAACGCGCTAACCAATTGCGCCACAGAGACTTTGTTCCACTGAGTACAAGCATTTTTTTTTTCCGCGTCCCGTCATGTACATTTAAAATCGATATAGTTGATGAATGCATTTGGACATATTTTTATAGTTTTATTTAGGCTATCATGCAATAACAGAGAAGCAAGCTGGGAGAACAAAGCGGCTGCAGAATGAGAGGAGTCAACAGAGGCTTGGGTCATCCAGGACACATCGCCTTTCACACTGAGCCCATGCTACCTTTTGAAGCTTTTTGACCATCCAGCAGTTACTTCATCAAGCCCCACTTGAATTCCATGTCCCCAGGGTATCTGGAGAGCAATAGATTGTTTCGTCCCTGGGTGGGCTTGAACCACCATCCTTTCGATTAACAGTCGAACGCGCTAAACAATTGCGCCACAGAGACTTTGTTCCACTGAGTACAAGCATTTTTTTTTTCGCGTCCCGTCATGTACATTTAAAATCGATATAGTTGATGAATGCATTTGGACATATTTTTATAGTTTTATTTAGGCTATCATGCAATAACAGAGAAGCAAGCTGGGAGAACAAAGCGGCTGCAGAATGAGAGGAGGCAACAAAATGAGAGGAGGCAACAGAGGCTTGGGGTCATCCAGGACACATTGCCTTCTACACTGAGCCCATGCTACCTTTTGAAGCTTTTTGACCATCCAGCAGTTACTTCATCAAGCCCCACTTGAATTCCATGTCCCCAGGGTATCTGGAGAGCAATAGATTGTTTCGTCCCTGGGTGGGCTTGAACCACCATCCTTTCGATTAACAGTCGAACGCGCTAACCAATTGCGCCACAGAGACTTTGTTCCACTGAGTACAAGCATTTTTTTTTTCCGCGTCCCGTCATGTACATTTAAAATCGATATAGTTGATGAATGCATTTGGACATATTTTTATAGTTTTATTTAGGCTATCATGCAATAACAGAGAAGCAAGCTGGGAGAACAAAGCGGCTGCAGAATGAGAGGAGTCAACAGAGGCTTGGGTCATCCAGGACACATCGCCTTTCACACTGAGCCCATGCTACCTTTTGAAGCTTTTTGACCATCCAGCAGTTACTTCATCAAGCCCCACTTGAATTCCATGTCCCCAGGGTATCTGGAGAGCAATAGATTGTTTCGTCCCTGGGTGGGCTTGAACCACCATCCTTTCGATTAACAGTCGAACGCGCTAACCAATTGCGCCACAGAGACTTTGTTCCACTGAGTACAAGCATTTTTTTTTTCGCGTCCCGTCATGTACATTTAAAATCGATATAGTTGATGAATGCATTTGGACATATTTTTATAGTTTTATTTAGGCTATCATGCAATAACAGAGAAGCAAGCTGGGTGAACAAAGCGGCTGCAGAATGAGAGGAGGCAACAAAATGAGAGGAGGCAACAGAGGCTTGGGGTCATCCAGGACACATTGCCTTCTACACTGAGCCCATGCTACCTTTTGAAGCTTTTTGACCATCCAGCAGTTACTTCATCAAGCCCAACTTGAATTCCAGGTCCCCAGGGTATCTGGAGAGCAATAGATTGTTTCGTCCCTGGGTGGGCTTGAACCACCATCCTTTCGATTAACAGTCGAACGCGCTAACCAATTGCGCCACAGAGACTTTGTTCCACTGAGTACAAGCATTTTTTTTTCCGCGTCCCGTCATGTACATTTAAAATCGATATAGTTGATGAATGCATTTGGACATATTTTTATAGTTTTATTTAGGCTATCATGCAATAACAGAGAAGCAAGCTGGGAGAACAAAGCGGCTGCAGAATGAGAGGAGGCAACGGAGGCTTGGGGTCATCCAGGACACATTGCCTTCTACACTGAGCCCATGCTACCTTTTGAAGCTTTTTGACCATCCAGCAGTTACTTCATCAAGCCCCACTTGAATTCCATGTCCCCAGGGTATCTGGAGAGCAATAGATTGTTTCGTCCCTGGGTGGGCTTGAACCACCATCCTTTCGATTAACAGTCGAACGCGCTAACCAATTGCGCCACAGAGACTTTGTTCCACTGAGTACAAGCATTTTTTTTCCCGCGTCCCGTCATGTACATTTAAAATCGATATAGTTGATGAATGCATTTGGACATATTTTTATAGTTTTATTTAGGCTATCATGCAATAACAGAGAAGCAAGCTGGGAGAACAAAGCGGCTGCAGAATGAGAGGAGGCAACAAAATGAGAGGAGGCAACAGAGGCTTGGGGTCATCCAGGACACATTGCCTTCTACACTGAGCCCATGCTACCTTTTGAAGCTTTTTGACCATCCAGCAGTTACTTCATCAAGCCCAACTTGAATTCCATGTCCCCAGGGTATCTGGAGAGCAATAGATTGTTTCGTCCCTGGGTGGGCTTGAACCACCATCCTTTCGATTAACAGTCGAACGCGCTAACCAATTGCGCCACAGAGACTTTGTTCCACTGAGTACAAGCATTTTTTTTTCCGCGTCCCGTCATGTACATTTAAAATCGATATAGTTGATGAATGCATTTGGACATATTTTTATAGTTTTATTTAGGCTATCATGCAATAACAGAGAAGCAAGCTGGGAGAACAAAGCGGCTGCAGAATGAGAGGAGTCAACAGAGGCTTGGGTCATCCAGGACACATCGCCTTTCACACTGAGCCCATGCTACCTTTTGAAGCTTTTTGACCATCCAGCAGTTACTTCATCAAGCCCCACTTGAATTCCATGTCCCCAGGGTATCTGGAGAGCAATAGATTGTTTCGTCCCTGGGTGGGCTTGAACCACCATCCTTTCGATTAACAGTCGAACGCGCTAACCAATTGCGCCACAGAGACTTTGTTCCACTGAGTACAAGCATTTTTTTCCCGCGTCCCGTCATGTACATTTAAAATCGATATAGTTGATGAATGCATTTGGACATATTTTTATAGTTTTATTTAGGCTATCATGCAATAACAGAGAAGCAAGCTGGGAGAACAAAGCGGCTGCAGAATGAGAGGAGGCAACAAAATGAGAGGAGGCAACAGAGGCTTGGGTCATCCAGGACACATTGCCTTCTACACTGAGCCCATGCTACCTTTTGAAGCTTTTTGACCATCCAGCAGTTACTTCATCAAGCCCCACTTGAATTCCATGTCCCCAGGGTATCTGGAGAGCAATAGATTGTTTCGTCCCTGGGTGGGCTTGAACCACCATCCTTTCGATTAACAGTCGAACGCGCTAACCAATTGCGCCACAGAGACTTTGTTCCACTGAGTACAAGCATTTTTTTTTCCGCGTCCCGTCATGTACATTTAAAATCGATATAGTTGATGAATGCATTTGGACATATTTTTATAGTTTTATTTAGGCTATCATGCAATAACAGAGAAGCAAGCTGGGAGAACAAAGCGGCTGCAGAATGAGAGGAGTCAACAGAGGCTTGGGTCATCCAGGACACATCGCCTTTCACACTGAGCCCATGCTACCTTTTGAAGCTTTTTGACCATCCAGCAGTTACTTCATCAAGCCCCACTTGAATTCCATGTCCCCAGGGTATCTGGAGAGCAATAGATTGTTTCGTCCCTGGGTGGGCTTGAACCACCATCCTTTCGATTAACAGTCGAACGCGCTAACCAATTGCGCCACAGAGACTTTGTTCCACTGAGTACAAGCATTTTTTTTTTCGCGTCCCGTCATGTACATTTAAAATCGATATAGTTGATGAATGCATTTGGACATATTTTTATAGTTTTATTTAGGCTATCATGCAATAACAGAGAAGCAAGCTGGGAGAACAAAGCGGCTGCAGAATGAGAGGAGGCAACAAAATGAGAGGAGGCAACAGAGGCTTGGGGTCATCCAGGACACATTGCCTTCTACACTGAGCCCATGCTACCTTTTGAAGCTTTTTGACCATCCAGCAGTTACTTCATCAAGCCCAACTTGAATTCCATGTCCCCAGGGTATCTGGAGAGCAATAGATTGTTTCGTCCCTGGGTGGGCTTGAACCACCATCCTTTCGATTAACAGTCGAACGCGCTAACCAATTGCGCCACAGAGACTTTGTTCCACTGAGTACAAGCATTTTTTTTTCCGCGTCCCGTCATGTACATTTAAAATCGATATAGTTGATGAATGCATTTGGACATATTTTTATAGTTTTATTTAGGCTATCATGCAATAACAGAGAAGCAAGCTGGGAGAACAAAGCGGCTGCAGAATGAGAGGAGTCAACAGAGGCTTGGGTCATCCAGGACACATCGCCTTTCACACTGAGCCCATGCTACCTTTTGAAGCTTTTTGACCATCCAGCAGTTACTTCATCAAGCCCCACTTGAATTCCATGTCCCCAGGGTATCTGGAGAGCAATAGATTGTTTCGTCCCTGGGTGGGCTTGAACCACCATCCTTTCGATTAACAGTCGAACGCGCTAACCAATTGCGCCACAGAGACTTTGTTCCACTGAGTACAAGCATTTTTTTCCCGCGTCCCGTCATGTACATTTAAAATCGATATAGTTGATGAATGCATTTGGACATATTTTTATAGTTTTATTTAGGCTATCATGCAATAACAGAGAAGCAAGCTGGGAGAACAAAGCGGCTGCAGAATGAGAGGAGGCAACAAAATGAGAGGAGGCAACAGAGGCTTGGGTCATCCAGGACACATTGCCTTCTACACTGAGCCCATGCTACCTTTTGAAGCTTTTTGACCATCCAGCAGTTACTTCATCAAGCCCAACTTGAATTCCATGTCCCCAGGGTATCTGGAGAGCAATAGATTGTTTCGTCCCTGGGTGGGCTTGAACCACCATCCTTTCGATTAACAGTCGAACGCGCTAACCAATTGCGCCACAGAGACTTTGTTCCACTGAGTACAAGCATTTTTTTTTTCGCGTCCCGTCATGTACATTTAAAATCGATATAGTTGATGAATGCATTTGGACATATTTTTATAGTTTTATTTAGGCTATCATGCAATAACAGAGAAGCAAGCTGGGAGAACAAAGCGGCTGCAGAATGAGAGGAGTCAACAGAGGCTTGGGTCATCCAGGACACATCGCCTTTCACACTGAGCCCATGCTACCTTTTGAAGCTTTTTGACCATCCAGCAGTTACTTCATCAAGCCCCACTTGAATTCCATGTCCCCAGGGTATCTGGAGAGCAATAGATTGTTTCGTCCCTGGGTGGGCTTGAACCACCATCCTTTCGATTAACAGTCGAACGCGCTAACCAATTGCGCCACAGAGACTTTGTTCCACTGAGTACAAGCATTTTTTTTTTCGCGTCCCGTCATGTACATTTAAAATCGATATAGTTGATGAATGCATTTGGACATATTTTTATAGTTTTATTTAGGCTATCATGCAATAACAGAGAAGCAAGCTGGGAGAACAAAGCGGCTGCAGAATGAGAGGAGGCAACAAAATGAGAGGAGGCAACAGAGGCTTGGGGTCATCCAGGACACATTGCCTTCTACACTGAGCCCATGCTACCTTTTGAAGCTTTTTGACCATCCAGCAGTTACTTCATCAAGCCCAACTTGAATTCCATGTCCCCAGGGTATCTGGAGAGCAATAGATTGTTTCGTCCCTGGGTGGGCTTGAACCACCATCCTTTCGATTAACAGTCGAACGCGCTAACCAATTGCGCCACAGAGACTTTGTTCCACTGAGTACAAGCATTTTTTTTTTTCGCGTCCCGTCATGTACATTTAAAATCGATATAGTTGATGAATGCATTTGGACATATTTTTATAGTTTTATTTAGGCTATCATGCAATAACAGAGAAGCAAGCTGGGAGAACAAAGCGGCTGCAGAATGAGAGGAGGCAACAAAATGAGAGGAGGCAACAGAGGCTTGGGGTCATCCAGGACACATTGCCTTCTACACTGAGCCCATGCTACCTTTTGAAGCTTTTTGACCATCCAGCAGTTACTTCATCAAGCCCCACTTGAATTCCATGTCCCCAGGGTATCTGGAGAGCAATAGATTGTTTCGTCCCTGGGTGGGCTTGAACCACCATCCTTTCGATTAACAGTCGAACGCGCTAACCAATTGCGCCACAGAGACTTTGTTCCACTGAGTACAAGCATTTTTTTTTCCGCGTCCCGTCATGTACATTTAAAATCGATATAGTTGATGAATGCATTTGGACATATTTTTATAGTTTTATTTAGGCTATCATGCAATAACAGAGAAGCAAGCTGGGAGAACAAAGCGGCTGCAGAATGAGAGGAGTCAACAGAGGCTTGGGTCATCCAGGACACATCGCCTTTCACACTGAGCCCATGCTACCTTTTGAAGCTTTTTGACCATCCAGCAGTTACTTCATCAAGCCCCACTTGAATTCCATGTCCCCAGGGTATCTGGAGAGCAATAGATTGTTTCGTCCCTGGGTGGGCTTGAACCACCATCCTTTCGATTAACAGTCGAACGCGCTAACCAATTGCGCCACAGAGACTTTGTTCCACTGAGTACAAGCATTTTTTTTTTCGCGTCCCGTCATGTACATTTAAAATCGATATAGTTGATGAATGCATTTGGACATATTTTTATAGTTTTATTTAGGCTATCATGCAATAACAGAGAAGCAAGCTGGGAGAACAAAGCGGCTGCAGAATGAGAGGAGGCAACAAAATGAGAGGAGGCAACAGAGGCTTGGGGTCATCCAGGACACATTGCCTTCTACACTGAGCCCATGCTACCTTTTGAAGCTTTTTGACCATCCAGCAGTTACTTCATCAAGCCCAACTTGAATTCCATGTCCCCAGGGTATCTGGAGAGCAATAGATTGTTTCGTCCCTGGGTGGGCTTGAACCACCATCCTTTCGATTAACAGTCGAACGCGCTAACCAATTGCGCCACAGAGACTTTGTTCCACTGAGTACAAGCATTTTTTTTCCCGCGTCCCGTCATGTACATTTAAAATCGATATAGTTGATGAATGCATTTGGACGTATTTTTTATAGTTTTATTTAGGCTATCATGCAATAACAGAGAAGCAAGCTGGGAGAACAAAGCGGCTGCAGAATGAGAGGAGTCAACAGAGGCTTGGGTCATAAAGGACACATCGCCTTTCACACTGAGCCCATGCTACCTTTTGAAGCTTTTGTACCATCCAGCAGTTACTTCATCAAGTCCCACTTGAATTCCATGTCCCCAGGGTATCTGGAGAGCAATAGATTGTTTCGTCCCTGGGTGGGCTTGAACCACCATCCTTTCGATTAACAGTCGAACGCGCTAACCAATTGCGCCACAGAGACTTTGTTCCACTGAGTACAAGCATTTTTTTCCCGCGTCCCGTCATGTACATTTAAAATCGATATAGTTGATGAATGCATTTGGACATATTTTTATAGTTTTATTTAGGCTATCATGCAATAACAGAGAAGCAAGCTGGGAGAACAAAGCGGCTGCAGAATGAGAGGAGGCAACAAAATGAGAGGAGGCAACAGAGGCTTGGGTCATCCAGGACACATTGCCTTCTACACTGAGCCCATGCTACCTTTTGAAGCTTTTTGACCATCCAGCAGTTACTTCATCAAGCCCCACTTGAATTCCATGTCCCCAGGGTATCTGGAGAGCAATAGATTGTTTCGTCCCTGGGTGGGCTTGAACCACCATCCTTTCGATTAACAGTCGAACGCGCTAACCAATTGCGCCACAGAGACTTTGTTCCACTGAGTACAAGCATTTTTTTTTCCGCGTCCCGTCATGTACATTTAAAATCGATATAGTTGATGAATGCATTTGGACATATTTTTATAGTTTTATTTAGGCTATCATGCAATAACAGAGAAGCAAGCTGGGAGAACAAAGCGGCTGCAGAATGAGAGGAGGCAACAAAATGAGAGGAGGCAACAGAGGCTTGGGGTCATCCAGGACACATTGCCTTCTACACTGAGCCCATGCTACCTTTTGAAGCTTTTTGACCATCCAGCAGTTACTTCATCAAGCCCAACTTGAATTCCATGTCCCCAGGGTATCTGGAGAGCAATAGATTGTTTCGTCCCTGGGTGGGCTTGAACCACCATCCTTTCGATTAACAGTCGAACGCGCTAACCAATTGCGCCACAGAGACTTTGTTCCACTGAGTACAAGCATTTTTTTTTCCGCGTCCCGTCATGTACATTTAAAATCGATATAGTTGATGAATGCATTTGGACATATTTTTATAGTTTTATTTAGGCTATCATGCAATAACAGAGAAGCAAGCTGGGAGAACAAAGCGGCTGCAGAATGAGAGGAGTCAACAGAGGCTTGGGTCATCCAGGACACATCGCCTTTCACACTGAGCCCATGCTACCTTTTGAAGCTTTTTGACCATCCAGCAGTTACTTCATCAAGCCCCACTTGAATTCCATGTCCCCAGGGTATCTGGAGAGCAATAGATTGTTTCGTCCCTGGGTGGGCTTGAACCACCATCCTTTCGATTAACAGTCGAACGCGCTAACCAATTGCGCCACAGAGACTTTGTTCCACTGAGTACAAGCATTTTTTTTTTTCGCGTCCCGTCATGTACATTTAAAATCGATATAGTTGATGAATGCATTTGGACATATTTTTATAGTTTTATTTAGGCTATCATGCAATAACAGAGAAGCAAGCTGGGAGAACAAAGCGGCTGCAGAATGAGAGGAGGCAACAGAGGCTTGGGGTCATCCAGGACACATTGCCTTCTACACTGAGCCCATGCTACCTTTTGAAGCTTTTTGACCATCCAGCAGTTACTTCATCAAGCCCCACTTGAATTCCATGTCCCCAGGGTATCTGGAGAGCAATAGATTGTTTCGTCCCTGGGTGGGCTTGAACCACCATCCTTTCGATTAACAGTCGAACGCGCTAACCAATTGCGCCACAGAGACTTTGTTCCACTGAGTACAAGCATTTTTTTTCCCGCGTCCCGTCATGTACATTTAAAATCGATATAGTTGATGAATGCATTTGGACGTATTTTTTATAGTTTTATTTAGGCTATCATGCAATAACAGAGAAGCAAGCTGGGAGAACAAAGCGGCTGCAGAATGAGAGGAGTCAACAGAGGCTTGGGTCATCCAGGACACATCGCCTTTCACACTGAGCCCATGCTACCTTTTGAAGCTTTTGTACCATCCAGCAGTTACTTCATCAAGTCCCACTTGAATTCCATGTCCCCAGGGTATCTGGAGAGCAATAGATTGTTTCGTCCCTGGGTGGGCTTGAACCACCATCCTTTCGATTAACAGTCGAACGCGCTAACCAATTGCGCCACAGAGACTTTGTTCCACTGAGTACAAGCATTTTTTTCCCGCGTCCCGTCATGTACATTTAAAATCGATATAGTTGATGAATGCATTTGGACATATTTTTATAGTTTTATTTAGGCTATCATGCAATAACAGAGAAGCAAGCTGGGAGAACAAAGCGGCTGCAGAATGAGAGGAGGCAACAAAATGAGAGGAGGCAACAGAGGCTTGGGTCATCCAGGACACATTGCCTTCTACACTGAGCCCATGCTACCTTTTGAAGCTTTTTGACCATCCAGCAGTTACTTCATCAAGCCCCACTTGAATTCCATGTCCCCAGGGTATCTGGAGAGCAATAGATTGTTTCGTCCCTGGGTGGGCTTGAACCACCATCCTTTCGATTAACAGTCGAACGCGCTAACCAATTGCGCCACAGAGACTTTGTTCCAATGAGTACAAGCTTTTTTTTCCCGCGTCCCGTCATGTACATTTAAAATCGATATAGTTGATGAATGCATTTGGACATATTTTTATAGTTTTATTTAGGCTATCATGCAATAACAGAGAAGCAAGCTGGGAGAACAAAGCGGCTGCAGAATGAGAGGAGGCAACAAAATGAGAGGAGTCAACAGAGGCTTGGGTCATCCAGGACACATCGCCTTTCACACTGAGCCCATGCTACCTTTTGAAGCTTTTTGACCATCCAGCAGTTACTTCATCAAGCCCCACTTGAATTCCATGTCCCCAGGGTATCTGGAGAGCAATAGATTGTTTCGTCCCTGGGTGGGCTTGAACCACCATCCTTTCGATTAACAGTCGAACGCGCTAACCAATTGCGCCACAGAGACTTTGTTCCACTGAGTACAAGCATTTTTTTTCCCGCGTCCCGTCATGTACATTTAAAATCGATATAGTTGATGAATGCATTTGGACATATTTTTATAGTTTTATTTAGGCTATCATGCAATAACAGAGAAGCAAGCTGGGAGAACAAAGCGGCTGCAGAATGAGAGGAGGCAACAAAATGAGTGGAGGCAACAGAGGCTTGGGGTCATCCAGGACACATTGCCTTCTACACTGAGCCCATGCTACCTTTTGAAGCTTTTTGACCATCCAGCAGTTACTTCATCAAGCCCCACTTGAATTCCATGTCCCCAGGGTATCTGGAGAGCAATAGATTGTTTCGTCCCTGGGTGGGCTTGAACCACCATCCTTTCGATTAACAGTCGAACGCGCTAACCAATTGCGCCACAGAGACTTTGTTCCACTGAGTACAAGCTTTTTTTTCCCGCGTCCCGTCATGTACATTTAAAATCGATATAGTTGATGAATGCATTTGGACATATTTTTATAGTTTTATTTAGGCTATCATGCAAAAACAGAGAAGCAAGCTGGGAGAACAAAGCGGCTGCAGAATGAGAGGAGGCAACAAAATGAGAGGAGTCAACAGAGGCTTGGGTCATCCAGGACACATCGCCTTTCACACTGAGCCCATGCTACCTTTTGAAGCTTTTTGACCATCCAGCAGTTACTTCATCAAGCCCCACTTGAATTCCATGTCCCCAGGGTATCTGGAGAGCAATAGATTGTTTCGTCCCTGGGTGGGCTTGAACCACCATCCTTTCGATTAACAGTCGAACGCGCTAACCAATTGCGCCACAGAGACTTTGTTCCACTGAGTACAAGCATTTTTTTTTTCGCGTCCCGTCATGTACATTTAAAATCGATATAGTTGATGAATGCATTTGGACATATTTTTATAGTTTTATTTAGGCTATCATGCAATAACAGAGAAGCAAGCTGGGAGAACAAAGCGGCTGCAGAATGAGAGGAGGCAACAAAATGAGTGGAGGCAACAGAGGCTTGGGGTCATCCAGGACACATTGCCTTCTACACTGAGCCCATGCTACCTTTTGAAGCTTTTTGACCATCCAGCAGTTACTTCATCAAGCCCCACTTGAATTCCATGTCCCCAGGGTATCTGGAGAGCAATAGATTGTTTCGTCCCTGGGTGGGCTTGAACCACCATCCTTTCGATTAACAGTCGAACGCGCTAACCAATTGCGCCACAGAGACTTTGTTCCACTGAGTACAAGCTTTTTTTTCCCGCGTCCCGTCATGTACATTTAAAATCGATATAGTTGATGAATGCATTTGGACATATTTTTATAGTTTTATTTAGGCTATCATGCAAAAACAGAGAAGCAAGCTGGGAGAACAAAGCGGCTGCAGAATGAGAGGAGGCAACAAAATGAGGGGAGTCAACAGAGGCTTGGGTCATCCAGGACACATCGCCTTTCACACTGAGCCCATGCTACCTTTTGAAGCTTTTTGACCATCCAGCAGTTACTTCATCAAGCCCCACTTGAATTCCATGTCCCCAGGGTATCTGGAGAGCAATAGATTGTTTCGTCCCTGGGTGGGCTTGAACCACCATCCTTTCGATTAACAGTCGAACGCGCTAACCAATTGCGCCACAGAGACTTTGTTCCACTGAGTACAAGCATTTTTTTTTTCGCGTCCCGTCATGTACATTTAAAATCGATATAGTTGATGAATGCATTTGGACATATTTTTATAGTTTTATTTAGGCTATCATGCAATAACAGAGAAGCAAGCTGGGAGAACAAAGCGGCTGCAGAATGAGAGGAGGCAACAAAATGAGAGGAGGCAACAGAGGCTTGGGGTCATCCAGGACACATTGCCTTCTACACTGAGCCCATGCTACCTTTTGAAGCTTTTTGACCATCCAGCAGTTACTTCATCAAGCCCCACTTGAATTCCATGTCCCCAGGGTATCTGGAGAGCAATAGATTGTTTCGTCCCTGGGTGGGCTTGAACCACCATCCTTTCGATTAACAGTCGAACGCGCTAACCAATTGCGCCACAGAGACTTTGTTCCACTGAGTACAAGCATTTTTTTTTTCGCGTCCCGTCATGTACATTTAAAATCGATATAGTTGATGAATGCATTTGGACATATTTTTATAGTTTTATTTAGGCTATCATGCAATAACAGAGAAGCAAGCTGGGAGAACAAAGCGGCTGCAGAATGAGAGGAGGCAACAAAATGAGAGGAGGCAACAGAGGCTTGGGGTCATCCAGGACACATTGCCTTCTACACTGAGCCCATGCTACCTTTTGAAGCTTTTTGACCATCCAGCAGTTACTTCATCAAGCCCCACTTGAATTCCATGTCCCCAGGGTATCTGGAGAGCAATAGATTGTTTCGTCCCTGGGTGGGCTTGAACCACCATCCTTTCGATTAACAGTCGAACGCGCTAACCAATTGCGCCACAGAGACTTTGTTCCACTGAGTACAAGCATTTTTTTTTTTCGCGTCCCGTCATGTACATTTAAAATCGATATAGTTGATGAATGCATTTGGACATATTTTTATAGTTTTATTTAGGCTATCATGCAATAACAGAGAAGCAAGCTGGGAGAACAAAGCGGCTGCAGAATGAGAGGAGGCAACAGAGGCTTGGGGTCATCCAGGACACATTGCCTTCTACACTGAGCCCATGCTACCTTTTGAAGCTTTTTGACCATCCAGCAGTTACTTCATCAAGCCCCACTTGAATTCCATGTCCCCAGGGTATCTGGAGAGCAATAGATTGTTTCGTCCCTGGGTGGGCTTGAACCACCATCCTTTCGATTAACAGTCGAACGCGCTAACCAATTGCGCCACAGAGACTTTGTTCCACTGAGTACAAGCATTTTTTTTTTCGCGTCCCGTCATGTACATTTAAAATCGATATAGTTGATGAATGCATTTGGACATATTTTTATAGTTTTATTTAGGCTATCATGCAATAACAGAGAAGCAAGCTGGGAGAACAAAGCGGCTGCAGAATGAGAGGAGGCAACAAAATGAGAGGAGTCAACAGAGGCTTGGGTCATCCAGGACACATCGCCTTTCACACTGAGCCCATGCTACCTTTTGAAGCTTTTTGACCATCCAGCAGTTACTTCATCAAGCCCCACTTGAATTCCATGTCCCCAGGGTATCTGGAGAGCAATAGATTGTTTCGTCCCTGGGTGGGCTTGAACCACCATCCTTTCGATTAACAGTCGAACGCGCTAACCAATTGCGCCACAGAGACTTTGTTCCACTGAGTACAAGCATTTTTTTTTTCGCGTCCCGTCATGTACATTTAAAATCGATATAGTTGATGAATGCATTTGGACATATTTTTATAGTTTTATTTAGGCTATCATGCAATAACAGAGAAGCAGGCTGGGAGAACAAAGCGGCTGCAGAATGAGAGGAGTCAACAGAGGCTTGGGTCATCCAGGACACATCGCCTTTCACACTGAGCCCATGCTACCTTTTGAAGCTTTTTGACCATCCAGCAGTTACTTCATCAAGCCCCACTTGAATTCCATGTCCCCAGGGTATCTGGAGAGCAATAGATTGTTTCGTCCCTGGGTGGGCTTGAACCACCATCCTTTCGATTAACAGTCGAACGCGCTAACCAATTGCGCCACAGAGACTTTGTTCCACTGAGTACAAGCATTTTTTTCCCGCGTCCCGTCATGTACATTTAAAATCGATATAGTTGATGAATGCATTTGGACATATTTTTATAGTTTTATTTAGGCTATCATGCAATAACAGAGAAGCAAGTTGGGAGAACAAAGCGGCTGCAGAATGAGAGGAGTCAACACAGGCTTGGGTCATCCAGGACACATCGCCTTTCACACTGAGCCCATGCTACCGTTTGAAGCTTTTTGACCATCCAGCAGTTACTTCATCAAGCCCCACTTGAATTCCATGTCCCCAGGGTATCTGGAGAGCAATAGATTGTTTCGTCCCTGGGTGGGCTTGAACCACCATCCTTTCGATTAACAGTCGAACGCGCTAACCAATTGCGCCACAGAGACTTTGTTCCACTGAGTACAAGCATTTTTTTTTTCGCGTCCCGTCATGTACATTTAAAATCGATATAGTTGATGAATGCATTTGGACATATTTTTATAGTTTTATTTAGGCTATCATGCAATAACAGAGAAGCAAGCTGGGAGAACAAAGCGGCTGCAGAATGAGAGGAGGCAACAAAATGAGAGGAGGCAACAGAGGCTTGGGGTCATCCAGGACACATTGCCTTCTACACTGAGCCCATGCTACCTTTTGAAGCTTTTTGACCATCCAGCAGTTACTTCATCAAGCCCAACTTGAATTCCATGTCCCCAGGGTATCTGGAGAGCAATAGATTGTTTCGTCCCTGGGTGGGCTTGAACCACCATCCTTTCGATTAACAGTCGAACGCGCTAACCAATTGCGCCACAGAGACTTTGTTCCACTGAGTACAAGCATTTTTTTTTCCGCGTCCCGTCATGTACATTTAAAATCGATATAGTTGATGAATGCATTTGGACATATTTTTATAGTTTTATTTAGGCTATCATGCAATAACAGAGAAGCAAGTTGGGAGAACAAAGCGGCTGCAGAATGAGAGGAGTCAACACAGGCTTGGGTCATCCAGGACACATCGCCTTTCACACTGAGCCCATGCTACCGTTTGAAGCTTTTTGACCATCCAGCAGTTACTTCATCAAGCCCCACTTGAATTCCATGTCCCCAGGGTATCTGGAGAGCAATAGATTGTTTCGTCCCTGGGTGGGCTTGAACCACCATCCTTTCGATTAACAGTCGAACGCGCTAACCAATTGCGCCACAGAGACTTTGTTCCACTGAGTACAAGCATTTTTTTTTTTCGCGTCCCGTCATGTACATTTAAAATCGATATAGTTGATGAATGCATTTGGACATATTTTTATAGTTTTATTTAGGCTATCATGCAATAACAGAGAAGCAGGCTGGGAGAACAAAGCGGCTGCAGAATGAGAGGAGTCAACAGAGGCTTGGGTCATCCAGGACACATCGCCTTTCACACTGAGCCCATGCTACCTTTTGAAGCTTTTTGACCATCCAGCAGTTACTTCATCAAGCCCCACTTGAATTCCATGTCCCCAGGGTATCTGGAGAGCAATAGATTGTTTCGTCCCTGGGTGGGCTTGAACCACCATCCTTTCGATTAACAGTCGAACGCGCTAACCAATTGCGCCACAGAGACTTTGTTCCACTGAGTACAAGCATTTTTTTTTTCGCGTCCCGTCATGTACATTTAAAATCGATATAGTTGATGAATGCATTTGGACATATTTTTATAGTTTTATTTAGGCTATCATGCAATAACAGAGAAGCAAGCTGGGAGAACAAAGCGGCTGCAGAATGAGAGGAGGCAACAAAATGAGAGGAGGCAACAGAGGCTTGGGGTCATCCAGGACACATTGCCTTCTACACTGAGCCCATGCTACCTTTTGAAGCTTTTTGACCATCCAGCAGTTACTTCATCAAGCCCCACTTGAATTCCATGTCCCCAGGGTATCTGGAGAGCAATAGATTGTTTCGTCCCTGGGTGGGCTTGAACCACCATCCTTTCGATTAACAGTCGAACGCGCTAACCAATTGCGCCACAGAGACTTTGTTCCACTGAGTACAAGCATTTTTTTTTTTCGCGTCCCGTCATGTACATTTAAAATCGATATAGTTGATGAATGCATTTGGACATATTTTTATAGTTTTATTTAGGCTATCATGCAATAACAGAGAAGCAGGCTGGGAGAACAAAGCGGCTGCAGAATGAGAGGAGTCAACAGAGGCTTGGGTCATCCAGGACACATCGCCTTTCACACTGAGCCCATGCTACCTTTTGAAGCTTTTTGACCATCCAGCAGTTACTTCATCAAGCCCCACTTGAATTCCATGTCCCCAGGGTATCTGGAGAGCAATAGATTGTTTCGTCCCTGGGTGGGCTTGAACCACCATCCTTTCGATTAACAGTCGAACGCGCTAACCAATTGCGCCACAGAGACTTTGTTCCACTGAGTACAAGCATTTTTTTTTTCCGCGTCCCGTCATGTACATTTAAAATCGATATAGTTGATGAATGCATTTGGACATATTTTTATAGTTTTATTTAGGCTATCATGCAATAACAGAGAAGCAAGCTGGGAGAACAAAGCGGCTGCAGAATGAGAGGAGGCAACAGAGGCTTGGGGTCATCCAGGACACATTGCCTTCTACACTGAGCCCATGCTACCTTTTGAAGCTTTTTGACCATCCAGCAGTTACTTCATCAAGCCCCACTTGAATTCCATGTCCCCAGGGTATCTGGAGAGCAATAGATTGTTTCGTCCCTGGGTGGGCTTGAACCACCATCCTTTCGATTAACAGTCGAACGCGCTAACCAATTGCGCCACAGAGACTTTGTTCCACTGAGTACAAGCATTTTTTTCCCGCGTCCCGTCATGTACATTTAAAATCGATATAGTTGATGAATGCATTTGGACATATTTTTATAGTTTTATTTAGGCTATCATGCAATAACAGAGAAGCAAGTTGGGAGAACAAAGCGGCTGCAGAATGAGAGGAGTCAACACAGGCTTGGGTCATCCAGGACACATCGCCTTTCACACTGAGCCCATGCTACCGTTTGAAGCTTTTTGACCATCCAGCAGTTACTTCATCAAGCCCCACTTGAATTCCATGTCCCCAGGGTATCTGGAGAGCAATAGATTGTTTCGTCCCTGGGTGGGCTTGAACCACCATCCTTTCGATTAACAGTCGAACGCGCTAACCAATTGCGCCACAGAGACTTTGTTCCACTGAGTACAAGCATTTTTTTTTTCGCGTCCCGTCATGTACATTTAAAATCGATATAGTTGATGAATGCATTTGGACATATTTTTATAGTTTTATTTAGGCTATCATGCAATAACAGAGAAGCAAGCTGGGAGAACAAAGCGGCTGCAGAATGAGAGGAGGCAACAAAATGAGAGGAGGCAACAGAGGCTTGGGGTCATCCAGGACACATTGCCTTCTACACTGAGCCCATGCTACCTTTTGAAGCTTTTTGACCATCCAGCAGTTACTTCATCAAGCCCAACTTGAATTCCATGTCCCCAGGGTATCTGGAGAGCAATAGATTGTTTCGTCCCTGGGTGGGCTTGAACCACCATCCTTTCGATTAACAGTCGAACGCGCTAACCAATTGCGCCACAGAGACTTTGTTCCACTGAGTACAAGCATTTTTTTTTCCGCGTCCCGTCATGTACATTTAAAATCGATATAGTTGATGAATGCATTTGGACATATTTTTATAGTTTTATTTAGGCTATCATGCAATAACAGAGAAGCAAGTTGGGAGAACAAAGCGGCTGCAGAATGAGAGGAGTCAACACAGGCTTGGGTCATCCAGGACACATCGCCTTTCACACTGAGCCCATGCTACCGTTTGAAGCTTTTTGACCATCCAGCAGTTACTTCATCAAGCCCCACTTGAATTCCATGTCCCCAGGGTATCTGGAGAGCAATAGATTGTTTCGTCCCTGGGTGGGCTTGAACCACCATCCTTTCGATTAACAGTCGAACGCGCTAACCAATTGCGCCACAGAGACTTTGTTCCACTGAGTACAAGCATTTTTTTTTTTCGCGTCCCGTCATGTACATTTAAAATCGATATAGTTGATGAATGCATTTGGACATATTTTTATAGTTTTATTTAGGCTATCATGCAATAACAGAGAAGCAGGCTGGGAGAACAAAGCGGCTGCAGAATGAGAGGAGTCAACAGAGGCTTGGGTCATCCAGGACACATCGCCTTTCACACTGAGCCCATGCTACCTTTTGAAGCTTTTTGACCATCCAGCAGTTACTTCATCAAGCCCCACTTGAATTCCATGTCCCCAGGGTATCTGGAGAGCAATAGATTGTTTCGTCCCTGGGTGGGCTTGAACCACCATCCTTTCGATTAACAGTCGAACGCGCTAACCAATTGCGCCACAGAGACTTTGTTCCACTGAGTACAAGCATTTTTTTTTTCGCGTCCCGTCATGTACATTTAAAATCGATATAGTTGATGAATGCATTTGGACATATTTTTATAGTTTTATTTAGGCTATCATGCAATAACAGAGAAGCAAGCTGGGAGAACAAAGCGGCTGCAGAATGAGAGGAGTCAACAGAGGCTTGGGTCATCCAGGACACATCGCCTTTCACACTGAGCCCATGCTACCTTTTGAAGCTTTTGTACCATCCAGCAGTTACTTCATCAAGTCCCACTTGAATTCCATGTCCCCAGGGTATCTGGAGAGCAATAGATTGTTTCGTCCCTGGGTGGGCTTGAACCACCATCCTTTCGATTAACAGTCGAACGCGCTAACCAATTGCGCCACAGAGACTTTGTTCCACTGAGTACAAGCATTTTTTTCCCGCGTCCCGTCATGTACATTTAAAATCGATATAGTTGATGAATGCATTTGGACATATTTTTATAGTTTTATTTAGGCTATCATGCAATAACAGAGAAGCAAGCTGGGAGAACAAAGCGGCTGCAGAATGAGAGGAGGCAACAAAATGAGAGGAGGCAACAGAGGCTTGGGTCATCCAGGACACATTGCCTTCTACACTGAGCCCATGCTACCTTTTGAAGCTTTTTGACCATCCAGCAGTTACTTCATCAAGCCCCACTTGAATTCCATGTCCCCAGGGTATCTGGAGAGCAATAGATTGTTTCGTCCCTGGGTGGGCTTGAACCACCATCCTTTCGATTAACAGTCGAACGCGCTAACCAATTGCGTCACAGAGACTTTGTTCCAATGAGTACAAGCTTTTTTTTCCCGTGTCCCGTCATGTACATTTAAAATCGATATAGTTGATGAATGCATTTGGACATATTTTTATAGTTTTATTTAGGCTATCATGCAATAACAGAGAAGCAAGCTGGGAGAACAAAGCGGCTGCAGAATGAGAGGAGGCAACAAAATGAGAGGAGTCAACAGAGGCTTGGGTCATCCAGGACACATCGCCTTTCACACTGAGCCCATGCTACCTTTTGAAGCTTTTTGACCATCCAGCAGTTACTTCATCAAGCCCCACTTGAATTCCATGTCCCCAGGGTATCTGGAGAGCAATAGATTGTTTCGTCCCTGGGTGGGCTTGAACCACCATCCTTTCGATTAACAGTCGAACGCGCTAACCAATTGCGCCACAGAGACTTTGTTCCACTGAGTACAAGCATTTTTTTTTTCGCGTCCCGTCATGTACATTTAAAATCGATATAGTTGATGAATGCATTTGGACATATTTTTATAGTTTTATTTAGGCTATCATGCAATAACAGAGAAGCAAGCTGGGAGAACAAAGCGGCTGCAGAATGAGAGGAGGCAACAAAATGAGAGGAGGCAACAGAGGCTTGGGGTCATCCAGGACACATTGCCTTCTACACTGAGCCCATGCTACCTTTTGAAGCTTTTTGACCATCCAGCAGTTACTTCATCAAGCCCCACTTGAATTCCATGTCCCCAGGGTATCTGGAGAGCAATAGATTGTTTCGTCCCTGGGTGGGCTTGAACCACCATCCTTTCGATTAACAGTCGAACGCGCTAACCAATTGCGCCACAGAGACTTTGTTCCACTGAGTACAAGCATTTTTTTTTTTCGCGTCCCGTCATGTACATTTAAAATCGATATAGTTGATGAATGCATTTGGACATATTTTTATAGTTTTATTTAGGCTATCATGCAATAACAGAGAAGCAAGCTGGGAGAACAAAGCGGCTGCAGAATGAGAGGAGGCAACAAAATGAGAGGAGGCAACAGAGGCTTGGGGTCATCCAGGACACATTGCCTTCTACACTGAGCCCATGCTACCTTTTGAAGCTTTTTGACCATCCAGCAGTTACTTCATCAAGCCCCACTTGAATTCCATGTCCCCAGGGTATCTGGAGAGCAATAGATTGTTTCGTCCCTGGGTGGGCTTGAACCACCATCCTTTCGATTAACAGTCGAACGCGCTAACCAATTGCGCCACAGAGACTTTGTTCCACTGAGTACAAGCTTTTTTTTCCCGCGTCCCGTCATGTACATTTAAAATCGATATAGTTGATGAATGCATTTGGACATATTTTTATAGTTTTATTTAGGCTATCATGCAATAACAGAGAAGCAAGCTGGGAGAACAAAGCGGCTGCAGAATGAGAGGAGGCAACAAAATGAGAGGAGTCAACAGAGGCTTGGGTCATCCAGGACACATCGCCTTTCACACTGAGCCCATGCTACCTTTTGAAGCTTTTTGACCATCCAGCAGTTACTTCATCAAGCCCCACTTGAATTCCATGTCCCCAGGGTATCTGGAGAGCAATAGATTGTTTCGTCCCTGGGTGGGCTTGAACCACCATCCTTTCGATTAACAGTCGAACGCGCTAACCAATTGCGCCACAGAGACTTTGTTCCACTGAGTACAAGCATTTTTTTTTTTCGCGTCCCGTCATGTACATTTAAAATCGATATAGTTGATGAATGCATTTGGACATATTTTTATAGTTTTATTTAGGCTATCATGCAATAACAGAGAAGCAAGCTGGGAGAACAAAGCGGCTGCAGAATGAGAGGAGGCAACAGAGGCTTGGGGTCATCCAGGACACATTGCCTTCTACACTGAGCCCATGCTACCTTTTGAAGCTTTTTGACCATCCAGCAGTTACTTCATCAAGCCCCACTTGAATTCCATGTCCCCAGGGTATCTGGAGAGCAATAGATTGTTTCGTCCCTGGGTGGGCTTGAACCACCATCCTTTCGATTAACAGTCGAACGCGCTAACCAATTGCGCCACAGAGACTTTGTTCCACTGAGTACAAGCATTTTTTTCCCGCGTCCCGTCATGTACATTTAAAATCGATATAGTTGATGAATGCATTTGGACATATTTTTATAGTTTTATTTAGGCTATCATGCAATAACAGAGAAGCAAGTTGGGAGAACAAAGCGGCTGCAGAATGAGAGGAGTCAACAGAGGCTTGGGTCATCCAGGACACATCGCCTTTCACACTGAGCCCATGCTACCGTTTGAAGCTTTTTGACCATCCAGCAGTTACTTCATCAAGCCCCACTTGAATTCCATGTCCCCAGGGTATCTGGAGAGCAATAGATTGTTTCGTCCCTGGGTGGGCTTGAACCACCATCCTTTCGATTAACAGTCGAACGCGCTAACCAATTGCGCCACAGAGACTTTGTTCCACTGAGTACAAGCATTTTTTTTTTCGCGTCCCGTCATGTACATTTAAAATCGATATAGTTGATGAATGCATTTGGACATATTTTTATAGTTTTATTTAGGCTATCATGCAATAACAGAGAAGCAAGCTGGGAGAACAAAGCGGCTGCAGAATGAGAGGAGGCAACAAAATGAGAGGAGGCAACAGAGGCTTGGGGTCATCCAGGACACATTGCCTTCTACACTGAGCCCATGCTACCTTTTGAAGCTTTTTGACCATCCAGCAGTTACTTCATCAAGCCCAACTTGAATTCCATGTCCCCAGGGTATCTGGAGAGCAATAGACTGTTTCGTCCCTGGGTGGGCTTGAACCACCATCCTTTCGATTAACAGTCGAACGCGCTAACCAATTGCGCCACAGAGACTTTGTTCCACTGAGTACAAGCATTTTTTTTTTCGCGTCCCGTCATGTACATTTAAAATCGATATAGTTGATGAATGCATTTGGACATATTTTTATAGTTTTATTTAGGCTATCATGCAATAACAGAGAAGCAAGCTGGGAGAACAAAGCGGCTGCAGAATGAGAGGAGTCAACAGAGGCTTGGGTCATCCAGGACACATCGCCTTTCACACTGAGCCCATGCTACCTTTTGAAGCTTTTTGACCATCCAGCAGTTACTTCATCAAGCCCCACTTGAATTCCATGTCCCCAGGGTATCTGGAGAGCAATAGATTGTTTCGTCCCTGGGTGGGCTTGAACCACCATCCTTTCGATTAACAGTCGAACGCGCTAACCAATTGCGCCACAGAGACTTTGTTCCACTGAGTACAAGCATTTTTTTCCCGCGTCCCGTCATGTACATTTAAAATCGATATAGTTGATGAATGCATTTGGACATATTTTTATAGTTTTATTTAGGCTATCATGCAATAACAGAGAAGCAAGTTGGGAGAACAAAGCGGCTGCAGAATGAGAGGAGTCAACACAGGCTTGGGTCATCCAGGACACATCGCCTTTCACACTGAGCCCATGCTACCGTTTGAAGCTTTTTGACCATCCAGCAGTTACTTCATCAAGCCCCACTTGAATTCCATGTCCCCAGGGTATCTGGAGAGCAATAGATTGTTTCGTCCCTGGGTGGGCTTGAACCACCATCCTTTCGATTAACAGTCGAACGCGCTAACCAATTGCGCCACAGAGACTTTGTTCCACTGAGTACAAGCATTTTTTTTTTCGCGTCCCGTCATGTACATTTAAAATCGATATAGTTGATGAATGCATTTGGACATATTTTTATAGTTTTATTTAGGCTATCATGCAATAACAGAGAAGCAAGCTGGGAGAACAAAGCGGCTGCAGAATGAGAGGAGTCAACAGAGGCTTGGGTCATCCAGGACACATCGCCTTTCACACTGAGCCCATGCTACCTTTTGAAGCTTTTTGACCATCCAGCAGTTACTTCATCAAGCCCCACTTGAATTCCATGTCCCCAGGGTATCTGGAGAGCAATAGATTGTTTCGTCCCTGGGTGGGCTTGAACCACCATCCTTTCGATTAACAGTCGAACGCGCTAACCAATTGCGCCACAGAGACTTTGTTCCACTGAGTACAAGCATTTTTTTTCCCGCGTCCCGTCATGTACATTCAAAATCGATATAGTTGATGAATGCATTTGGACATATTTTTATAGTTTTATTTAGGCTATCATGCAATAACAGAGAAGCAAGCTGGGAGAACAAAGCGGCTGCAGAATGAGAGGAGTCAACAGAGGCTTGGGTCATCCAGGACACATCGCCTTTCACACTGAGCCCATGCTACCGTTTGAAGCTTTTTGACCATCCAGCAGTTACTTCATCAAGCCCCACTTGAATTCCATGTCCCCAGGGTATCTGGAGAGCAATAGATTGTTTCGTCCCTGGGTGGGCTTGAACCA
This sequence comes from Myoxocephalus aenaeus, assembly GCA_038501785.1. Taxonomy (NCBI): domain Eukaryota; kingdom Metazoa; phylum Chordata; class Actinopteri; order Perciformes; family Cottidae; genus Myoxocephalus; species Myoxocephalus aenaeus. The sequence goes on from JBAMJR010000025.1 coordinate 2,114,570, forward strand.
CCATCCTTTCGATTAACAGTCGAACGCGCTAACCAATTGCGCCACAGAGACTTTGTTCCACTGAGTACAAGCATTTTTTTTTTCGCGTCCCGTCATGTACATTTAAAATCGATATAGTTGATGAATGCATTTGGACATATTTTTATAGTTTTATTTAGGCTATCATGCAATAACAGAGAAGCAAGCTGGGAGAACAAAGCGGCTGCAGAATGAGAGGAGGCAACAAAATGAGGCTTGGGTCATCCAGGACACATCGCCTTTCACACTGTGCCCATGCTACCTTTTGAAGCTTTTTGACCATCCAGCAGTTACTTCATCAAGCCCCACTTGAATTCCATGTCCCCAGGGTATCTGGAGAGCAATAGATTGTTTCGTCCCTGGGTGGGCTTGAACCACCATCCTTTCGATTAACAGTCGAACGCGCTAACCAATTGCGCCACAGAGACTTTGTTCCACTGAGTACAAGCATTTTTTTCCCGCGTCCCGTCATGTACATTTAAAATCGATATAGTTGATGAATGCATTTGGACATATTTTTATAGTTTTATTTAGGCTATCATGCAATAACAGAGAAGCAAGCTGGGAGAACAAAGCGGCTGCAGAATGAGAGGAGTCAACAGAGGCTTGGGTCATCCAGGACACATCGCCTTTCACACTGTGCCCATGCTACCTTTTGAAGCTTTTTGACCATCCAGCAGTTACTTCATCAAGCCCCACTTGAATTCCATGTCCCCAGGGTATCTGGAGAGCAATAGATTGTTTCGTCCCTGGGTGGGCTTGAACCACCATCCTTTCGATTAACAGTCGAACGCCCTAACCAATTGCGCCACAGAGACTTTGTTCCACTGAGTACAAGCATTTTTTTCCCGCGTCCCGTCATGTACATTTAAAATCGATATAGTTGATGAATGCATTTGGACATATTTTTATAGTTTTATTTAGGCTATCATGCAATAACAGAGAAGCAAGCTGGGAGAACAAAGCGGCTGCAGAATGAGAGGAGGCAACAAAAGGAGAGGAGGCAACAGAGGCTTGGGGTCATCCAGGACACGTTGCCTTCTACACTGAGCCCATGCTACCTTTTGAAGCTTTTTGACCATCCAGCAGTTACTTCATCAAGCCCCACTTGAATTCCATGTCCCCAGGGTATCTGGAGAGCAATAGATTGTTTCGTCCCTGGGTGGGCTTGAACCACCATCCTTTCGATTAACAGTCGAACGCGCTAACCAATTGCGCCACAGAGACTTTGTTCCACTGAGTACAAGCATTTTTTTCCCGCGTCCCGTCATGTACATTTAAAATCGATATAGTTGATGAATGCATTTGGACATATTTTTATAGTTTTATTTAGGCTATCATGCAATAACAGAGAAGCAAGCTGGGAGAACAAAGCGGCTGCAGAATGAGAGGAGTCAACAGAGGCTTGGGGTCATCCAGGACACGTTGCCTTCTACACTGAGCCCATGCTACCTTTTGAAGCTTTTTGACCATCCAGCAGTTACTTCATCAAGCCCCACTTGAATTCCCTGTCCCTAGGGTATCTGGAGAGCAATAGATTGTTTTGTCCCTGGGTGGGCTTGAACCACCATCCTTTCGATTAACAGTCGAACGCGCTAACCAATTGCGCCACAGAGACTTTGTTCCACTGAGTACAAGCATTTTTTTCCCGCGTCCCGTCATGTACATTTAAAATCGATATAGTTGATGAATGCATTTGGACATATTTTTATAGTTTTATTTAGGCTATCATGCAATAACAGAGAAGCAAGCTGGGAGAACAAAGCGGCTGCAGAATGAGAGGAGTCAACAGAGGCTTGGGGTCATCCAGGACACGTTGCCTTCTACACTGAGCCCATGCTACCTTTTGAAGCTTTTTGACCATCCAGCAGTTACTTCATCAAGCCCCACTTGAATTCCATGTCCCCAGGGTATCTGGAGAGCAATAGATTGTTTCGTCCCTGGGTGGGCTTGAACCACCATCCTTTCGATTAACAGTCGAACGCGCTAACCAATTGCGCCACAGAGACTTTGTTCCACTGAGTACAAGCATTTTTTTCCCGCGTCCCGTCATGTACATTTAAAATCGATATAGTTGATGAATGCATTTGGACATATTTTTATAGTTTTATTTAGGCTATCATGCAATAACAGAGAAGCAAGCTGGGAGAACAAAGCGGCTGCAGAATGAGAGGAGTCAACAGAGGCTTGGGTCATCCAGGACACATCGCCTTTCACACTGAGCCCATGCTACCTTTTGAAGCTTTTTGACCATCCAGCAGTTACTTCATCAAGCCCCACTTGAATTCCATGTCCCCAGGGTATCTGGAGAGCAATAGATTGTTTCGTCCCTGGGTGGGCTTGAACCACCATCCTTTCGATTAACAGTCGAACGCGCTAACCAATTGCGCCACAGAGACTTTGTTCCACTGAGTACAAGCATTTTTTTCCCGCGTCCCGTCATGTACATTTAAAATCGATATAGTTGATGAATGCATTTGGACATATTTTTATAGTTTTATTTAGGCTATCATGCAATAACAGAGAAGCAAGCTGGGAGAACAAAGCGGCTGCAGAATGAGAGGAGTCAACAGAGGCTTGGGGTCATCCAGGACACGTTGCCTTCTACACTGAGCCCATGCTACCTTTTGAAGCTTTTTGACCATCCAGCAGTTACTTCATCAAGCCCCACTTGAATTCCCTGTCCCTAGGGTATCTGGAGAGCAATAGATTGTTTTGTCCCTGGGTGGGCTTGAACCACCATCCTTTCGATTAACAGTCGAACGCGCTAACCAATTGCGCCACAGAGACTTTGTTCCACTGAGTACAAGCATTTTTTTCCCGCGTCCCGTCATGTACATTTAAAATCGATATAGTTGATGAATGCATTTGGACATATTTTTATAGTTTTATTTAGGCTATCATGCAATAACAGAGAAGCAAGCTGGGAGAACAAAGCGGCTGCAGAATGAGAGGAGTCAACAGAGGCTTGGGGTCATCCAGGACACGTTGCCTTCTACACTGAGCCCATGCTACCTTTTGAAGCTTTTTGACCATCCAGCAGTTACTTCATCAAGCCCCACTTGAATTCCATGTCCCCAGGGTATCTGGAGAGCAATAGATTGTTTCGTTCCTGGGTGGGCTTGAACCACCATCCTTTCGATTAACAGTCGAACGCGCTAACCAATTGCGCCACAGAGACTTTGTTCCACTGAGTACAAGCATTTTTTTCCCGCGTCCCGTCATGTACATTTAAAATCGATATAGTTGATGAATGCATTTGGACATATTTTTATAGTTTTATTTAGGCTATCATGCAATAACAGAGAAGCAAGCTGGGAGAACAAAGCGGCTGCAGAATGAGAGGAGGCAACAAAATGAGAGGAGGCAACAGAGGCTTGGGTCATCCAGGACACATCGCCTTTCACACTGTGCCCATGCTACCTTTTGAAGCTTTTTGACCATCCAGCAGTTACTTCATCAAGCCCCACTTGAATTCCATGTCCCCAGGGTATCTGGAGAGCAATAGATTGTTTCGTCCCTGGGTGGGCTTGAACCACCATCCTTTAGATTAACAGTCGAACGCGCTAACCAATTGCGCCACAGAGACTTTGTTCCACTGAGTACAAGCATTTTTTTCCCCGCGTCCCGTCATGTACATTTAAAATCGATATAGTTGATGAATGCATTTGGACATATTTTTATAGTTTTATTTAGGCTATCATGCAATAACAGAGAAGCAAGCTGGGAGAACAAAGCGGCTGCAGAATGAGAGGAGTCAACAGAGGCTTGGGTCATCCAGGACACATCGCCTTTCACACTGAGCCCATGCTACCTTTTGAAGCTTTTTGACCATCCAGCAGTTACTTCATCAAGCCCCACTTGAATTCCATGTCCCCAGGGTATCTGGAGAGCAATAGATTGTTTCGTCCCTGGGTGGGCTTGAACCACCATCCTTTCGATTAACAGTCGAACGCGCTAACCAATTGCGCCACAGAGACTTTGTTCCACTGAGTACAAGCATTTTTTTCCCGCGTCCCGTCATGTACATTTAAAATCGATATAGTTGATGAATGCATTTGGACATATTTTTATAGTTTTATTTAGGCTATCATGCAATAACAGAGAAGCAAGCTGGGAGAACAAAGCGGCTGCAGAATGAGAGGAGGCAACAGAGGCTTGGGGTCATCCAGGACACGTTGCCTTCTACACTGAGCCCATGCTACCTTTTGAAGCTTTTTGACCATCCAGCAGTTACTTCATCAAGCCCCACTTGAATTCCATGTCCCCAGGGTATCTGGAGAGCAATAGATTGTTTCGTCCCTGGGTGGGCTTGAACCACCATCCTTTCGATTAACAGTCGAACGCGCTAACCAATTGCGCCACAGAGACTTTGTTCCACTGAGTACAAGCATTTTTTTCCCCGCGTCCCGTCATGTACATTTAAAATCGATATAGTTGATGAATGCATTTGGACATATTTTTATAGTTTTATTTAGGCTATCATGCAATAACAGAGAAGCAAGCTGGGAGAACAAAGCGGCTGCAGAATGAGAGGAGGCAACAAAAGGAGAGGAGGCAACAGAGGCTTGGGGTCATCCAGGACACGTTGCCTTCTACACTGAGCCCATGCTACCTTTTGAAGCTTTTTGACCATCCAGCAGTTACTTCATCAAGCCCCACTTGAATTCCATGTCCCCAGGGTATCTGGAGAGCAATGGAGACTTTGTTCCACTGAGTACAAGCATTTTTTTCCCGCGTCCCGTCATGTACATTTAAAATCGATATAGTTGATGAATGCATTTGGACATATTTTTATAGTTTTATTTAGGCTATCATGCAATAACAGAGAAGCAAGCTGGGAGAACAAAGCGGCTGCAGAATGAGAGGAGGCAACAAAATGAGAGGAGGCAACAGAGGCTTGGGGTCATCCAGGACACGTTGCCTTCTACACTGAGCCCATGCTACCTTTTGAAGCTTTTTGACCATCCAGCAGTTACTTCATCAAGCCCCACTTGAATTCCATGTCCCCAGGGTATCTGGAGAGCAATAGATTGTTTCGTCCCTGGGTGGGCTTGAACCACCATCCTTTCGATTAACAGTCGAACGCGCTAACCAATTGCGCCACAGAGACTTTGTTCCACTGAGTACAAGCATTTTTTTCCCGCGTCCCGTCATGTACATTTAAAATCGATATAGTTGATGAATGCATTTGGACATATTTTTATAGTTTTATTTAGGCTATCATGCAATAACAGAGAAGCAAGCTGGGAGAACAAAGCGGCTGCAGAATGAGAGGAGTCAACAGAGGCTTGGGGTCATCCAGGACACGTTGCCTTCTACACTGAGCCCATGCTACCTTTTGAAGCTTTTTGACCATCCAGCAGTTACTTCATCAAGCCCCACTTGAATTCCATGTCCCCAGGGTATCTGGAGAGCAATAGATTGTTTCGTCCCTGGGTGGGCTTGAACCACCATCCTTTCGATTAACAGTCGAACGCGCTAACCAATTGCGCCACAGAGACTTTGTTCCACTGAGTACAAGCATTTTTTTCCCGCGTCCCGTCATGTACATTTAAAATCGATATAGTTGATGAATGCATTTGGACATATTTTTATAGTTTTATTTAGGCTATCATGCAATAACAGAGAAGCAAGCTGGGAGAACAAAGCGGCTGCAGAATGAGAGGAGGCAACAAAATGAGAGGAGGCAACAGAGGCTTGGGGTCATCCAGGACACATTGCCTTCTACACTGAGCCCATGCTACCTTTTGAAGCTTTTTGACCATCCAGCAGTTACTTCATCAAGCCCCACTTGAATTCCATGTCCCCAGGGTATCTGGAGAGCAATAGATTGTTTTCGTCCCTGGGTGGGACTTAGTGTGGGCATCTCATTAGCCTTTAGATGCATTTTGTCAAATTTCTGTAACATTAAATACAACGTAATGCAACTATTCTTTCCCAATATGATATTACAGGCTTGGAACCAGTCCAAAACCACTTCTGTCAGAAGTGGGATTTGAACCCACGCCTCCAGAGGAGACTGCGACCTGAACGCAGCGCCTTAGACCCCTCGGCCATCCTGACTTAGGAAGGACAAGAAAGTCTGCGAAAATCATCGAAGACAATAACTCTCAGTGATAGCTCTTTTTTGTTGTTATTACAACACATAATTCAACGTGAGCATCCATCATTTAAGTCGAAAGAATTTTACTCCGTGGAGTAGTACTCATTTCTTGGATCATTCAGGTCCAGGTCTAGAGTCTGGTCTCAATTGGTCAAGAGTCTGGTCTCAATTGTGTCCGAAGCGAGAGGCATAAACCGGCGCACTGCTTTCAGGATTGTTTTTCCTGCAACCCTCGTTTTGGATGACAATGTTTGACCTTTATTCTGGATTTAAAACAGGTTCCACTGAGATTTGAACTCAGATCACTGGATTCAGAGTCCAGAGTGCTAACCATTACACCATGGAACCACTAAGGATGTTGGTAGACATTTGGTCATATGGCATGAGCATGTATGTTAACTGGGCAGGAAATGGGATGGAGAAGGCATACAAGGGTACCAATGAAAAAGAAGCTAACAAGAACACAATTATATTCCTTTACATATAAAGCACTGCATACTTGGTTTCCCAATATGATATTACGGCCCCGGAACCAGTGAAAAACAACTTCTGTCAGAAGTGGGATTCGAACCCACGCCTCCAGTGGAGACTGCGACCTGAACGCAGCGCCTTGGACCGCTCGGCCATCCTGACATTATAAACCCCAAAAGCTGCAGAAATCGTGGTAGATATCATAGATGGTACATGCATTACGTACAAGATCGTACATTCTTTGCGCCATGATGTATCGAGTCTCAACTTTCCTTTTAAAAAATGAGGTATATTAGTCTGAAATGTTTTGCTTAGTTTGGGCATCTCATTAGCCTTTAGATGCATTTTGTCAAATTTCTGTAACATTAAATACAACGTAATGCAACTATTCTTTCCCAATATGATATTACAGGCTTGGAACCAGTCCAAAACCACTTCTGTCAGAAGTGGGATTTGAACCCACGCCTCCAGAGGAGACTGCGACCTGAACGCAGCGCCTTAGACCGCTCTGCCATCCTGACTTAGGAAGGACAAGAAAGTCTGCGAAAATCATCGAAGACAATAACTCTCAGTGAAAGCTCTTTTTTTTTGTTATTACAACACATAATTCAACGTGCGCATCCATCATTTAAGTCGAAAGAATTTTACTCCGTGGAGTAGTACTCATTTCTTGGATCATTCAGGTCCAGGTCTAGAGTCTGGTCTCAATTGGTCAAGAGTCTGGTCTCAATTGTGTCCGAAGCGAGAGGCATAAACCGGCGCACTGCTTTCAGGATTGTTTTTCCTGCAACCCTCGTTTTGGAAGACAATGTTTGACCTTTATTCTGGATTTAAAACAGGTTCCATTGAGATCACTGGATTCAGAGTCCAGAGTGCTAACCATTACACCATGGAACCACTAAGGATGTTGGTAGACATTTGGTCATATGGCATGAGCATGTATGTTAACTGGGCAGGAAATGGGATGGAGAAGGCATACAAGGGTACCAATGAAAAAGAAGCTAACAAGAACACAATTATATTCCTTTACATATAAAGCACTGCATACTTGGTTTCCCAATATGATATTACGGCCCCGGAACCAGTGAAAAACAACTTCTGTCAGAAGTGGGATTCGAACCCACGCCTCCAGTGGAGACTGCGACACGCAGCGCCTTGGACCGCTCGGCCATCCTGACATTGAAAAGCCCAAAAGCTGCAGAAATCGTCGTAGATATCATAAGATGGTACATGCATTACGTACAAGATCGTACATTCTTTGCGCCATGATGTATCGAGTCTCAACTTTCCTTTTAAAAAATGAGGTATATTAGTCTGAAATGTTTTGCTTAGTTTGGGCATCTCATTAGCCTTTAGATGCATTTTGTCAAATTTCTGTAACATTAAATACAACGTAATGCAACTATTCTTTCCCAATATGATATTACAGGCTTGGAACCAGTCCAAAACCACTTCTGTCAGAAGTGGGATTTGAACCCACGCCTCCAGAGGAGACTGCGACCTGAACGCAGCGCCTTAGACCGCTCGGCCATCCTGACTTAGGAAGGACAAGAAAGTCTGCGAAAATCATCGAAGACAATAACTCTCAGTGAAAGCTCTTTTTTTTTGTTATTACAACACATAATTCAACGTGCGCATCCATCATTTAAGTCGAAAGAATTTTACTCCGTGGAGTAGTACTCATTTCTTGGATCATTCAGGTCCAGGTCTAGAGTCTGGTCTCAATTGGTCAAGAGTCTGGTCTCAATTGTGTCCGAAGCGAGAGGCATAAACCGGCGCACTGCTTTCAGGATTGTTTTTCCTGCAACCCTCGTTTTGGAAGACAATGTTTGACCTTTATTCTGGATTTAAAACAGGTTCCATTGAGATCACTGGATTCAGAGTCCAGAGTGCTAACCATTACACCATGGAACCACTAAGGATGTTGGTAGACATTTGGTCATATGGCATGAGCATGTATGTTAACTGGGCAGGAAATGGGATGGAGAAGGCATACAAGGGTACCAATGAAAAAGAAGCTAACAAGAACACAATTATATTCCTTTACATATAAAGCACTGCATACTTGGTTTCCCAATATGATATTACGGCCCCGGAACCAGTGAAAAACAACTTCTGTCAGAAGTGGGATTCGAACCCACGCCTCCAGTGGAGACTGCGACCTGAACGCAGCGCCTTGGACCGCTCGGCCATCCTGACATTGAAAAGCCCAAAAGCTGCAGAAATCGTGGTAGATATCATAGATGGTACATGCATTACGTACAAGATCGTACATTCTTTGCGCCATGATGTATCGAGTCTCAACTTTCCTTTTAAAAAATGAGGTATATTAGTCTGAAATGTTTTGCTTAGTTTGGGCATCTCATTAGCCTTTAGATGCATTTTGTCAAATTTCTGTAACATTAAATACAACGTAATGCAACTATTCTTTCCCAATATGATATTACAGGCTTGGAACCAGTCCAAAACCACTTCTGTCAGAAGTGGGATTTGAACCCACGCCTCCAGAGGAGACTGCGACCTGAACGCAGCGCCTTAGACCGCTCGGCCATCCTGACTTAGGAAGGACAAGCAAGTCTGCGAAAATCATCGAAGACAATAACTCTCAGTGAAAGCTCTTTTTTGTTGTTATTACAACACATAATTCAACGTGCGCATCCATCATTTAAGTCGAAAGAATTTTACTCCGTGGAGTAGTACTCATTTCTTGGATCATTCAGGTCCAGGTCTAGAGTCTGGTCTCAATTGGTCAAGAGTCTGGTCTCAATTGTGTCCGAAGCGAGAGGCATAAACCGGCGCACTGCTTTCAGGATTGTTTTTCCTGCAACCCTCGTTTTGGATGACAATGTTTGACCTTTATTCTGGATTTAAAACAGGTTCCACTGAGATTTGAACTCAGATCACTGGATTCAGAGTCCAGAGTGCTAACCATTACACCATGGAACCACTAAGGATGTTGGTAGACATTTGGTCATATGGCATGAGCATGTATGTTAACTGGGCAGGAAATGGGATGGAGAAGGCATACAAGGGTACCAATGAAAAAGAAGCTAACAAGAACACAATTATATTCCTTTACATATAAAGCACTGCATACTTGGTTTCCCAATATGATATTACGGCCCCGGAACCAGTGAAAAACAACTTCTGTCAGAAGTGGGATTCGAACCCACGCCTCCAGTGGAGACTGCGACCTGAACGCAGCGCCTTGGACCGCTCGGCCATCCTGACATTGAAAAGCCCAAAAGCTGCAGAAATCGTGGTAGATATCATAGATGGTACATGCATTACGTACAAGATCGTACATTCTTTGCGCCATGATGTATCGAGTCTCAACTTTCCTTTTAAAAAATGAGGTATATTAGTCTGAAATGTTTTGCTTAGTTTGGGCATCTCATTAGCCTTTAGATGCATTTTGTCAAATTTCTGTAACATTAAATACAACGTAATGCAACTATTCTTTCCCAATATGATATTACAGGCATGGAACCAGTCCAAAACCACTTCTGTCAGAAGTGGGATTTGAACCCACGCCTCCAGAGGAGACTGCGACCTGAACGCAGCGCCTTAGACCGCTCGGCCATCCTGACTTAGGAAGGACAAGAAAGTCTGCGAAAATCATCGAAGACAATAACTCTCAGTGATAGCTCTTTTTTGTTGTTATTACAACACATAATTCAACGTGCGCATCCATCATTTAAGTCGAAAGAATTTTACTCCGTGGAGTAGTACTCATTTCTTGGATCATTCAGGTCCAGGTCTAGAGTCTGGTCTCAATTGGTCAAGAGTCTGGTCTCAATTGTGTCCGAAGCGAGAGGCATAAACCGGCGCACTGCTTTCAGGATTGTTTTTCCTGCAACCCTCGTTTTGGATGACAATGTTTGACCTTTATTCTGGATTTAAAACAGGTTCCACTGAGATTTGAACTCAGATCACTGGATTCAGAGTCCAGAGTGCTAACCATTACACCATGGAACCACTAAGGATGTTGGTAGACATTTGGTCATATGGCATGAGCATGTATGTTAACTGGGCAGGAAATGGGATGGAGAAGGCATACAAGGGTACCAATGAAAAAGAAGCTAACAAGAACACAATTATATTCCTTTACATATAAAGCACTGCATACTTGGTTTCCCAATATGATATTACGGCCCCGGAACCAGTGAAAAACAACTTCTGTCAGAAGTGGGATTCGAACCCACGCCTCCAGTGGAGACTGCGACACGCAGCGCCTTGGACCGCTCGGCCATCCTGACATTGAAAAGCCCAAAAGCTGCAGAAATCGTCGTAGATATCATAAGATGGTACATGCATTACGTACAAGATCGTACATTCTTTGCGCCATGATGTATCGAGTCTCAACTTTCCTTTTAAAAAATGAGGTATATTAGTCTGAAATGTTTTGCTTAGTTTGGGCATCTCATTAGCCTTTAGATGCATTTTGTCAAATTTCTGTAACATTAAATACAACGTAATGCAACTATTCTTTCCCAATATGATATTACAGGCTTGGAACCAGTCCAAAACCACTTCTGTCAGAAGTGGGATTTGAACCCACGCCTCCAGAGGAGACTGCGACCTGAACGCAGCGCCTTAGACCGCTCGGCCATCCTGACTTAGGAAGGACAAGAAAGTCTGCGAAAATCATCGAAGACAATAACTCTCAGTGAAAGCTCTTTTTTTTTGTTATTACAACACATAATTCAACGTGCGCATCCATCATTTAAGTCGAAAGAATTTTACTCCGTGGAGTAGTACTCATTTCTTGGATCATTCAGGTCCAGGTCTAGAGTCTGGTCTCAATTGGTCAAGAGTCTGGTCTCAATTGTGTCCGAAGCGAGAGGCATAAACCGGCGCACTGCTTTCAGGATTGTTTTTCCTGCAACCCTCGTTTTGGAAGACAATGTTTGACCTTTATTCTGGATTTAAAACAGGTTCCATTGAGATCACTGGATTCAGAGTCCAGAGTGCTAACCATTACACCATGGAACCACTAAGGATGTTGGTAGACATTTGGTCATATGGCATGAGCATGTATGTTAACTGGGCAGGAAATGGGATGGAGAAGGCATACAAGGGTACCAATGAAAAAGAAGCTAACAAGAACACAATTATATTCCTTTACATATAAAGCACTGCATACTTGGTTTCCCAATATGATATTACGGCCCCGGAACCAGTGAAAAACAACTTCTGTCAGAAGTGGGATTCGAACCCACGCCTCCAGTGGAGACTGCGACCTGAACGCAGCGCCTTGGACCGCTCGGCCATCCTGACATTGAAAAGCCCAAAAGCTGCAGAAATCGTGGTAGATATCATAGATGGTACATGCATTACGTACAAGATCGTACATTCTTTGCGCCATGATGTATCGAGTCTCAACTTTCCTTTTAAAAAATGAGGTATATTAGTCTGAAATGTTTTGCTTAGTTTGGGCATCTCATTAGCCTTTAGATGCATTTTGTCAAATTTCTGTAACATTAAATACAACGTAATGCAACTATTCTTTCCCAATATGATATTACAGGCTTGGAACCAGTCCAAAACCACTTCTGTCAGAAGTGGGATTTGAACCCACGCCTCCAGAGGAGACTGCGACCTGAACGCAGCGCCTTAGACCGCTCGGCCATCCTGACTTAGGAAGGACAAGCAAGTCTGCGAAAATCATCGAAGACAATAACTCTCAGTGAAAGCTCTTTTTTGTTGTTATTACAACACATAATTCAACGTGCGCATCCATCATTTAAGTCGAAAGAATTTTACTCCGTGGAGTAGTACTCATTTCTTGGATCATTCAGGTCCAGGTCTAGAGTCTGGTCTCAATTGGTCAAGAGTCTGGTCTCAATTGTGTCCGAAGCGAGAGGCATAAACCGGCGCACTGCTTTCAGGATTGTTTTTCCTGCAACCCTCGTTTTGGATGACAATGTTTGACCTTTATTCTGGATTTAAAACAGGTTCCACTGAGATTTGAACTCAGATCACTGGATTCAGAGTCCAGAGTGCTAACCATTACACCATGGAACCACTAAGGATGTTGGTAGACATTTGGTCATATGGCATGAGCATGTATGTTAACTGGGCAGGAAATGGGATGGAGAAGGCATACAAGGGTACCAATGAAAAAGAAGCTAACAAGAACACAATTATATTCCTTTACATATAAAGCACTGCATACTTGGTTTCCCAATATGATATTACGGCCCCGGAACCAGTGAAAAACAACTTCTGTCAGAAGTGGGATTCGAACCCACGCCTCCAGTGGAGACTGCGACCTGAACGCAGCGCCTTGGACCGCTCGGCCATCCTGACATTGAAAAGCCCAAAAGCTGCAGAAATCGTGGTAGATATCATAGATGGTACATGCATTACGTACAAGATCGTACATTCTTTGCGCCATGATGTATCGAGTCTCAACTTTCCTTTTAAAAAATGAGGTATATTAGTCTGAAATGTTTTGCTTAGTTTGGGCATCTCATTAGCCTTTAGATGCATTTTGTCAAATTTCTGTAACATTAAATACAACGTAATGCAACTATTCTTTCCCAATATGATATTACAGGCATGGAACCAGTCCAAAACCACTTCTGTCAGAAGTGGGATTTGAACCCACGCCTCCAGAGGAGACTGCGACCTGAACGCAGCGCCTTAGACCGCTCGGCCATCCTGACTTAGGAAGGACAAGAAAGTCTGCGAAAATCATCGAAGACAATAACTCTCAGTGATAGCTCTTTTTTGTTGTTATTACAACACATAATTCAACGTGCGCATCCATCATTTAAGTCGAAAGAATTTTACTCCGTGGAGTAGTACTCATTTCTTGGATCATTCAGGTCCAGGTCTAGAGTCTGGTCTCAATTGGTCAAGAGTCTGGTCTCAATTGTGTCCGAAGCGAGAGGCATAAACCGGCGCACTGCTTTCAGGATTGTTTTTCCTGCAACCCTCGTTTTGGATGACAATGTTTGACCTTTATTCTGGATTTAAAACAGGTTCCACTGAGATTTGAACTCAGATCACTGGATTCAGAGTCCAGAGTGCTAACCATTACACCATGGAACCACTAAGGATGTTGGTAGACATTTGGTCATATGGCATGAGCATGTATGTTAACTGGGCAGGAAATGGGATGGAGAAGGCATACAAGGGTACCAATGAAAAAGAAGCTAACAAGAACACAATTATATTCCTTTACATATAAAGCACTGCATACTTGGTTTCCCAATATGATATTACGGCCCCGGAACCAGTGAAAAACAACTTCTGTCAGAAGTGGGATTCGAACCCACGCCTCCAGTGGAGACTGCGACACGCAGCGCCTTGGACCGCTCGGCCATCCTGACATTGAAAAGCCCAAAAGCTGCAGAAATCGTCGTAGATATCATAAGATGGTACATGCATTACGTACAAGATCGTACATTCTTTGCGCCATGATGTATCGAGTCTCAACTTTCCTTTTAAAAAATGAGGTATATTAGTCTGAAATGTTTTGCTTAGTTTGGGCATCTCATTAGCCTTTAGATGCATTTTGTCAAATTTCTGTAACATTAAATACAACGTAATGCAACTATTCTTTCCCAATATGATATTACAGGCTTGGAACCAGTCCAAAACCACTTCTGTCAGAAGTGGGATTTGAACCCACGCCTCCAGAGGAGACTGCGACCTGAACGCAGCGCCTTAGACCGCTCGGCCATCCTGACTTAGGAAGGACAAGAAAGTCTGCGAAAATCATCGAAGACAATAACTCTCAGTGAAAGCTCTTTTTTTTTGTTATTACAACACATAATTCAACGTGCGCATCCATCATTTAAGTCGAAAGAATTTTACTCCGTGGAGTAGTACTCATTTCTTGGATCATTCAGGTCCAGGTCTAGAGTCTGGTCTCAATTGGTCAAGAGTCTGGTCTCAATTGTGTCCGAAGCGAGAGGCATAAACCGGCGCACTGCTTTCAGGATTGTTTTTCCTGCAACCCTCGTTTTGGAAGACAATGTTTGACCTTTATTCTGGATTTAAAACAGGTTCCATTGAGATCACTGGATTCAGAGTCCAGAGTGCTAACCATTACACCATGGAACCACTAAGGATGTTGGTAGACATTTGGTCATATGGCATGAGCATGTATGTTAACTGGGCAGGAAATGGGATGGAGAAGGCATACAAGGGTACCAATGAAAAAGAAGCTAACAAGAACACAATTATATTCCTTTACATATAAAGCACTGCATACTTGGTTTCCCAATATGATATTACGGCCCCGGAACCAGTGAAAAACAACTTCTGTCAGAAGTGGGATTCGAACCCACGCCTCCAGTGGAGACTGCGACCTGAACGCAGCGCCTTGGACCGCTCGGCCATCCTGACATTGAAAAGCCCAAAAGCTGCAGAAATCGTGGTAGATATCATAGATGGTACATGCATTACGTACAAGATCGTACATTCTTTGCGCCATGATGTATCGAGTCTCAACTTTCCTTTTAAAAAATGAGGTATATTAGTCTGAAATGTTTTGCTTAGTTTGGGCATCTCATTAGCCTTTAGATGCATTTTGTCAAATTTCTGTAACATTAAATACAACGTAATGCAACTATTCTTTCCCAATATGATATTACAGGCTTGGAACCAGTCCAAAACCACTTCTGTCAGAAGTGGGATTTGAACCCACGCCTCCAGAGGAGACTGCGACCTGAACGCAGCGCCTTAGACCGCTCGGCCATCCTGACTTAGGAAGGACAAGCAAGTCTGCGAAAATCATCGAAGACAATAACTCTCAGTGAAAGCTCTTTTTTGTTGTTATTACAACACATAATTCAACGTGCGCATCCATCATTTAAGTCGAAAGAATTTTACTCCGTGGAGTAGTACTCATTTCTTGGATCATTCAGGTCCAGGTCTAGAGTCTGGTCTCAATTGGTCAAGAGTCTGGTCTCAATTGTGTCCGAAGCGAGAGGCATAAACCGGCGCACTGCTTTCAGGATTGTTTTTCCTGCAACCCTCGTTTTGGATGACAATGTTTGACCTTTATTCTGGATTTAAAACAGGTTCCACTGAGATTTGAACTCAGATCACTGGATTCAGAGTCCAGAGTGCTAACCATTACACCATGGAACCACTAAGGATGTTGGTAGACATTTGGTCATATGGCATGAGCATGTATGTTAACTGGGCAGGAAATGGGATGGAGAAGGCATACAAGGGTACCAATGAAAAAGAAGCTAACAAGAACACAATTATATTCCTTTACATATAAAGCACTGCATACTTGGTTTCCCAATATGATATTACGGCCCCGGAACCAGTGAAAAACAACTTCTGTCAGAAGTGGGATTCGAACCCACGCCTCCAGTGGAGACTGCGACCTGAACGCAGCGCCTTGGACCGCTCGGCCATCCTGACATTGAAAAGCCCAAAAGCTGCAGAAATCGTGGTAGATATCATAGATGGTACATGCATTACGTACAAGATCGTACATTCTTTGCGCCATGATGTATCGAGTCTCAACTTTCCTTTTAAAAAATGAGGTATATTAGTCTGAAATGTTTTGCTTAGTTTGGGCATCTCATTAGCCTTTAGATGCATTTTGTCAAATTTCTGTAACATTAAATACAACGTAATGCAACTATTCTTTCCCAATATGATATTACAGGCATGGAACCAGTCCAAAACCACTTCTGTCAGAAGTGGGATTTGAACCCACGCCTCCAGAGGAGACTGCGACCTGAACGCAGCGCCTTAGACCGCTCGGCCATCCTGACTTAGGAAGGACAAGAAAGTCTGCGAAAATCATCGAAGACAATAACTCTCAGTGATAGCTCTTTTTTGTTGTTATTACAACACATAATTCAACGTGCGCATCCATCATTTAAGTCGAAAGAATTTTACTCCGTGGAGTAGTACTCATTTCTTGGATCATTCAGGTCCAGGTCTAGAGTCTGGTCTCAATTGGTCAAGAGTCTGGTCTCAATTGTGTCCGAAGCGAGAGGCATAAACCGGCGCACTGCTTTCAGGATTGTTTTTCCTGCAACCCTCGTTTTGGATGACAATGTTTGACCTTTATTCTGGATTTAAAACAGGTTCCACTGAGATTTGAACTCAGATCACTGGATTCAGAGTCCAGAGTGCTAACCATTACACCATGGAACCACTAAGGATGTTGGTAGACATTTGGTCATATGGCATGAGCATGTATGTTAACTGGGCAGGAAATGGGATGGAGAAGGCATACAAGGGTACCAATGAAAAAGAAGCTAACAAGAACACAATTATATTCCTTTACATATAAAGCACTGCATACTTGGTTTCCCAATATGATATTACGGCCCCGGAACCAGTGAAAAACAACTTCTGTCAGAAGTGGGATTCGAACCCACGCCTCCAGTGGAGACTGCGACACGCAGCGCCTTGGACCGCTCGGCCATCCTGACATTGAAAAGCCCAAAAGCTGCAGAAATCGTCGTAGATATCATAAGATGGTACATGCATTACGTACAAGATCGTACATTCTTTGCGCCATGATGTATCGAGTCTCAACTTTCCTTTTAAAAAATGAGGTATATTAGTCTGAAATGTTTTGCTTAGTTTGGGCATCTCATTAGCCTTTAGATGCATTTTGTCAAATTTCTGTAACATTAAATACAACGTAATGCAACTATTCTTTCCCAATATGATATTACAGGCTTGGAACCAGTCCAAAACCACTTCTGTCAGAAGTGGGATTTGAACCCACGCCTCCAGAGGAGACTGCGACCTGAACGCAGCGCCTTAGACCGCTCGGCCATCCTGACTTAGGAAGGACAAGAAAGTCTGCGAAAATCATCGAAGACAATAACTCTCAGTGAAAGCTCTTTTTTTTTGTTATTACAACACATAATTCAACGTGCGCATCCATCATTTAAGTCGAAAGAATTTTACTCCGTGGAGTAGTACTCATTTCTTGGATCATTCAGGTCCAGGTCTAGAGTCTGGTCTCAATTGGTCAAGAGTCTGGTCTCAATTGTGTCCGAAGCGAGAGGCATAAACCGGCGCACTGCTTTCAGGATTGTTTTTCCTGCAACCCTCGTTTTGGAAGACAATGTTTGACCTTTATTCTGGATTTAAAACAGGTTCCATTGAGATCACTGGATTCAGAGTCCAGAGTGCTAACCATTACACCATGGAACCACTAAGGATGTTGGTAGACATTTGGTCATATGGCATGAGCATGTATGTTAACTGGGCAGGAAATGGGATGGAGAAGGCATACAAGGGTACCAATGAAAAAGAAGCTAACAAGAACACAATTATATTCCTTTACATATAAAGCACTGCATACTTGGTTTCCCAATATGATATTACGGCCCCGGAACCAGTGAAAAACAACTTCTGTCAGAAGTGGGATTCGAACCCACGCCTCCAGTGGAGACTGCGACACGCAGCGCCTTGGACCGCTCGGCCATCCTGACATTGAAAAGCCCAAAAGCTGCAGAAATCGTCGTAGATATCATAAGATGGTACATGCATTACGTACAAGATCGTACATTCTTTGCGCCATGATGTATCGAGTCTCAACTTTCCTTTTAAAAAATGAGGTATATTAGTCTGAAATGTTTTGCTTAGTTTGGGCATCTCATTAGCCTTTAGATGCATTTTGTCAAATTTCTGTAACATTAAATACAACGTAATGCAACTATTCTTTCCCAATATGATATTACAGGCTTGGAACCAGTCCAAAACCACTTCTGTCAGAAGTGGGATTTGAACCCACGCCTCCAGAGGAGACTGCGACCTGAACGCAGCGCCTTAGACCGCTCGGCCATCCTGACTTAGGAAGGACAAGAAAGTCTGCGAAAATCATCGAAGACAATAACTCTCAGTGATAGCTCTTTTTTGTTGTTATTACAACACATAATTCAACGTGAGCATCCATCATTTAAGTCGAAAGAATTTTACTCCGTGGAGTAGTACTCATTTCTTGGATCATTCAGGTCCAGGTCTAGAGTCTGGTCTCAATTGGTCAAGAGTCTGGTCTCAATTGTGTCCGAAGCGAGAGGCATAAACCGGCGCACTGCTTTCAGGATTGTTTTTCCTGCAACCCTCGTTTTGGATGACAATGTTTGACCTTTATTCTGGATTTAAAACAGGTTCCACTGAGATAGGTATCTGGAGAGCAATAGATTGTTTCGTCCCTGGGTGGGCTTGAACCACCATCCTTTCGATTAACAGTCGAACGCGCTAACCAATTGCGCCACAGAGACTTTGTTCCACTGAGTACAAGCATTTTTTTTTTTCGCGTCCCGTCATGTACATTTAAAATCGATATAGTTGATGAATGCATTTGGACATATTTTTATAGTTTTATTTAGGCTATCATGCAATAACAGAGAAGCAAGCTGGGAGAACAAAGCGGCTGCAGAATGAGAGGAGTCAACAGAGGCTTGGGTCATCCAGGACACATCGCCTTTCACACTGAGCCCATGCTACCTTTTGAAGCTTTTTGACCATCCAGCAGTTACTTCATCAAGCCCCACTTGAATTCCATGTCCCCAGGGTATCTGGAGAGCAATAGATTGTTTCGTCCCTGGGTGGGCTTGAACCACCATCCTTTCGATTAACAGTCGAACGCGCTAACCAATTGCGCCACAGAGACTTTGTTCCACTGAGTACAAGCATTTTTTTCCCGCGTCCCGTCATGTACATTTAAAATCGATATAGTTGATGAATGCATTTGGACATATTTTTATAGTTTTATTTAGGCTATCATGCAATAACAGAGAAGCAAGTTGGGAGAACAAAGCGGCTGCAGAATGAGAGGAGGCAACAAAATGAGAGGAGTCAACAGAGGCTTGGGTCATCCAGGACACATCGCCTTTCACACTGAGCCCATGCTACCTTTTGAAGCTTTTTGACCATCCAGCAGTTACTTCATCAAGCCCCACTTGAATTCCATGTCCCCAGGGTATCTGGAGAGCAATAGATTGTTTCGTCCCTGGGTGGGCTTGAACCACCATCTTTTCGATTAACAGTCGAACGCGCTAACCAAATGCGCCACAGAGACTTTTTTCCACTGAGTACAAGCATTTTTTTCCCGCGTCCCGTCATGTACATTTAAAATCGATATAGTTGATGAATGCATTTGGACATATTTTTATAGTTTTATTTAGGCTATCATGCAATAACAGAGAAGCAAGCTGGGAGAACAAAGCGGCTGCAGAATGAGAGGAGGCAACAAAAGGAGAGGAGGCAACAGAGGCTTGGGGTCATCCAGGACACGTTGCCTTCTACACTGAGCCCATGCTACCTTTTGAAGCTTTTTGACCATCCAGCAGTTACTTCATCAAGCCCCACTTGAATTCCATGTCCCCAGGGTATCTGGAGAGCAATAGATTGTTTCGTCCCTGGGTGGGCTTGAACCACCATCCTTTCGATTAACAGTCGAACGCGCTAACCAATTGCGCCACAGAGACTTTGTTCCACTGAGTACAAGCATTTTTTTTTTTCGCGTCCCGTCATGTACATTTAAAATCGATATAGTTGATGAATGCATTTGGACATATTTTTATAGTTTTATTTAGGCTATCATGCAATAACAGAGAAGCAAGCTGGGAGAACAAAGCGGCTGCAGAATGAGAGGAGTCAACAGAGGCTTGGGTCATCCAGGACACATCGCCTTTCACACTGAGCCCATGCTACCTTTTGAAGCTTTTTGACCATCCAGCAGTTACTTCATCAAGCCCCACTTGAATTCCATGTCCCCAGGGTATCTGGAGAGCAATAGATTGTTTCGTCCCTGGGTGGGCTTGAACCACCATCCTTTCGATTAACAGTCGAACGCGCTAACCAATTGCGCCACAGAGACTTTGTTCCACTGAGTACAAGCATTTTTTTCCCGCGTCCCGTCATGTACATTTAAAATCGATATAGTTGATGAATGCATTTGGACATATTTTTATAGTTTTATTTAGGCTATCATGCAATAACAGAGAAGCAAGCTGGGAGAACAAAGCGGCTGCAGAATGAGAGGAGTCAACAGAGGCTTGGGTCATCCAGGACACATCGCCTTTCACACTGAGCCCATGCTACCTTTTGAAGCTTTTTGACCATCCAGCAGTTACTTCATCAAGCCCCACTTGAATTCCATGTCCCCAGGGTATCTGGAGAGCAATAGATTGTTTCGTCCCTGGGTGGGCTTGAACCACCATCCTTTCGATTAACAGTCGAACGCGCTAACCAATTGCGCCACAGAGACTTTGTTCCACTGAGTACAAGCATTTTTTTCCCGCGTCCCGTCATGTACATTTAAAATCGATATAGTTGATGAATGCATTTGGACATATTTTTATAGTTTTATTTAGGCTATCATGCAATAACAGAGAAGCAAGCTGGGAGAACAAAGCGGCTGCAGAATGAGAGGAGGCAACAAAATGAGAGGAGGCAACAGAGGCTTGGGGTCATCCAGGACACGTTGCCTTCTACACTGAGCCCATGCTACCTTTTGAAGCTTTTTGACCATCCAGCAGTTACTTCATCAAGCCCCACTTGAATTCCATGTCCCCAGGGTATCTGGAGAGCAATAGATTGTTTCGTCCCTGGGTGGGCTTGAACCACCATCCTTTCGATTAACAGTCGAACGCGCTAACCAATTGCGCCACAGAGACTTTGTTCCACTGAGTACAAGCATTTTTTTCCCGCGTCCCGTCATGTACATTTAAAATCGATATAGTTGATGAATGCATTTGGACATATTTTTATAGTTTTATTTAGGCTATCATGCAATAACAGAGAAGCAAGCTGGGAGAACAAAGCGGCTGCAGAATGAGAGGAGTCAACAGAGGCTTGGGTCATCCAGGACACATCGCCTTTCACACTGAGCCCATGCTACCTTTTGAAGCTTTTTGACCATCCAGCAGTTACTTCATCAAGCCCCACTTGAATTCCATGTCCCCAGGGTATCTGGAGAGCAATAGATTGTTTCGTCCCTGGGTGGGCTTGAACCACCATCCTTTCGATTAACAGTCGAACGCGCTAACCAATTGCGCCACAGAGACTTTGTTCCACTGAGTACAAGCATTTTTTTCCCGCGTCCCGTCATGTACATTTAAAATCGATATAGTTGATGAATGCATTTGGACATATTTTTATAGTTTTATTTAGGCTATCATGCAATAACAGAGAAGCAAGCTGGGAGAACAAAGCGGCTGCAGAATGAGAGGAGGCAACAAAATGAGAGGAGGCAACAGAGGCTTGGGGTCATCCAGGACACGTTGCCTTCTACACTGAGCCCATGCTACCTTTTGAAGCTTTTTGACCATCCAGCAGTTACTTCATCAAGCCCCACTTGAATTCCATGTCCCCAGGGTATCTGGAGAGCAATAGATTGTTTCGTCCCTGGGTGGGCTTGAACCACCATCCTTTCGATTAACAGTCGAACGCGCTAACCAATTGCGCCACAGAGACTTTGTTCCACTGAGTACAAGCATTTTTTTCCCGCGTCCCGTCATGTACATTTAAAATCGATATAGTTGATGAATGCATTTGGACATATTTTTATAGTTTTATTTAGGCTATCATGCAATAACAGAGAAGCAAGCTGGGAGAACAAAGCGGCTGCAGAATGAGAGGAGGCAACAAAAGGAGAGGAGGCAACAGAGGCTTGGGGTCATCCAGGACACGTTGCCTTCTACACTGAGCCCATGCTACCTTTTGAAGCTTTTTGACCATCCAGCAGTTACTTCATCAAGCCCCACTTGAATTCCATGTCCCCAGGGTATCTGGAGAGCAATAGATTGTTTCGTCCCTGGGTGGGCTTGAACCACCATCCTTTCGATTAACAGTCGAACGCGCTAACCAATTGCGCCACAGAGACTTTGTTCCACTGAGTACAAGCATTTTTTTCCCGCGTCCCGTCATGCACATTTAAAATCGATATAGTTGATGAATGCATTTGGACATATTTTTATAGTTTTATTTAGGCTATCATGCAATAACAGAGAAGCAAGCTGGGAGAACAAAGCGGCTGCAGAATGAGAGGAGGCAACAGAGGCTTGGGGTCATCCAGGACACGTTGCCTTCTACACTGAGCCCATGCTACCTTTTGAAGCTTTTTGACCATCCAGCAGTTACTTCATCAAGCCCCACTTGAATTCCATGTCCCCAGGGTATCTGGAGAGCAATAGATTGTTTCGTCCCTGGGTGGGCTTGAACCACCATCCTTTCGATTAACAGTCGAACGCGCTAACCAATTGCGCCACAGAGACTTTGTTCCACTGAGTACAAGCATTTTTTTCCCGCGTCCCGTCATGTACATTTAAAATCGATATAGTTGATGAATGCATTTGGACATATTTTTATAGTTTTATTTAGGCTATCATGCAATAACAGAGAAGCAAGCTGGGAGAACAAAGCGGCTGCAGAATGAGAGGAGGCAACAGAGGCTTGGGGTCATCCAGGACACGTTGCCTTCTACACTGAGCCCATGCTACCGTTTGAAGCTTTTTGACCATCCAGCAGTTACTTCATCAAGCCCCACTTGAATTCCATGTCCCCAGGGTATCTGGAGAGCAATAGATTGTTTCGTCCCTGGGTGGGCTTGAACCACCATCCTTTCGATTAACAGTCGAACGCTCTAACCAATTGCGCCACAGAGACTTTGTTCCACTGAGTACAAGCATTTTTTTCCCGCGTCCCGTCATGTACATTTAAAATCGATATAGTTGATGAATGCATTTGGACATATTTTTATAGTTTTATTTAGGCTATCATGCAATAACAGAGAAGCAAGCTGGGAGAACAAAGCGGCTGCAGAATGAGAGGAGGCAACAGAGGCTTGGGTCATCCAGGACACATCGCCTTTCACACTGAGCCCATGCTACCTTTTGAAGCTTTTTGACCATCCAGCAGTTACTTCATCAAGCCCCACTTGAATTCCATGTCCCCAGGGTATCTGGAGAGCAATAGATTGTTTCGTCCCTGGGTGGGCTTGAACCACCATCCTTTCGATTAACAGTCGAACACGCTAACCAATTGCGCCACAGAGACTTTGTTCCACTGAGTACAAGCATTTTTTTCCCGCGTCCCGTCATGTACATTTAAAATCGATATAGTTGATGAATGCATTTGGACATATTTTTATAGTTTTATTTAGGCTATCATGCAATAACAGAGAAGCAAGCTGGGAGAACAAAGCGGCTGCAGAATGAGAGGAGGCAACAGAGGCTTGGGTCATCCAGGACACATTGCCTTCTACACTGAGCCCATGCTACCGTTTGAAGCTTTTTGACCATCCAGCAGTTACTTCATCAAGCCCCACTTGAATTCCATGTCCCCAGGGTATCTGGAGAGCAATAGATTGTTTCGTCCCTGGGTGGGCTTGAACCACCATCCTTTCGATTAACAGTCGAACGCGCTAACCAATTGCGCCACAGAGACTTTGTTCCACTGAGTACAAGCATTTTTTTCCCGCGTCCCGTCATGTACATTTAAAATCGATATAGTTGATGAATGCATTTGGACATATTTTTATAGTTTTATTTAGGCTATCATGCAATAACAGAGAAGCAAGCTGGGAGAACAAAGCGGCTGCAGAATGAGAGGAGGCAACAGAGGCTTGGGTCCTCCAGGACACATCGCCTTTCACACTGAGCCCATGCTACCTTTTGAAGCTTTTTGACCATCCAGCAGTTACTTCATCAAGCCCCACTTGAATTCCATGTCCCCAGGGTATCTGGAGAGCAATAGATTGTTTCGTCCCTGGGTGGGCTTGAACCACCATCCTTTCGATTAACAGTCGAACGCGCTAACCAATTGCGCCACAGAGACTTTGTTCCACTGAGTACAAGCATTTTTTTCCCGCGTCCCGTCATGTACATTTAAAATCGATATAGTTGATGAATGCATTTGGACATATTTTTATAGTTTTATTTAGGCTATCATGCAATAACAGAGAAGCAAGCTGGGAGAACAAAGCGGCTGCAGAATGAGAGGAGGCAACAGAGGCTTGGGTCATCCAGGACACATCGCCTTTCACACTGAGCCCATGCTACCTTTTGAAGCTTTTTGACCATCCAGCAGTTACTTCATCAAGCCCCACTTGAATTCCATGTCCCCAGGGTATCTGGAGAGCAATAGATTGTTTCGTCCCTGGGTGGGCTTGAACCACCATCCTTTCGATTAACAGTCGAACACGCTAACCAATTGCGCCACAGAGACTTTGTTCCACTGAGTACAAGCATTTTTTTCCCGCGTCCCGTCATGTACATTTAAAATCGATATAGTTGATGAATGCATTTGGACATATTTTTATAGTTTTATTTAGGCTATCATGCAATAACAGAGAAGCAAGCTGGGAGAACAAAGCGGCTGCAGAATGAGAGGAGGCAACAGAGGCTTGGGTCATCCAGGACACATTGCCTTCTACACTGAGCCCATGCTACCTTTTGAAGCTTTTTGACCATCCAGCAGTTACTTCATCAAGCCCCACTTGAATTCCATGTCCCCAGGGTATCTGGAGAGCAATAGATTGTTTCGTCCCTGGGTGGGCTTGAACCACCATCCTTTCGATTAACAGTCGAACGCGCTAACCAATTGCGCCACAGAGACTTTGTTCCACTGAGTACAAGCATTTTTTTCCCGCGTCCCGTCATGTACATTTAAAATCGATATAGTTGATGAATGCATTTGGACATATTTTTATAGTTTTATTTAGGCTATCATGCAATAACAGAGAAGCAAGCTGGGAGAACAAAGCGGCTGCAGAATGAGAGGAGGCAACAGAGGCTTGGGTCATCCAGGACACATTGCCTTCTACACTGAGCCCATGCTACCTTTTGAAGCTTTTTGACCATCCAGCAGTTACTTCATCAAGCCCCACTTGAATTCCATGTCCCCAGGGTATCTGGAGAGCAATAGATTGTTTCGTCCCTGGGTGGGCTTGAACCACCATCCTTTCGATTAACAGTCGAACGCGCTAACCAATTGCGCCACAGAGACTTTGTTCCACTGAGTACAAGCATTTTTTTCCCGCGTCCCGTCATGTACATTTAAAATCGATATAGTTGATGAATGCATTTGGACATATTTTTATAGTTTTATTTAGGCTATCATGCAATAACAGAGAAGCAAGCTGGGAGAACAAAGCGGCTGCAGAATGAGAGGAGTCAACAGAGGCTTGGGTCATCCAGGACACATCGCCTTTCACACTGAGCCCATGCTACCTTTTGAAGCTTTTTGACCATCCAGCAGTTACTTCATCAAGCCCCACTTGAATTCCATGTCCCCAGGGTATCTGGAGAGCAATAGATTGTTTCGTCCCTGGGTGGGCTTGAACCACCATCCTTTCGATTAACAGTCGAACGCGCTAACCAATTGCGCCACAGAGACTTTGTTCCACTGAGTACAAGCATTTTTTTCCCGCGTCCCGTCATGTACATTTAAAATCGATATAGTTGATGAATGCATTTGGACATATTTTTATAGTTTTATTTAGGCTATCATGCAATAACAGAGAAGCAAGCTGGGAGAACAAAGCGGCTGCAGAATGAGAGGAGGCAACAAAATGAGAGGAGGCAACAGAGGCTTGGGGTCATCCAGGACACGTTGCCTTCTACACTGAGCCCATGCTACCTTTTGAAGCTTTTTGACCATCCAGCAGTTACTTCATCAAGCCCCACTTGAATTCCATGTCCCCAGGGTATCTGGAGAGCAATAGATTGTTTCGTCCCTGGGTGGGCTTGAACCACCATCCTTTCGATTAACAGTCGAACGCGCTAACCAATTGCGCCACAGAGACTTTGTTCCACTGAGTACAAGCATTTTTTTCCCGCGTCCCGTCATGTACATTTAAAATCGATATAGTTGATGAATGCATTTGGACATATTTTTATAGTTTTATTTAGGCTATCATGCAATAACAGAGAAGCAAGCTGGGAGAACAAAGCGGCTGCAGAATGAGAGGAGTCAACAGAGGCTTGGGTCATCCAGGACACATCGCCTTTCACACTGAGCCCATGCTACCTTTTGAAGCTTTTTGACCATCCAGCAGTTACTTCATCAAGCCCCACTTGAATTCCATGTCCCCAGGGTATCTGGAGAGCAATAGATTGTTTCGTCCCTGGGTGGGCTTGAACCACCATCCTTTCGATTAACAGTCGAACGCGCTAACCAATTGCGCCACAGAGACTTTGTTCCACTGAGTACAAGCATTTTTTTCCCGCGTCCCGTCATGTACATTTAAAATCGATATAGTTGATGAATGCATTTGGACATATTTTTATAGTTTTATTTAGGCTATCATGCAATAACAGAGAAGCAAGCTGGGAGAACAAAGCGGCTGCAGAATGAGAGGAGGCAACAAAATGAGAGGAGGCAACAGAGGCTTGGGGTCATCCAGGACACGTTGCCTTCTACACTGAGCCCATGCTACCTTTTGAAGCTTTTTGACCATCCAGCAGTTACTTCATCAAGCCCCACTTGAATTCCATGTCCCCAGGGTATCTGGAGAGCAATAGATTGTTTCGTCCCTGGGTGGGCTTGAACCACCATCCTTTCGATTAACAGTCGAACGCGCTAACCAATTGCGCCACAGAGACTTTGTTCCACTGAGTACAAGCATTTTTTTCCCGCGTCCCGTCATGTACATTTAAAATCGATATAGTTGATGAATGCATTTGGACATATTTTTATAGTTTTATTTAGGCTATCATGCAATAACAGAGAAGCAAGCTGGGAGAACAAAGCGGCTGCAGAATGAGAGGAGGCAACAAAAGGAGAGGAGGCAACAGAGGCTTGGGGTCATCCAGGACACGTTGCCTTCTACACTGAGCCCATGCTACCTTTTGAAGCTTTTTGACCATCCAGCAGTTACTTCATCAAGCCCCACTTGAATTCCATGTCCCCAGGGTATCTGGAGAGCAATAGATTGTTTCGTCCCTGGGTGGGCTTGAACCACCATCCTTTCGATTAACAGTCGAACGCGCTAACCAATTGCGCCACAGAGACTTTGTTCCACTGAGTACAAGCATTTTTTTCCCGCGTCCCGTCATGCACATTTAAAATCGATATAGTTGATGAATGCATTTGGACATATTTTTATAGTTTTATTTAGGCTATCATGCAATAACAGAGAAGCAAGCTGGGAGAACAAAGCGGCTGCAGAATGAGAGGAGGCAACAGAGGCTTGGGGTCATCCAGGACACGTTGCCTTCTACACTGAGCCCATGCTACCTTTTGAAGCTTTTTGACCATCCAGCAGTTACTTCATCAAGCCCCACTTGAATTCCATGTCCCCAGGGTATCTGGAGAGCAATAGATTGTTTCGTCCCTGGGTGGGCTTGAACCACCATCCTTTCGATTAACAGTCGAACGCGCTAACCAATTGCGCCACAGAGACTTTGTTCCACTGAGTACAAGCATTTTTTTCCCGCGTCCCGTCATGTACATTTAAAATCGATATAGTTGATGAATGCATTTGGACATATTTTTATAGTTTTATTTAGGCTATCATGCAATAACAGAGAAGCAAGCTGGGAGAACAAAGCGGCTGCAGAATGAGAGGAGGCAACAGAGGCTTGGGGTCATCCAGGACACGTTGCCTTCTACACTGAGCCCATGCTACCGTTTGAAGCTTTTTGACCATCCAGCAGTTACTTCATCAAGCCCCACTTGAATTCCATGTCCCCAGGGTATCTGGAGAGCAATAGATTGTTTCGTCCCTGGGTGGGCTTGAACCACCATCCTTTCGATTAACAGTCGAACGCTCTAACCAATTGCGCCACAGAGACTTTGTTCCACTGAGTACAAGCATTTTTTTCCCGCGTCCCGTCATGTACATTTAAAATCGATATAGTTGATGAATGCATTTGGACATATTTTTATAGTTTTATTTAGGCTATCATGCAATAACAGAGAAGCAAGCTGGGAGAACAAAGCGGCTGCAGAATGAGAGGAGGCAACAGAGGCTTGGGTCATCCAGGACACATCGCCTTTCACACTGAGCCCATGCTACCTTTTGAAGCTTTTTGACCATCCAGCAGTTACTTCATCAAGCCCCACTTGAATTCCATGTCCCCAGGGTATCTGGAGAGCAATAGATTGTTTCGTCCCTGGGTGGGCTTGAACCACCATCCTTTCGATTAACAGTCGAACACGCTAACCAATTGCGCCACAGAGACTTTGTTCCACTGAGTACAAGCATTTTTTTCCCGCGTCCCGTCATGTACATTTAAAATCGATATAGTTGATGAATGCATTTGGACATATTTTTATAGTTTTATTTAGGCTATCATGCAATAACAGAGAAGCAAGCTGGGAGAACAAAGCGGCTGCAGAATGAGAGGAGGCAACAGAGGCTTGGGTCATCCAGGACACATTGCCTTCTACACTGAGCCCATGCTACCGTTTGAAGCTTTTTGACCATCCAGCAGTTACTTCATCAAGCCCCACTTGAATTCCATGTCCCCAGGGTATCTGGAGAGCAATAGATTGTTTCGTCCCTGGGTGGGCTTGAACCACCATCCTTTCGATTAACAGTCGAACGCGCTAACCAATTGCGCCACAGAGACTTTGTTCCACTGAGTACAAGCATTTTTTTCCCGCGTCCCGTCATGTACATTTAAAATCGATATAGTTGATGAATGCATTTGGACATATTTTTATAGTTTTATTTAGGCTATCATGCAATAACAGAGAAGCAAGCTGGGAGAACAAAGCGGCTGCAGAATGAGAGGAGGCAACAGAGGCTTGGGTCCTCCAGGACACATCGCCTTTCACACTGAGCCCATGCTACCTTTTGAAGCTTTTTGACCATCCAGCAGTTACTTCATCAAGCCCCACTTGAATTCCATGTCCCCAGGGTATCTGGAGAGCAATAGATTGTTTCGTCCCTGGGTGGGCTTGAACCACCATCCTTTCGATTAACAGTCGAACGCGCTAACCAATTGCGCCACAGAGACTTTGTTCCACTGAGTACAAGCATTTTTTTCCCGCGTCCCGTCATGTACATTTAAAATCGATATAGTTGATGAATGCATTTGGACATATTTTTATAGTTTTATTTAGGCTATCATGCAATAACAGAGAAGCAAGCTGGGAGAACAAAGCGGCTGCAGAATGAGAGGAGGCAACAGAGGCTTGGGTCATCCAGGACACATCGCCTTTCACACTGAGCCCATGCTACCTTTTGAAGCTTTTTGACCATCCAGCAGTTACTTCATCAAGCCCCACTTGAATTCCATGTCCCCAGGGTATCTGGAGAGCAATAGATTGTTTCGTCCCTGGGTGGGCTTGAACCACCATCCTTTCGATTAACAGTCGAACACGCTAACCAATTGCGCCACAGAGACTTTGTTCCACTGAGTACAAGCATTTTTTTCCCGCGTCCCGTCATGTACATTTAAAATCGATATAGTTGATGAATGCATTTGGACATATTTTTATAGTTTTATTTAGGCTATCATGCAATAACAGAGAAGCAAGCTGGGAGAACAAAGCGGCTGCAGAATGAGAGGAGGCAACAGAGGCTTGGGTCATCCAGGACACATTGCCTTCTACACTGAGCCCATGCTACCTTTTGAAGCTTTTTGACCATCCAGCAGTTACTTCATCAAGCCCCACTTGAATTCCATGTCCCCAGGGTATCTGGAGAGCAATAGATTGTTTCGTCCCTGGGTGGGCTTGAACCACCATCCTTTCGATTAACAGTCGAACGCGCTAACCAATTGCGCCACAGAGACTTTGTTCCACTGAGTACAAGCATTTTTTTCCCGCGTCCCGTCATGTACATTTAAAATCGATATAGTTGATGAATGCATTTGGACATATTTTTATAGTTTTATTTAGGCTATCATGCAATAACAGAGAAGCAAGCTGGGAGAACAAAGCGGCTGCAGAATGAGAGGAGGCAACAGAGGCTTGGGTCATCCAGGACACGTTGCCTTCTACACTGAGCCCATGCTACCTTTTGAAGCTTTTTGACCATCCAGCAGTTACTTCATCAAGCCCCACTTGAATTCCATGTCCCCAGGGTATCTGGAGAGCAATAGATTCTTTCGTCCCTGGGTGGGCTTGAACCACCATCCTTTCGATTAACAGTCGAACGCGCTAACCAATTGCGCCACAGAGACTTTGTTCCACTGAGTACAAGCATTTTTTTCCCGCGTCCCGTCATGTACATTTAAAATCGATATAGTTGATGAATGCATTTGGACATATTTTTATAGTTTTATTTAGGCTATCATGCAATAACAGAGAAGCAAGCTGGGAGAACAAAGCGGCTGCAGAATGAGAGGAGGCAACAAAATGAGAGGAGGCAACAGAGGCTTGGGGTCATCCAGGACACGTTGCCTTCTACACTGAGCCCATGCTACCTTTTGAAGCTTTTTGACCATCCAGCAGTTACTTCATCAAGCCCCACTTGAATTCCATGTCCCCAGGGTATCTGGAGAGCAATAGATTGTTTCGTCCCTGGGTGGGCTTGAACCACCATCCTTTCGATTAACAGTCGAACGCGCTAACCAATTGCGCCACAGAGACTTTGTTCCACTGAGTACAAGCATTTTTTTCCCGCGTCCCGTCATGTACATTTAAAATCGATATAGTTGATGAATGCATTTGGACATATTTTTATAGTTTTATTTAGGCTATCATGCAATAACAGAGAAGCAAGCTGGGAGAACAAAGCGGCTGCAGAATGAGAGGAGGCAACAAAATGAGAGGAGGCAACAGAGGCTTGGGGTCATCCAGGACACGTTGCCTTCTACACTGAGCCCATGCTACCTTTTGAAGCTTTTTGACCATCCAGCAGTTACTTCATCAAGCCCCACTTGAATTCCATGTCCCCAGGGTATCTGGAGAGCAATAGATTGTTTCGTCCCTGGGTGGGCTTGAACCACCATCCTTTCGATTAACAGTCGAACGCGCTAACCAATTGCGCCACAGAGACTTTGTTCCACTGAGTACAAGCATTTTTTTCCCGCGTCCCGTCATGTACATTTAAAATCGATATAGTTGATGAATGCATTTGGACATATTTTTATAGTTTTATTTAGGCTATCATGCAATAACAGAGAAGCAAGCTGGGAGAACAAAGCGGCTGCAGAATGAGAGGAGGCAACAAAATGAGAGGAGGCAACAGAGGCTTGGGGTCATCCAGGACACGTTGCCTTCTACACTGAGCCCATGCTACCTTTTGAAGCTTTTTGACCATCCAGCAGTTACTTCATCAAGCCCCACTTGAATTCCATGTCCCCAGGGTATCTGGAGAGCAATAGATTGTTTCGTCCCTGGGTGGGCTTGAACCACCATCCTTTCGATTAACAGTCGAACGCGCTAACCAATTGCGCCACAGAGACTTTGTTCCACTGAGTACAAGCATTTTTTTCCCGCGTCCCGTCATGTACATTTAAAATCGATATAGTTGATGAATGCATTTGGACATATTTTTATAGTTTTATTTAGGCTATCATGCAATAACAGAGAAGCAAGCTGGGAGAACAAAGCGGCTGCAGAATGAGAGGAGGCAACAAAATGAGAGGAGGCAACAGAGGCTTGGGGTCATCCAGGACACGTTGCCTTCTACACTGAGCCCATGCTACCTTTTGAAGCTTTTTGACCATCCAGCAGTTACTTCATCAAGCCCCACTTGAATTCCATGTCCCCAGGGTATCTGGAGAGCAATAGATTGTTTCGTCCCTGGGTGGGCTTGAACCACCATCCTTTCGATTAACAGTCGAACGCGCTAACCAATTGCGCCACAGAGACTTTGTTCCACTGAGTACAAGCATTTTTTTCCCGCGTCCCGTCATGTACATTTAAAATCGATATAGTTGATGAATGCATTTGGACATATTTTTATAGTTTTATTTAGGCTATCATGCAATAACAGAGAAGCAAGCTGGGAGAACAAAGCGGCTGCAGAATGAGAGGAGGCAACAAAATGAGAGGAGGCAACAGAGGCTTGGGGTCATCCAGGACACGTTGCCTTCTACACTGAGCCCATGCTACCTTTTGAAGCTTTTTGACCATCCAGCAGTTACTTCATCAAGCCCCACTTGAATTCCATGTCCCCAGGGTATCTGGAGAGCAATAGATTGTTTCGTCCCTGGGTGGGCTTGAACCACCATCCTTTCGATTAACAGTCGAACGCACTAACCAATTGCGCCACAGAGACTTTGTTCCACTGAGTACAAGCATTTTTTTCCCGCGTCCCGTCATGTACATTTAAAATCGATATAGTTGATGAATGCATTTGGACATATTTTTATAGTTTTATTTAGGCTATCATGCAATAACAGAGAAGCAAGCTGGGAGAACAAAGCGGCTGCAGAATGAGAGGAGGCAACAAAATGAGAGGAGGCAACAGAGGCTTGGGGTCATCCAGGACACGTTGCCTTCTACACTGAGCCCATGCTACCTTTTGAAGCTTTTTGACCATCCAGCAGTTACTTCATCAAGCCCCACTTGAATTCCATGTCCCCAGGGTATCTGGAGAGCAATAGATTGTTTCGTCCCTGGGTGGGCTTGAACCACCATCCTTTCGATTAACAGTCGAACGCGCTAACCAATTGCGCCACAGAGACTTTGTTCCACTGAGTACAAGCATTTTTTTCCCGCGTCCCGTCATGTACATTTAAAATCGATATAGTTGATGAATGCATTTGGACATATTTTTATAGTTTTATTTAGGCTATCATGCAATAACAGAGAAGCAAGCTGGGAGAACAAAGCGGCTGCAGAATGAGAGGAGTCAACAGAGGCTTGGGTCATCCAGGACACGTTGCCTTCTACACTGAGCCCATGCTACCTTTTGAAGCTTTTTGACCATCCAGCAGTTACTTCATCAAGCCCCACTTGAATTCCATGTCCCCAGGGTATCTGGAGAGCAATAGATTGTTTCGTCCCTGGGTGGGCTTGAACCACCATCCTTTCGATTAACAGTCGAACGCGCTAACCAATTGCGCCACAGAGACTTTGTTCCACTGAGTACAAGCATTTTTTTCCCGCGTCCCGTCATGTACATTTAAAATCGATATAGTTGATGAATGCATTTGGACATATTTTTATAGTTTTATTTAGGCTATCATGCAATAACAGAGAAGCAAGCTGGGAGAACAAAGCGGCTGCAGAATGAGAGGAGGCAACAAAATGAGAGGAGGCAACAGAGGCTTGGGGTCATCCAGGACACGTTGCCTTCTACACTGAGCCCATGCTACCTTTTGAAGCTTTTTGACCATCCAGCAGTTACTTCATCAAGCCCCACTTGAATTCCATGTCCCCAGGGTATCTGGAGAGCAATAGATTGTTTCGTCCCTGGGTGGGCTTGAACCACCATCCTTTCGATTAACAGTCGAACGCGCTAACCAATTGCGCCACAGAGACTTTGTTCCACTGAGTACAAGCATTTTTTTCCCGCGTCCCGTCATGTACATTTAAAATCGATATAGTTGATGAATGCATTTGGACATATTTTTATAGTTTTATTTAGGCTATCATGCAATAACAGAGAAGCAAGCTGGGAGAACAAAGCGGCTGCAGAATGAGAGGAGGCAACAGAGGCTTGGGTCATCCAGGACACATCGCCTTTCACACTGAGCCCATGCTACCTTTTGAAGCTTTTTGACCATCCAGCAGTTACTTCATCAAGCCCCACTTGAATTCCATGTCCCCAGGGTATCTGGAGAGCAATAGATTGTTTCGTCCCTGGGTGGGCTTGAACCACCATCCTTTCGATTAACAGTCGAACGCGCTAACCAATTGCGCCACAGAGACTTTGTTCCACTGAGTACAAGCATTTTTTTCCCGCGTCCCGTCATGTACATTTAAAATCGATATAGTTGATGAATGCATTTGGACATATTTTTATAGTTTTATTTAGGCTATCATGCAATAACAGAGAAGCAAGCTGGGAGAACAAAGCGGCTGCAGAATGAGAGGAGGCAACAAAATGAGAGGAGGCAACAGAGGCTTGGGGTCATCCAGGACACGTTGCCTTCTACACTGAGCCCATGCTACCTTTTGAAGCTTTTTGACCATCCAGCAGTTACTTCATCAAGCCCCACTTGAATTCCATGTCCCCAGGGTATCTGGAGAGCAATAGATTGTTTCGTCCCTGGGTGGGCTTGAACCACCATCCTTTCGATTAACAGTCGAACGCGCTAACCAATTGCGCCACAGAGACTTTGTTCCACTGAGTACAAGCATTTTTTTCCCGCGTCCCGTCATGTACATTTAAAATCGATATAGTTGATGAATGCATTTGGACATATTTTTATAGTTTTATTTAGGCTATCATGCAATAACAGAGAAGCAAGCTGGGAGAACAAAGCGGCTGCAGAATGAGAGGAGGCAACAAAATGAGAGGAGGCAACAGAGGCTTGGGGTCATCCAGGACACGTTGCCTTCTACACTGAGCCCATGCTACCTTTTGAAGCTTTTTGACCATCCAGCAGTTACTTCATCAAGCCCCACTTGAATTCCATGTCCCCAGGGTATCTGGAGAGCAATAGATTGTTTCGTCCCTGGGTGGGCTTGAACCACCATCCTTTCGATTAACAGTCGAACGCACTAACCAATTGCGCCACAGAGACTTTGTTCCACTGAGTACAAGCATTTTTTTCCCGCGTCCCGTCATGTACATTTAAAATCGATATAGTTGATGAATGCATTTGGACATATTTTTATAGTTTTATTTAGGCTATCATGCAATAACAGAGAAGCAAGCTGGGAGAACAAAGCGGCTGCAGAATGAGAGGAGGCAACAAAATGAGAGGAGGCAACAGAGGCTTGGGGTCATCCAGGACACGTTGCCTTCTACACTGAGCCCATGCTACCTTTTGAAGCTTTTTGACCATCCAGCAGTTACTTCATCAAGCCCCACTTGAATTCCATGTCCCCAGGGTATCTGGAGAGCAATAGATTGTTTCGTCCATGGGTGGGCTTGAACCACCATCCTTTCGATTAACAGTCGAACGCGCTAACCAATTGCGCCACAGAGACTTTGTTCCACTGAGTACAAGCATTTTTTTCCCGCGTCCCGTCATGTACATTTAAAATCGATATAGTTGATGAATGCATTTGGACATATTTTTATAGTTTTATTTAGGCTATCATGCAATAACAGAGAAGCAAGCTGGGAGAACAAAGCGGCTGCAGAATGAGAGGAGTCAACAGAGGCTTGGGTCATCCAGGACACGTTGCCTTCTACACTGAGCCCATGCTACCTTTTGAAGCTTTTTGACCATCCAGCAGTTACTTCATCAAGCCCCACTTGAATTCCATGTCCCCAGGGTATCTGGAGAGCAATAGATTGTTTCGTCCCTGGGTGGGCTTGAACCACCATCCTTTCGATTAACAGTCGAACGCGCTAACCAATTGCGCCACAGAGACTTTGTTCCACTGAGTACAAGCATTTTTTTCCCGCGTCCCGTCATGTACATTTAAAATCGATATAGTTGATGAATGCATTTGGACATATTTTTATAGTTTTATTTAGGCTATCATGCAATAACAGAGAAGCAAGCTGGGAGAACAAAGCGGCTGCAGAATGAGAGGAGTCAACAGAGGCTTGGGTCATCCAGGACACGTTGCCTTCTACACTGAGCCCATGCTACCTTTTGAAGCTTTTTGACCATCCAGCAGTTACTTCATCAAGCCCCACTTGAATTCCATGTCCCCAGGGTATCTGGAGAGCAATAGATTGTTTCGTCCCTGGGTGGGCTTGAACCACCATCCTTTCGATTAACAGTCGAACGCGCTAACCAATTGCGCCACAGAGACTTTGTTCCACTGAGTACAAGCATTTTTTTCCCGCGTCCCGTCATGTACATTTAAAATCGATATAGTTGATGAATGCATTTGGACATATTTTTATAGTTTTATTTAGGCTATCATGCAATAACAGAGAAGCAAGCTGGGAGAACAAAGCGGCTGCAGAATGAGAGGAGGCAACAGAGGCTTGGGTCATCCAGGACACGTTGCCTTCTACACTGAGCCCATGCTACCTTTTGAAGCTTTTTGACCATCCAGCAGTTACTTCATCAAGCCCCACTTGAATTCCATGTCCCCAGGGTATCTGGAGAGCAATAGATTGTTTCGTCCCTGGGTGGGCTTGAACCACCATCCTTTCGATTAACAGTCGAACGCGCTAACCAATTGCGCCACAGAGACTTTGTTCCACTGAGTACAAGCATTTTTTTCCCGCGTCCCGTCATGTACATTTAAAATCGATATAGTTGATGAATGCATTTGGACATATTTTTATAGTTTTATTTAGGCTATCATGCAATAACAGAGAAGCAAGCTGGGAGAACAAAGCGGCTGCAGAATGAGAGGAGGCAACAAAATGAGAGGAGGCAACAGAGGCTTGGGGTCATCCAGGACACGTTGCCTTCTACACTGAGCCCATGCTACCTTTTGAAGCTTTTTGACCATCCAGCAGTTACTTCATCAAGCCCCACTTGAATTCCATGTCCCCAGGGTATCTGGAGAGCAATAGATTGTTTCGTCCCTGGGTGGGCTTGAACCACCATCCTTTCGATTAACAGTCGAACGCGCTAACCAATTGCGCCACAGAGACTTTGTTCCACTGAGTACAAGCATTTTTTTCCCGCGTCCCGTCATGTACATTTAAAATCGATATAGTTGATGAATGCATTTGGACATATTTTTATAGTTTTATTTAGGCTATCATGCAATAACAGAGAAGCAAGCTGGGAGAACAAAGCGGCTGCAGAATGAGAGGAGGCAACAGAGGCTTGGGTCATCCAGGACACATCGCCTTTCACACTGAGCCCATGCTACCTTTTGAAGCTTTTTGACCATCCAGCAGTTACTTCATCAAGCCCCACTTGAATTCCATGTCCCCAGGGTATCTGGAGAGCAATAGATTGTTTCGTCCCTGGGTGGGCTTGAACCACCATCCTTTCGATTAACAGTCGAACGCGCTAACCAATTGCGCCACAGAGACTTTGTTCCACTGAGTACAAGCATTTTTTTCCCGCGTCCCGTCATGTACATTTAAAATCGATATAGTTGATGAATGCATTTGGACATATTTTTATAGTTTTATTTAGGCTATCATGCAATAACAGAGAAGCAAGCTGGGAGAACAAAGCGGCTGCAGAATGAGAGGAGGCAACAAAATGAGAGGAGGCAACAGAGGCTTGGGGTCATCCAGGACACGTTGCCTTCTACACTGAGCCCATGCTACCTTTTGAAGCTTTTTGACCATCCAGCAGTTACTTCATCAAGCCCCACTTGAATTCCATGTCCCCAGGGTATCTGGAGAGCAATAGATTGTTTCGTCCCTGGGTGGGCTTGAACCACCATCCTTTCGATTAACAGTCGAACGCGCTAACCAATTGCGCCACAGAGACTTTGTTCCACTGAGTACAAGCATTTTTTTCCCGCGTCCTGTCATGTACATTTAAAATCGATATAGTTGATGAATGCATTTGGACATATTTTTATAGTTTTATTTAGGCTATCATGCAATAACAGAGAAGCAAGATCGTACATTCTTTGCGCCATGATGTATCGAGTCTCAACTTTCCTTTTAAAAAATGAGGTATATTAGTCTGAAATGTTTTGCTTAGTTTGGGCATCTCATTAGCCTTTAGATGCATTTTGTCAAATTTCTGTAACATTAAATACAATGTAATGCAACTATTCTTTCCCAATATGATATTACAGGCTTGGAACCAGTCCAAAACCACTTCTGTCAGAAGTGGGATTTGAACCCACGCCTCCAGAGGAGACTGCGACCTGAACGCAGCGCCTTAGACCGCTCGGCCATCCTGACTTAGGAAGGACAAGAAAGTCTGCGAAAATCATCGAAGACAATAACTCTCAGTGAAAGCTCTTTTTTGTTGTTATTACAACACATAATTCAACGTGCGCATCCATCATTTAAGTCGAAAGAATTTTACTCCGTGGAGTAGTACTGATTTCTTGGATCATTCAGGTCCAGGTCTAGAGTCTGGTCTCAATTGGTCAAGAGTCTGGTCTCAATTGTGTCCGAAGCGAGAGGCATAAACCGGCGCACTGCTTTCAGGATTGTTTTTCCTGCAACCCTCGTTTTGGATGACAATGTTTGACCTTTATTCTGGATTTAAAACAGGTTCCACTGAGATTTGAACTCAGATCACTGGATTCAGAGTCCAGAGTGCTAACCATTACACCATGGAACCACTAAGGATGTTGGTAGACATTTGGTCATATGGCATGAGCATGTATGTTAACTGGGCAGGAAATGGGATGGAGAAGGCATACAAGGGTACCAATGAAAAAGAAGCTAACAAGAACACAATTATATTCCTTTACATATAAAGCACTGCATACTTGGTTTCCCAATATGATATTACGGCCCCGGAACCAGTGAAAAACAACTTCTGTCAGAAGTGGGATTCGAACCCACGCCTCCAGTGGAGACTGCGACCTGAACGCAGCGCCTTGGACCGCTCGGCCATCCTGACATTGAAAAGCCCAAAAGCTGCAGAAATCGTGGTAGATATCATAGATGGTACATGCATTACGTACAAGATCGTACATTCTTTGCGCCATGATGTATCGAGTCTCAACTTTCCTTTTAAAAAATGAGGTATATTAGTCTGAAATGTTTTGCTTAGTTTGGGCATCTCATTAGCCTTTAGATGCATTTTGTCAAATTTCTGTAACATTAAATACAACGTAATGCAACTATTCTTTCCCAATATGATATTACAGGCTTGGAACCAGTCCAAAACCACTTCTGTCAGAAGTGGGATTTGAACCCACGCCTCCAGAGGAGACTGCGACCTGAACGCAGCGCCTTAGACCGCTCGGCCATCCTGACTTAGGAAGGACAAGAAAGTCTGCGAAAATCATCGAAGACAATAACTCTCAGTGAAAGCTCTTTTTTGTTGTTATTACAACACATAATTCAACGTGCGCATCCATCATTTAAG
The DNA here is from genome assembly GCA_038501785.1 of Myoxocephalus aenaeus. Lineage (NCBI taxonomy): Eukaryota > Metazoa > Chordata > Actinopteri > Perciformes > Cottidae > Myoxocephalus > Myoxocephalus aenaeus. Next base: position 2,154,071 of record JBAMJR010000025.1, read on the forward strand.
TCGAAAGAATTTTACTCCGTGGAGTAGTACTCATTTCTTGGATCATTCAGGTCCAGGTCTAGAGTCTGGTCTCAATTGGTCAAGAGTCTGGTCTCAATTGTGTCCGAAGCGAGAGGCATAAACCGGCGCACTGCTTTCAGGATTGTTTTTCCTGCAACCCTCGTTTTGGATGACAATGTTTGACCTTTATTCTGGATTTAAAACAGGTTCCACTGAGATTTGAACTCAGATCACTGGATTCAGAGTCCAGAGTGCTAACCATTACACCATGGAACCACTAAGGATGTTGGTAGACATTTGGTCATATGGCATGAGCATGTATGTTAACTGGGCAGGAAATGGGATGGAGAAGGCATACAAGGGTACCAATGAAAAAGAAGCTAACAAGAACACAATTATATTCCTTTACATATAAAGCACTGCATACTTGGTTTCCCAATATGATATTACGGCCCCGGAACCAGTGAAAAACAACTTCTGTCAGAAGTGGGATTCGAACCCACGCCTCCAGTGGAGACTGCGACCTGAACGCAGCGCCTTGGACCGCTCGGCCATCCTGACATTGAAAAGCCCAAAAGCTGCAGAAATCGTGGTAGATATCATAGATGGTACATGCATTACGTACAAGATCGTACATTCTTTGCGCCATGATGTATCGAGTCTCAACTTTCCTTTTAAAAAATGAGGTATATTAGTCTGAAATGTTTTGCTTAGTTTGGGCATCTCATTAGCCTTTAGATGCATTTTGTCAAATTTCTGTAACATTAAATACAACGTAATGCAACTATTCTTTCCCAATATGATATTACAGGCTTGGAACCAGTCCAAAACCACTTCTGTCAGAAGTGGGATTCGAACCCACGCCTCCAGAGGAGACTGCGACCTGAACGCAGCGCCTTAGACCGCTCGGCCATCCTGACTTAGGAAGGACAAGAAAGTCTGCGAAAATCATCGAAGACAATAACTCTCAGTGAAAGCTCTTTTTTGTTGTTATTACAACACATAATTCAACGTGCGCATCCATCATTTAAGTCGAAAGAATTTTACTCCGTGGAGTAGTACTCATTTCTTGGATCATTCAGGTCCAGGTCTAGAGTCTGGTCTCAATTGGTCAAGAGTCTGGTCTCAATTGTGTCCGAAGCGAGAGGCATAAACCGGCGCACTGCTTTCAGGATTGTTTTTCCTGCAACCCTCGTTTTGGATGACAATGTTTGACCTTTATTCTGGATTTAAAACAGGTTCCACTGAGATTTGAACTCAGATCACTGGATTCAGAGTCCAGAGTGCTAACCATTACACCATGGAACCACTAAGGATGTTGGTAGACATTTGGTCATATGGCATGAGCATGTATGTTAACTGGGCAGGAAATGGGATGGAGAAGGCATACAAGGGTACCAATGAAAAAGAAGCTAACAAGAACACAATTATATTCCTTTACATATAAAGCACTGCATACTTGGTTTCCCAATATGATATTACGGCCCCGGAACCAGTGAAAAACAACTTCTGTCAGAAGTGGGATTCGAACCCACGCCTCCAGTGGAGACTGCGACCTGAACGCAGCGCCTTGGACCGCTCGGCCATCCTGACATTGAAAAGCCCAAAAGCTGCAGAAATCGTGGTAGATATCATAGATGGTACATGCATTACGTACAAGATCGTACATTCTTTGCGCCATGATGTATCGAGTCTCAACTTTCCTTTTAAAAAATGAGGTATATTAGTCTGAAATGTTTTGCTTAGTTTGGGCATCTCATTAGCCTTTAGATGCATTTTGTCAAATTTCTGTAACATTAAATACAACGTAATGCAACTATTCTTTCCCAATATGATATTACAGGCTTGGAACCAGTCCAAAACCACTTCTGTCAGAAGTGGGATTTGAACCCACGCCTCCAGAGGAGACTGCGACCTGAACGCAGCGCCTTAGACCGCTCGGCCATCCTGACTTAGGAAGGACAAGAAAGTCTGCGAAAATCATCGAAGACAATAACTCTCAGTGAAAGCTCTTTTTTGTTGTTATTACAACACATAATTCAACGTGCGCATCCATCATTTAAGTCGAAAGAATTTTACTCCGTGGAGTAGTACTCATTTCTTGGATCATTCAGGTCCAGGTCTAGAGTCTGGTCTCAATTGGTCAAGAGTCTGGTCTCAATTGTGTCCGAAGCGAGAGGCATAAACCGGCGCACTGCTTTCAGGATTGTTTTTCCTGCAACCCTCGTTTTGGATGACAATGTTTGACCTTTATTCTGGATTTAAAACAGGTTCCACTGAGATTTGAACTCAGATCACTGGATTCAGAGTCCAGAGTGCTAACCATTACACCATGGAACCACTAAGGATGTTGGTAGACATTTGGTCATATGGCATGAGCATGTATGTTAACTGGGCAGGAAATGGGATGGAGAAGGCATACAAGGGTACCAATGAAAAAGAAGCTAACAAGAACACAATTATATTCCTTTACATATAAAGCACTGCATACTTGGTTTCCCAATATGATATTACGGCCCCGGAACCAGTGAAAAACAACTTCTGTCAGAAGTGGGATTCGAACCCACGCCTCCAGTGGAGACTGCGACCTGAACGCAGCGCCTTGGACCGCTCGGCCATCCTGACATTGAAAAGCCCAAAAGCTGCAGAAATCGTGGTAGATATCATAGATGGTACATGCATTACGTACAAGATCGTACATTCTTTGCGCCATGATGTATCGAGTCTCAACTTTCCTTTAAAAAAATGAGGTATATTAGTCTGAAATGTTTTGCTTAGTTTGGGCATCTCATTAGCCTTTAGATGCATTTTGTCAAATTTCTGTAACATTAAATACAACGTAATGCAACTATTCTTTCCCAATATGATATTACAGGCTTGGAACCAGTCCAAAACCACTTCTGTCAGAAGTGGGATTTGAACCCACGCCTCCAGAGGAGACTGCGACCTGAACGCAGCGCCTTAGACCGCTCGGCCATCCTGACTTAGGAAGGACAAGAAAGTCTGCGAAAATCATCGAAGACAATAACTCTCAGTGAAAGCTCTTTTTTGTTGTTATTACAACACATAATTCAACGTGCGCATCCATCATTTAAGTCGAAAGAATTTTACTCCGTGGAGTAGTACTCATTTCTTGGATCATTCAGGTCCAGGTCTAGAGTCTGGTCTCAATTGGTCAAGAGTCTGGTCTCAATTGTGTCCGAAGCGAGAGGCATAAACCGGCGCACTGCTTTCAGGATTGTTTTTCCTGCAACCCTCGTTTTGGATGACAATGTTTGACCTTTATTCTGGATTTAAAACAGGTTCCACTGAGATTTGAACTCAGATCACTGGATTCAGAGTCCAGAGTGCTAACCATTACACCATGGAACCACTAAGGATGTTGGTAGACATTTGGTCATATGGCATGAGCATGTATGTTAACTGGGCAGGAAATGGGATGGAGAAGGCATACAAGGGTACCAATGAAAAAGAAGCTAACAAGAACACAATTATATTCCTTTACATATAAAGCACTGCATACTTGGTTTCCCAATATGATATTACGGCCCCGGAACCAGTGAAAAACAACTTCTGTCAGAAGTGGGATTCGAACCCACGCCTCCAGTGGAGACTGCGACCTGAACGCAGCGCCTTGGACCGCTCGGCCATCCTGACATTGAAAAGCCCAAAAGCTGCAGAAATCGTGGTAGATATCATAGATGGTACATGCATTACGTACAAGATCGTACATTCTTTGCGCCATGATGTATCGAGTCTCAACTTTCCTTTTAAAAAATGAGGTATATTAGTCTGAAATGTTTTGCTTAGTTTGGGCATCTCATTAGCCTTTAGATGCATTTTGTCAAATTTCTGTAACATTAAATACAACGTAATGCAACTATTCTTTCCCAATATGATATTACAGGCTTGGAACCAGTCCAAAACCACTTCTGTCAGAAGTGGGATTTGAACCCACGCCTCCAGAGGAGACTGCGACCTGAACGCAGCGCCTTAGACCGCTCGGCCATCCTGACTTAGGAAGGACAAGAAAGTCTGCGAAAATCATCGAAGACAATAACTCTCAGTGAAAGCTCTTTTTTGTTGTTATTACAACACATAATTCAACGTGCGCATCCATCATTTAAGTCGAAAGAATTTTACTCCGTGGAGTAGTACTCATTTCTTGGATCATTCAGGTCCAGGTCTAGAGTCTGGTCTCAATTGGTCAAGAGTCTGGTCTCAATTGTGTCCGAAGCGAGAGGCATAAACCGGCGCACTGCTTTCAGGATTGTTTTTCCTGCAACCCTCGTTTTGGATGACAATGTTTGACCTTTATTCTGGATTTAAAACAGGTTCCACTGTGATTTGAACTCAGATCACTGGATTCAGAGTCCAGAGTGCTAACCATTACACCATGGAACCACTAAGGATGTTGGTAGACATTTGGTCATATGGCATGAGCATGTATGTTAACTGGGCAGGAAATGGGATGGAGAAGGCATACAAGGGTACCAATGAAAAAGAAGCTAACAAGAACACAATTATATTCCTTTACATATAAAGCACTGCATACTTGGTTTCCCAATATGATATTACGGCCCCGGAACCAGTGAAAAACAACTTCTGTCAGAAGTGGGATTCGAACCCACGCCTCCAGTGGAGACTGCGACCTGAACGCAGCGCCTTGGACCGCTCGGCCATCCTGACATTGAAAAGCCCAAAAGCTGCAGAAATCGTGGTAGATATCATAGATGGTACATGCATTACGTACAAGATCGTACATTCTTTGCGCCATGATGTATCGAGTCTCAACTTTCCTTTTAAAAAATGAGGTATATTAGTCTGAAATGTTTTGCTTAGTTTAGCCATCTCATTAGCCTTTAGATGCATTTTGTCAAATTTCTGTAACATTAAATACAACGTAATGCAACTATTCTTTCCCAATATGATATTACAGGCTTGGAACCAGTCCAAAACCACTTCTGTCAGAAGTGGGATTTGAACCCACGCCTCCAGAGGAGACTGCGACCTGAACGCAGCGCCTTAAACCGCTCGGCCATCCTGACTTAGGAAGGAAAAGAAAGTCTGCGAAAATCATCGAAGACAATAACTCTCAGTGAAAGCTCTTTTTTGTTGTTATTACAACACATAATTCAACGTGCGCATCCATCATTTAAGTCGAAAGAATTTTACTCCGTGGAGTAGTACTCATTTCTTGGATCATTCAGGTCCAGGTCTAGAGTCTGGTCTCAATTGGTCAAGAGTCTGGTCTCAATTGTGTCCGAAGCGAGAGGCATAAACCGGCGCACTGCTTTCAGGATTGTTTTTCCTGCAACCCTCGTTTTGGATGACAATGTTTGACCTTTATTCTGGATTTAAAACAGGTTCCACTGAGATTTGACCTCAGATCACTGGATTCAGAGTCCAGAGTGCTAACCATTACACCATGGAACCACTAAGGATGTTGGTAGACATTTGGTCATATGGCATGAGCATGTATGTTAACTGGGCAGGAAATGGGATGGAGAAGGCATACAAGGGTACCAATGAAAAAGAAGCTAACAAGAACACAATTATATTCCTTTACATATAAAGCACTGCATACTTGGTTTCCCAATATGATATTACGGCCCCGGAACCAGTGAAAAACAACTTCTGTCAGAAGTGGGATTCGAACCCACGCCTCCAGTGGAGACTGCGACCTGAACGCAGCGCCTTGGACCGCTCGGCCATCCTGACATTGAAAAGCCCAAAAGCTGCAGAAATCGTGGTAGATATCATAGATGGTACATGCATTACGTACAAGATCGTACATTCTTTGCGCCATGATGTATCGAGTCTCAACTTTCCTTTTAAAAAATGAGGTATATTAGTCTGAAATGTTTTGCTTAGTTTGGGCATCTCATTAGCCTTTAGATGCATTTTGTCAAATTTCTGTAACATTAAATACAACGTAATGCAACTATTCTTTCCCAATATGATATTACAGGCTTGGAACCAGTCCAAAACCACTTCTGTCAGAAGTGGGATTTGAACCCACGCCTCCAGAGGAGACTGCGACCTGAACGCAGCGCCTTAGACCGCTCGGCCATCCTGACTTAGGAAGGACAAGAAAGTCTGCGAAAATCATCGAAGACAATAACTCTCAGTGAAAGCTCTTTTTTGTTGTTATTACAACACATAATTCAACGTGCGCATCCATCATTTAAGTCGAAAGAATTTTACTCCGTGGAGTAGTACTCATTTCTTGGATCATTCAGGTCCAGGTCTAGAGTCTGGTCTCAATTGGTCAAGAGTCTGGTCTCAATTGTGTCCGAAGCGAGAGGCATAAACCGGCGCACTGCTTTCAGGATTGTTTTTCCTGCAACCCTCGTTTTGGATGACAATGTTTGACCTTTATTCTGGATTTAAAACAGGTTCCACTGAGATTTGAACTCAGATCACTGGATTCAGAGTCCAGAGTGCTAACCATTACACCATGGAACCACTAAGGATGTTGGTAGACATTTGGTCATATGGCATGAGCATGTATGTTAACTGGGCAGGAAATGGGATGGAGAAGGCATACAAGGGTACCAATGAAAAAGAAGCTAACAAGAACACAATTATATTCCTTTACATATAAAGCACTGCATACTTGGTTTCCCAATATGATATTACGGCCCCGGAACCAGTCCAAAACCACTTCTGTCAGAAGTGGGATTCGAACCCACGCCTCCAGTGGAGACTGCGACCTGAACGCAGCGCCTTGGACCGCTCGGCCATCCTGACATTGAAAAGCCCAAAAGCTGCAGAAATCGTGGTAGATATCATAGATGGTACATGCATTACGTACAAGATCGTACATTCTTTGCGCCATGATGTATCGAGTCTCAACTTTCCTTTTAAAAAATGAGGTATATTAGTCTGAAATGTTTTGCTTAGTTTGGGCATCTCATTAGCCTTTAGATGCATTTTGTCAAATTTCTGTAACATTAAATACAACGTAATGCAACTATTCTTTCCCAATATGATATTACAGGCTTGGAACCAGTCCAAAACCACTTCTGTCAGAAGTGGGATTTGAACCCACGCCTCCAGAGGAGACTGCGACCTGAACGCAGCGCCTTAGACCGCTCGGCCATCCTGACTTAGGAAGGACAAGAAAGTCTGCGAAAATCATCGAAGACAATAACTCTCAGTGAAAGCTCTTTTTTGTTGTTATTACAACACATAATTCAACGTGCGCATCCATCATTTAAGTCGAAAGAATTTTACTCCGTGGAGTAGTACTCATTTCTTGGATCATTCAGGTCCAGGTCTAGAGTCTGGTCTCAATTGGTCAAGAGTCTGGTCTCAATTGTGTCCGAAGCGAGAGGCATAAACCGGCGCACTGCTTTCAGGATTGTTTTTCCTGCAACCCTCGTTTTGGATGACAATGTTTGACCTTTATTCTGGATTTAAAACAGGTTCCACTGAGATTTGAACTCAGATCACTGGATTCAGAGTCCAGAGTGCTAACCATTACACCATGGAACCACTAAGGATGTTGGTAGACATTTGGTCATATGGCATGAGCATGTATGTTAACTGGGCAGGAAATGGGATGGAGAAGGCATACAAGGGTACCAATGAAAAAGAAGCTAACAAGAACACAATTATATTCCTTTACATATAAAGCACTGCATACTTGGTTTCCCAATATGATATTACGGCCCCGGAACCAGTGAAAAACAACTTCTGTCAGAAGTGGGATTCGAACCCACGCCTCCAGTGGAGACTGCGACCTGAACGCAGCGCCTTGGACCGCTCGGCCATCCTGACATTGAAAAGCCCAAAAGCTGCAGAAATCGTGGTAGATATCATAGATGGTACATGCATTACGTACAAGATCGTACATTCTTTGCGCCATGATGTATCGAGTCTCAACTTTCCTTTTAAAAAATGAGGTATATTAGTCTGAAATGTTTTGCTTAGTTTGGGCATCTCATTAGCCTTTAGATGCATTTTGTCAAATTTCTGTAACATTAAATACAACGTAATGCAACTATTCTTTCCCAATATGATATTACAGGCTTGGAACCAGTCCAAAACCACTTCTGTCAGAAGTGGGATTTGAACCCACGCCTCCAGAGGAGACTGCGACCTGAACGCAGCGCCTTAGACCGCTCGGCCATCCTGACTTAGGAAGGACAAGAAAGTCTGCGAAAATCATCGAAGACAATAACTCTCAGTGAAAGCTCTTTTTTGTTGTTATTACAACACATAATTCAACGTGCGCATCCATCATTTAAGTCGAAAGAATTTTACTCCGTGGAGTAGTACTCATTTCTTGGATCATTCAGGTCCAGGTCTAGAGTCTGGTCTCAATTGGTCAAGAGTCTGGTCTCAATTGTGTCCGAAGTGAGAGGCATAAACCGGCGCACTGCTTTCAGGATTGTTTTTCCTGCAACCCTCGTTTTGGATGACAATGTTTGACCTTTATTCTGGATTTAAAACAGGTTCCACTGAGATTTTAACTCAGATCACTGGATTCAGAGTCCAGAGTGCTAACCATTACACCATGGAACCACTAAGGATGTTGGTAGACATTTGGTCATATGGCATGAGCATGTATGTTAACTGGGCAGGAAATGGGATGGAGAAGGCATACAAGGGTACCAATGAAAAAGAAGCTAACAAGAACACAATTATATTCCTTTACATATAAAGCACTGCATACTTGGTTTCCCAATATGATATTACGGCCCCGGAACCAGTGAAAAACAACTTCTGTCAGAAGTGGGATTCGAACCCACGCCTCCAGTGGAGACTGCGACCTGAACGCAGCGCCTTGGACCGCTCGGCCATCCTGACATTGAAAAGCCCAAAAGCTGCAGAAATCGTGGTAGATATCATAGATGGTACATGCATTACGTACAAGATCGTACATTCTTTGCGCCATGATGTATCGAGTCTCAACTTTCCTTTTAAAAAATGAGGTATATTAGTCTGAAATGTTTTGCTTAGTTTGGGCATCTCATTAGCCTTTAGATGCATTTTGTCAAATTTCTGTAACATTAAATACAACGTAATGCAACTATTCTTTCCCAATATGATATTACAGGCTTGGAACCAGTCCAAAACCACTTCTGTCAGAAGTGGGATTTGAACCCACGCCTCCAGAGGAGACTGCGACCTGAACGCAGCGCCTTAGACCGCTCGGCCATCCTGACTTAGGAAGGACAAGAAAGTCTGCGAAAATCATCGAAGACAATAACTCTCAGTGAAAGCTCTTTTTTGTTGTTATTACAACACATAATTCAACGTGCGCATCCATCATTTAAGTCGAAAGAATTTTACTCCGTGGAGTAGTACTCATTTCTTGGATCATTCAGGTCCAGGTCTAGAGTCTGGTCTCAATTGGTCAAGAGTCTGGTCTCAATTGTGTCCGAAGCGAGAGGCATAAACCGGCGCACTGCTTTCAGGATTGTTTTTCCTGCAACCCTCGTTTTGGATGACAATGTTTGACCTTTATTCTGGATTTAAAACAGGTTCCACTGTGATTTGAACTCAGATCACTGGATTCAGAGTCCAGAGTGCTAACCATTACACCATGGAACCACTAAGGATGTTGGTAGACATTTGGTCATATGGCATGAGCATGTATGTTAACTGGGCAGGAAATGGGATGGAGAAGGCATACAAGGGTACCAATGAAAAAGAAGCTAACAAGAACACAATTATATTCCTTTACATATAAAGCACTGCATACTTGGTTTCCCAATATGATATTACGGCCCCGGAACCAGTGAAAAACAACTTCTGTCAGAAGTGGGATTCGAACCCACGCCTCCAGTGGAGACTGCGACCTGAACGCAGCGCCTTGGACCGCTCGGCCATCCTGACATTGAAAAGCCCAAAAGCTGCAGAAATCGTGGTAGATATCATAGATGGTACATGCATTACGTACAAGATCGTACATTCTTTGCGCCATGATGTATCGAGTCTCAACTTTCCTTTTAAAAAATGAGGTATATTAGTCTGAAATGTTTTGCTTAGTTTAGCCATCTCATTAGCCTTTAGATGCATTTTGTCAAATTTCTGTAACATTAAATACAACGTAATGCAACTATTCTTTCCCAATATGATATTACAGGCTTGGAACCAGTCCAAAACCACTTCTGTCAGAAGTGGGATTTGAACCCACGCCTCCAGAGGAGACTGCGACCTGAACGCAGCGCCTTAAACCGCTCGGCCATCCTGACTTAGGAAGGAAAAGAAAGTCTGCGAAAATCATCGAAGACAATAACTCTCAGTGAAAGCTCTTTTTTGTTGTTATTACAACACATAATTCAACGTGCGCATCCATCATTTAAGTCGAAAGAATTTTACTCCGTGGAGTAGTACTCATTTCTTGGATCATTCAGGTCCAGGTCTAGAGTCTGGTCTCAATTGGTCAAGAGTCTGGTCTCAATTGTGTCCGAAGCGAGAGGCATAAACCGGCGCACTGCTTTCAGGATTGTTTTTCCTGCAACCCTCGTTTTGGATGACAATGTTTGACCTTTATTCTGGATTTAAAACAGGTTCCACTGAGATTTGACCTCAGATCACTGGATTCAGAGTCCAGAGTGCTAACCATTACACCATGGAACCACTAAGGATGTTGGTAGACATTTGGTCATATGGCATGAGCATGTATGTTAACTGGGCAGGAAATGGGATGGAGAAGGCATACAAGGGTACCAATGAAAAAGAAGCTAACAAGAACACAATTATATTCCTTTACATATAAAGCACTGCATACTTGGTTTCCCAATATGATATTACGGCCCCGGAACCAGTGAAAAACAACTTCTGTCAGAAGTGGGATTCGAACCCACGCCTCCAGTGGAGACTGCGACCTGAACGCAGCGCCTTGGACCGCTCGGCCATCCTGACATTGAAAAGCCCAAAAGCTGCAGAAATCGTGGTAGATATCATAGATGGTACATGCATTACGTACAAGATCGTACATTCTTTGCGCCATGATGTATCGAGTCTCAACTTTCCTTTTAAAAAATGAGGTATATTAGTCTGAAATGTTTTGCTTAGTTTGGGCATCTCATTAGCCTTTAGATGCATTTTGTCAAATTTCTGTAACATTAAATACAACGTAATGCAACTATTCTTTCCCAATATGATATTACAGGCTTGGAACCAGTCCAAAACCACTTCTGTCAGAAGTGGGATTTGAACCCACGCCTCCAGAGGAGACTGCGACCTGAACGCAGCGCCTTAGACCGCTCGGCCATCCTGACTTAGGAAGGACAAGAAAGTCTGCGAAAATCATCGAAGACAATAACTCTCAGTGAAAGCTCTTTTTTGTTGTTATTACAACACATAATTCAACGTGCGCATCCATCATTTAAGTCGAAAGAATTTTACTCCGTGGAGTAGTACTCATTTCTTGGATCATTCAGGTCCAGGTCTAGAGTCTGGTCTCAATTGGTCAAGAGTCTGGTCTCAATTGTGTCCGAAGCGAGAGGCATAAACCGGCGCACTGCTTTCAGGATTGTTTTTCCTGCAACCCTCGTTTTGGATGACAATGTTTGACCTTTATTCTGGATTTAAAACAGGTTCCACTGAGATTTGAACTCAGATCACTGGATTCAGAGTCCAGAGTGCTAACCATTACACCATGGAACCACTAAGGATGTTGGTAGACATTTGGTCATATGGCATGAGCATGTATGTTAACTGGGCAGGAAATGGGATGGAGAAGGCATACAAGGGTACCAATGAAAAAGAAGCTAACAAGAACACAATTATATTCCTTTACATATAAAGCACTGCATACTTGGTTTCCCAATATGATATTACGGCCCCGGAACCAGTCCAAAACCACTTCTGTCAGAAGTGGGATTCGAACCCACGCCTCCAGTGGAGACTGCGACCTGAACGCAGCGCCTTGGACCGCTCGGCCATCCTGACATTGAAAAGCCCAAAAGCTGCAGAAATCGTGGTAGATATCATAGATGGTACATGCATTACGTACAAGATCGTACATTCTTTGCGCCATGATGTATCGAGTCTCAACTTTCCTTTTAAAAAATGAGGTATATTAGTCTGAAATGTTTTGCTTAGTTTGGGCATCTCATTAGCCTTTAGATGCATTTTGTCAAATTTCTGTAACATTAAATACAACGTAATGCAACTATTCTTTCCCAATATGATATTACAGGCTTGGAACCAGTCCAAAACCACTTCTGTCAGAAGTGGGATTTGAACCCACGCCTCCAGAGGAGACTGCGACCTGAACGCAGCGCCTTAGACCGCTCGGCCATCCTGACTTAGGAAGGACAAGAAAGTCTGCGAAAATCATCGAAGACAATAACTCTCAGTGAAAGCTCTTTTTTGTTGTTATTACAACACATAATTCAACGTGCGCATCCATCATTTAAGTCGAAAGAATTTTACTCCGTGGAGTAGTACTCATTTCTTGGATCATTCAGGTCCAGGTCTAGAGTCTGGTCTCAATTGGTCAAGAGTCTGGTCTCAATTGTGTCCGAAGCGAGAGGCATAAACCGGCGCACTGCTTTCAGGATTGTTTTTCCTGCAACCCTCGTTTTGGATGACAATGTTTGACCTTTATTCTGGATTTAAAACAGGTTCCACTGAGATTTGAACTCAGATCACTGGATTCAGAGTCCAGAGTGCTAACCATTACACCATGGAACCACTAAGGATGTTGGTAGACATTTGGTCATATGGCATGAGCATGTATGTTAACTGGGCAGGAAATGGGATGGAGAAGGCATACAAGGGTACCAATGAAAAAGAAGCTAACAAGAACACAATTATATTCCTTTACATATAAAGCACTGCATACTTGGTTTCCCAATATGATATTACGGCCCCGGAACCAGTGAAAAACAACTTCTGTCAGAAGTGGGATTCGAACCCACGCCTCCAGTGGAGACTGCGACCTGAACGCAGCGCCTTGGACCGCTCGGCCATCCTGACATTGAAAAGCCCAAAAGCTGCAGAAATCGTGGTAGATATCATAGATGGTACATGCATTACGTACAAGATCGTACATTCTTTGCGCCATGATGTATCGAGTCTCAACTTTCCTTTTAAAAAATGAGGTATATTAGTCTGAAATGTTTTGCTTAGTTTGGGCATCTCATTAGCCTTTAGATGCATTTTGTCAAATTTCTGTAACATTAAATACAACGTAATGCAACTATTCTTTCCCAATATGATATTACAGGCTTGGAACCAGTCCAAAACCACTTCTGTCAGAAGTGGGATTTGAACCCACGCCTCCAGAGGAGACTGCGACCTGAACGCAGCGCCTTAGACCGCTCGGCCATCCTGACTTAGGAAGGACAAGAAAGTCTGCGAAAATCATCGAAGACAATAACTCTCAGTGAAAGCTCTTTTTTGTTGTTATTACAACACATAATTCAACGTGCGCATCCATCATTTAAGTCGAAAGAATTTTACTCCGTGGAGTAGTACTCATTTCTTGGATCATTCAGGTCCAGGTCTAGAGTCTGGTCTCAATTGGTCAAGAGTCTGGTCTCAATTGTGTCCGAAGTGAGAGGCATAAACCGGCGCACTGCTTTCAGGATTGTTTTTCCTGCAACCCTCGTTTTGGATGACAATGTTTGACCTTTATTCTGGATTTAAAACAGGTTCCACTGAGATTTTAACTCAGATCACTGGATTCAGAGTCCAGAGTGCTAACCATTACACCATGGAACCACTAAGGATGTTGGTAGACATTTGGTCATATGGCATGAGCATGTATGTTAACTGGGCAGGAAATGGGATGGAGAAGGCATACAAGGGTACCAATGAAAAAGAAGCTAACAAGAACACAATTATATTCCTTTACATATAAAGCACTGCATACTTGGTTTCCCAATATGATATTACGGCCCCGGAACCAGTGAAAAACAACTTCTGTCAGAAGTGGGATTCGAACCCACGCCTCCAGTGGAGACTGCGACCTGAACGCAGCGCCTTGGACCGCTCGGCCATCCTGACATTGAAAAGCCCAAAAGCTGCAGAAATCGTGGTAGATATCATAGATGGTACATGCATTACGTACAAGATCGTACATTCTTTGCGCCATGATGTATCGAGTCTCAACTTTCCTTTTAAAAAATGAGGTATATTAGTCTGAAATGTTTTGCTTAGTTTGGGCATCTCATTAGCCTTTAGATGCATTTTGTCAAATTTCTGTAACATTAAATACAACGTAATGCAACTATTCTTTCCCAATATGATATTACAGGCTTGGAACCAGTCCAAAACCACTTCTGTCAGAAGTGGGATTTGAACCCACGCCTCCAGAGGAGACTGCGACCTGAACGCAGCGCCTTAGACCGCTCGGCCATCCTGACTTAGGAAGGACAAGAAAGTCTGCGAAAATCATCGAAGACAATAACTCTCAGTGAAAGCTCTTTTTTGTTGTTATTACAACACATAATTCAACGTGCGCATCCATCATTTAAGTCGAAAGAATTTTACTCCGTGGAGTAGTACTCATTTCTTGGATCATTCAGGTCCAGGTCTAGAGTCTGGTCTCAATTGGTCAAGAGTCTGGTCTCAATTGTGTCCGAAGCGAGAGGCATAAACCGGCGCACTGCTTTCAGGATTGTTTTTCCTGCAACCCTCGTTTTGGATGACAATGTTTGACCTTTATTCTGGATTTAAAACAGGTTCCACTGAGATTTGAACTCAGATCACTGGATTCAGAGTCCAGAGTGCTAACCATTACACCATGGAACCACTAAGGATGTTGGTAGACATTTGGTCATATGGCATGAGCATGTATGTTAACTGGGCAGGAAATGGGATGGAGAAGGCATACAAGGGTACCAATGAAAAAGAAGCTAACAAGAACACAATTATATTCCTTTACATATAAAGCACTGCATACTTGGTTTCCCAATATGATATTACGGCCCCGGAACCAGTGAAAAACAACTTCTGTCAGAAGTGGGATTCGAACCCACGCCTCCAGTGGAGACTGCGACCTGAACGCAGCGCCTTGGACCGCTCGGCCATCCTGACATTGAAAAGCCCAAAAGCTGCAGAAATCGTGGTAGATATCATAGATGGTACATGCATTACGTACAAGATCGTACATTCTTTGCGCCATGATGTATCGAGTCTCAACTTTCCTTTTAAAAAATGAGGTATATTAGTCTGAAATGTTTTGCTTAGTTTGGGCATCTCATTAGCCTTTAGATGCATTTTGTCAAATTTCTGTAACATTAAATACAACGTAATGCAACTATTCTTTCCCAATATGATATTACAGGCTTGGAACCAGTCCAAAACCACTTCTGTCAGAAGTGGGATTTGAACCCACGCCTCCAGAGGAGACTGCGACCTGAACGCAGCGCCTTAGACCGCTCGGCCATCCTGACTTAGGAAGGACAAGAAAGTCTGCGAAAATCATCGAAGACAATAACTCTCAGTGATAGCTCTTTTTTGTTGTTATTACAACACATAATTCAACGTGCGCATCCAAAATTTAAGTCGAAAGAATTTTACTCCGTGGAGTAGTACTCATTTCTTGGATCATTCAGGTCCAGGTCTAGAGTCTGGTCTCAATTGGTCAAGAGTCTGGTCTCAATTGTGTCCGAAGCGAGAGGCATAAACCGGCGCACTGCTTTCAGGATTGTTTTTCCTGCAACCCTCGTTTTGGATGACAATGTTTGACCTTTATTCTGGATTTAAAACAGGTTCCACTGAGATTTGAACTCAGATCACTGGATTCAGAGTCCAGAGTGCTAACCATTACACCATGGAACCACTAAGGATGTTGGTAGACATTTGGTCATATGGCATGAGCATGTATGTTAACTGGGCAGGAAATGGGATGGAGAAGGCATACAAGGGTACCAATGAAAAAGAAGCTAACAAGAACACAATTATATTCCTTTACATATAAAGCACTGCATACTTGGTTTCCCAATATGATATTACGGCCCCGGAACCAGTGAAAAACAACTTCTGTCAGAAGTGGGATTCGAACCCACGCCTCCAGTGGAGACTGCGACCTGAACGCAGCGCCTTGGACCGCTCGGCCATCCTGACATTGAAAAGCCCAAAAGCTGCAGAAATCGTGGTAGATATCATAAGATGGTACATGCATTACGTACAAGATCGTACATTCTTTGCGCCATGATGTATCGAGTCTCAACTTTCCTTTTAAAAAATGAGGTATATTAGTCTGAAATGTTTTGCTTAGTTTGGGCATCTCATTAGCCTTTAGATGCATTTTGTCAAATTTCTGTAACATTAAATACAACGTAATGCAACTATTCTTTCCCAATATGATATTACAGGCTTGGAACCAGTCCAAAACCACTTCTGTCAGAAGTGGGATTCGAACCCACGCCTCCAGTGGAGACTGCGACCTGAACGCAGCGCCTTGGACCGCTCGGCCATCCTGACATTGAAAAGCCCAAAAGCTGCAGAAATCGTGGTAGATATCATAGATGGTACATGCATTACGTACAAGATCGTACATTCTTTGCGCCATGATGTATCGAGTCTCAACTTTCCTTTTAAAAAATGAGGTATATTAGTCTGAAATGTTTTGCTTAGTTTGGGCATCTCATTAGCCTTTAGATGCATTTTGTCAAATTTCTGTAACATTAAATACAACGTAATGCAACTATTCTTTCCCAATATGATAGTACAGGCTTGGAACCAGTCCAAAACCACTTCTGTCAGAAGTGGGATTTGAACCCACGCCTCCAGAGGAGACTGCGACCTGAACGCAGCGCCTTAGACCGCTCGGCCATCCTGACTTAGGAAGGACAAGAAAGTCTGCGAAAATCATCGAAGACAATAACTCTCAGTGAAAGCTCTTTTTTGTTGTTATTACAACACATAATTCAACGTGCGCATCCATCATTTAAGTCGAAAGAATTTTACTCCGTGGAGTAGTACTCATTTCTTGGATCATTCAGGTCCAGGTCTAGAGTCTGGTCTCAATTGGTCAAGAGTCTGGTCTCAATTGTGTCCGAAGCGAGAGGCATAAACCGGCGCACTGCTTTCAGGATTGTTTTTCCTGCAACCCTCGTTTTGGATGACAATGTTTGACCTTTATTCTGGATTTAAAACAGGTTCCACTGAGATTTGAACTCAGATCACTGGATTCAGAGTCCAGAGTGCTAACCATTACACCATGGAACCACTAAGGATGTTGGTAGACATTTGGTCATATGGCATGAGCATGTATGTTAACTGGGCAGGAAATGGGATGGAGAAGGCATACAAGGGTACCAATGAAAAAGAAGCTAACAAGAACACAATTATATTCCTTTACATATAAAGCACTGCATACTTGGTTTCCCAATATGATATTACGGCCCCGGAACCAGTGAAAAACAACTTCTGTCAGAAGTGGGATTCGAACCCACGCCTCCAGTGGAGACTGCGACCTGAACGCAGCGCCTTGGACCGCTCGGCCATCCTGACATTGAAAAGCCCAAAAGCTGCAGAAATCGTGGTAGATATCATAGATGGTACATGCATTACGTACAAGATCGTACATTATTTGCGCCATGATGTATCGAGTCTCAACTTTCCTTTTAAAAAATGAGGTATATTAGTCTGAAATGTTTTGCTTAGTTTGGGCATCTCATTAGCCTTTAGATGCATTTTGTCAAATTTCTGTAACATTAAATACAACGTAATGCAACTATTCTTTCCCAATATGATATTACAGGCTTGGAACCAGTCCAAAACTACTTCTGTCAGAAGTGGGATTTGAACTCAGAAGTGGGATTTGAACTCCAGAGGAGACTGCGACCTGAACGCAGCGCCTTAGACCGCTCGGCCATCCTGACTTAGGAAGGACAAGAAAGTCTGCGAAAATCATCGAAGACAATAACTCTCAGTGATAGCTCTTTTTTGTTGTTATTACAACACATAATTCAACGTGCGCATCCAAAATTTAAGTCGAAAGAATTTTACTCCGTGGAGTAGTACTCATTTCTTGGATCATTCAGGTCCAGGTCTAGAGTCTGGTCTCAATTGGTCAAGAGTCTGGTCTCAATTGTGTCCGAAGCGAGAGGCATAAACCGGCGCACTGCTTTCAGGATTGTTTTTCCTGCAACCCTCGTTTTGGATGACAATGTTTGACCTTTATTCTGGATTTAAAACAGGTTCCACTGAGATTTGAACTCAGATCACTGGATTCAGAGTCCAGAGTGCTAACCATTACACCATGGAACCACTAAGGATGTTGGTAGACATTTGGTCATATGGCATGAGCATGTATGTTAACTGGGCAGGAAATGGGATGGAGAAGGCATACAAGGGTACCAATGAAAAAGAAGCTAACAAGAACACAATTATATTCCTTTACATATAAAGCACTGCATACTTGGTTTCCCAATATGATATTACGGCCCCGGAACCAGTGAAAAACAACTTCTGTCAGAAGTGGGATTCGAACCCACGCCTCCAGTGGAGACTGCGACCTGAACGCAGCGCCTTGGACCGCTCGGCCATCCTGACATTGAAAAGCCCAAAAGCTGCAGAAATCGTGGTAGATATCATAGATGGTACATGCATTACGTACAAGATCGTACATTCTTTGCGCCATGATGTATCGAGTCTCAACTTTCCTTTTAAAAAATGAGGTATATTAGTCTGAAATGTTTTGCTTAGTTTGGGCATCTCATTAGCCTTTAGATGCATTTTGTCAAATTTCTGTAACATTAAATACAACGTAATGCAACTATTCTTTCCCAATATGATATTACAGGCTTGGAACCAGTCCAAAACCACTTCTGTCAGAAGTGGGATTTGAACCCACGCCTCCAGAGGAGACTGCGACCTGAACGCAGCGCCTTAGACCGCTCGGCCATCCTGACTTAGGAAGGACAAGAAAGTCTGCGAAAATCATCGAAGACAATAACTCTCAGTGATAGCTCTTTTTTGTTGTTATTACAACACATAATTCAACGTGCGCATCCAAAATTTAAGTCGAAAGAATTTTACTCCGTGGAGTAGTACTCATTTCTTGGATCATTCAGGTCCAGGTCTAGAGTCTGGTCTCAATTGGTCAAGAGTCTGGTCTCAATTGTGTCCGAAGCGAGAGGCATAAACCGGCGCACTGCTTTCAGGATTGTTTTTCCTGCAACCCTCGTTTTGGATGACAATGTTTGACCTTTATTCTGGATTTAAAACAGGTTCCACTGAGATTTGAACTCAGATCACTGGATTCAGAGTCCAGAGTGCTAACCATTACACCATGGAACCACTAAGGATGTTGGTAGACATTTGGTCATATGGCATGAGCATGTATGTTAACTGGGCAGGAAATGGGATGGAGAAGGCATACAAGGGTACCAATGAAAAAGAAGCTAACAAGAACACAATTATATTCCTTTACATATAAAGCACTGCATACTTGGTTTCCCAATATGATATTACGGCCCCGGAACCAGTGAAAAACAACTTCTGTCAGAAGTGGGATTCGAACCCACGCCTCCAGTGGAGACTGCGACCTGAACGCAGCGCCTTGGACCGCTCGGCCATCCTGACATTGAAAAGCCCAAAAGCTGCAGAAATCGTGGTAGATATCATAGATGGTACATGCATTACGTACAAGATCGTACATTCTTTGCGCCATGATGTATCGAGTCTCAACTTTCCTTTTAAAAAATGAGGTATATTAGTCTGAAATGTTTTGCTTAGTTTGGGCATCTCATTAGCCTTTAGATGCATTTTGTCAAATTTCTGTAACATTAAATACAACGTAATGCAACTATTCTTTCCCAATATGATATTACAGGCTTGGAACCAGTCCAAAACCACTTCTGTCAGAAGTGGGATTTGAACCCACGCCTCCAGAGGAGACTGCGACCTGAACGCAGCGCCTTAGACCGCTCGGCCATCCTGACTTAGGAAGGACAAGAAAGTCTGCGAAAATCATCGAAGACAATAACTCTCAGTGATAGCTCTTTTTTGTTGTTATTACAACACATAATTCAACGTGCGCATCCAAAATTTAAGTCGAAAGAATTTTACTCCGTGGAGTAGTACTCATTTCTTGGATCATTCAGGTCCAGGTCTGGAGTCTGGTCTCAATTGGTCAAGAGTCTGGTCTCAATTGTGTCCGAAGCGAGAGGCATAAACCGGCGCACTGCTTTCAGGATTGTTTTTCCTGCAACCCTCGTTTTGGATGACAATGTTTGACCTTTATTCTGGATTTAAAACAGGTTCCACTGAGATTTGAACTCAGATCACTGGATTCAGAGTCCAGAGTGCTAACCATTACACCATGGAACCACTAAGGATGTTGGTAGACATTTGGTCATATGGCATGAGCATGTATGTTAACTGGGCAGGAAATGGGATGGAGAAGGCATACAAGGGTACCAATGAAAAAGAAGCTAACAAGAACACAATTATATTCCTTTACATATAAAGCACTGCATACTTGGTTTCCCAATATGATATTACGGCCCCGGAACCAGTGAAAAACAACTTCTGTCAGAAGTGGGATTCGAACCCACGCCTCCAGTGGAGACTGCGACCTGAACGCAGCGCCTTGGACCGCTCGGCCATCCTGACATTGAAAAGCCCAAAAGCTGCAGAAATCGTGGTAGATATCATAAGATGGTACATGCATTACGTACAAGATCGTACATTCTTTGCGCCATGATGTATCGAGTCTCAACTTTCCTTTTAAAAAATGAGGTATATTAGTCTGAAATGTTTTGCTTAGTTTGGGCATCTCATTAGCCTTTAGATGCATTTTGTCAAATTTCTGTAACATTAAATACAACGTAATGCAACTATTCTTTCCCAATATGATATTACAGGCTTGGAACCAGTCCAAAACCACTTCTGTCAGAAGTGGGATTTGAACCCACGCCTCCAGAGGAGACTGCGACCTGAACGCAGCGCCTTGGACCGCTCGGCCATCCTGACTTAGGAAGGACAAGAAAGTCTGCGAAAATCATCGAAGACAATAACTCTCAGTGAAAGCTCTTTTTTGTTGTTATTACAACACATAATTCAACGTGCGCATCCATCATTTAAGTCGAAAGAATTTTACTCCGTGGAGTAGTACTCATTTCTTGGATCATTCAGGTCCAGGTCTAGAGTCTGGTCTCAATTGGTCAAGAGTCTGGTCTCAATTGTGTCCGAAGCGAGAGGCATAAACCGGCGCACTGCTTTCAGGATTGTTTTTCCTGCAACCCTCGTTTTGGATGACAATGTTTGACCTTTATTCTGGATTTAAAACAGGTTCCACTGAGATTTGAACTCAGATCACTGGATTCAGAGTCCAGAGTGCTAACCATTACACCATGGAACCACTAAGGATGTTGGTAGACATTTGGTCATATGGCATGAGCATGTATGTTAACTGGGCAGGAAATGGGATGGAGAAGGCATACAAGGGTACCAATGAAAAAGAAGCTAACAAGAACACAATTATATTCCTTTACATATAAAGCACTGCATACTTGGTTTCCCAATATGATATTACGGCCCCGGAACCAGTGAAAAACAACTTCTGTCAGAAGTGGGATTCGAACCCACGCCTCCAGTGGAGACTGCGACCTGAACGCAGCGCCTTGGACCGCTCGGCCATCCTGACATTGAAAAGCCCAAAAGCTGCAGAAATCGTGGTAGATATCATAGATGGTACATGCATTACGTACAAGATCGTACATTCTTTGCGCCATGATGTATCGAGTCTCAACTTTCCTTTTAAAAAATGAGGTATATTAGTCTGAAATGTTTTGCTTAGTTTGGGCATCTCATTAGCCTTTAGATGCATTTTGTCAAATTTCTGTAACATTAAATACAACGTAATGCAACTATTCTTTCCCAATATGATATTACAGGCTTGGAACCAGTCCAAAACCACTTCTGTCAGAAGTGGGATTTGAACCCACGCCTCCAGAGGAGACTGCGACCTGAACGCAGCGCCTTAGACCGCTCGGCCATCCTGACTTAGGAAGGACAAGAAAGTCTGCGAAAATCATCGAAGACAATAACTCTCAGTGATAGCTCTTTTTTGTTGTTATTACAACACATAATTCAACGTGCGCATCCAAAATTTAAGTCGAAAGAATTTTACTCCGTGGAGTAGTACTCATTTCTTGGATCATTCAGGTCCAGGTCTGGAGTCTGGTCTCAATTGGTCAAGAGTCTGGTCTCAATTGTGTCCGAAGCGAGAGGCATAAACCGGCGCACTGCTTTCAGGATTGTTTTTCCTGCAACCCTCGTTTTGGATGACAATGTTTGACCTTTATTCTGGATTTAAAACAGGTTCCACTGAGATTTGAACTCAGATCACTGGATTCAGAGTCCAGAGTGCTAACCATTACACCATGGAACCACTAAGGATGTTGGTAGACATTTGGTCATATGGCATGAGCATGTATGTTAACTGGGCAGGAAATGGGATGGAGAAGGCATACAAGGGTACCAATGAAAAAGAAGCTAACAAGAACACAATTATATTCCTTTACATATAAAGCACTGCATACTTGGTTTCCCAATATGATATTACGGCCCCGGAACCAGTGAAAAACAACTTCTGTCAGAAGTGGGATTCGAACCCACGCCTCCAGTGGAGACTGCGACCTGAACGCAGCGCCTTGGACCGCTCGGCCATCCTGACATTGAAAAGCCCAAAAGCTGCAGAAATCGTGGTAGATATCATAAGATGGTACATGCATTACGTACAAGATCGTACATTCTTTGCGCCATGATGTATCGAGTCTCAACTTTCCTTTTAAAAAATGAGGTATATTAGTCTGAAATGTTTTGCTTAGTTTGGGCATCTCATTAGCCTTTAGATGCATTTTGTCAAATTTCTGTAACATTAAATACAACGTAATGCAACTATTCTTTCCCAATATGATATTACAGGCTTGGAACCAGTCCAAAACCACTTCTGTCAGAAGTGGGATTTGAACCCACGCCTCCAGAGGAGACTGCGACCTGAACGCAGCGCCTTGGACCGCTCGGCCATCCTGACTTAGGAAGGACAAGAAAGTCTGCGAAAATCATCGAAGACAATAACTCTCAGTGAAAGCTCTTTTTTGTTGTTATTACAACACATAATTCAACGTGCGCATCCATCATTTAAGTCGAAAGAATTTTACTCCGTGGAGTAGTACTCATTTCTTGGATCATTCAGGTCCAGGTCTAGAGTCTGGTCTCAATTGGTCAAGAGTCTGGTCTCAATTGTGTCCGAAGCGAGAGGCATAAACCGGCGCACTGCTTTCAGGATTGTTTTTCCTGCAACCCTCGTTTTGGATGACAATGTTTGACCTTTATTCTGGATTTAAAACAGGTTCCACTGAGATTTGAACTCAGATCACTGGATTCAGAGTCCAGAGTGCTAACCATTACACCATGGAACCACTAAGGATGTTGGTAGACATTTGGTCATATGGCATGAGCATGTATGTTAACTGGGCAGGAAATGGGATGGAGAAGGCATACAAGGGTACCAATGAAAAAGAAGCTAACAAGAACACAATTATATTCCTTTACATATAAAGCACTGCATACTTGGTTTCCCAATATGATATTACGGCCCCGGAACCAGTGAAAAACAACTTCTGTCAGAAGTGGGATTCGAACCCACGCCTCCAGTGGAGACTGCGACCTGAACGCAGCGCCTTGGACCGCTCGGCCATCCTGACATTGAAAAGCCCAAAAGCTGCAGAAATCGTGGTAGATATCATAGATGGTACATGCATTACGTACAAGATCGTACATTCTTTGCGCCATGATGTATCGAGTCTCAACTTTCCTTTTAAAAAATGAGGTATATTAGTCTGAAATGTTTTGCTTAGTTTGGGCATCTCATTAGCCTTTAGATGCATTTTGTCAAATTTCTGTAACATTAAATACAACGTAATGCAACTATTCTTTCCCAATATGATATTACAGGCTTGGAACCAGTCCAAAACCACTTCTGTCAGAAGTGGGATTTGAACCCACGCCTCCAGAGGAGACTGCGACCTGAACGCAGCGCCTTAGACCGCTCGGCCATCCTGACTTAGGAAGGACAAGAAAGTCTGCGAAAATCATCGAAGACAATAACTCTCAGTGATAGCTCTTTTTTGTTGTTATTACAACACATAATTCAACGTGCGCATCCAAAATTTAAGTCGAAAGAATTTTACTCCGTGGAGTAGTACTCATTTCTTGGATCATTCAGGTCCAGGTCTAGAGTCTGGTCTCAATTGGTCAAGAGTCTGGTCTCAATTGTGTCCGAAGCGAGAGGCATAAACCGGCGCACTGCTTTCAGGATTGTTTTTCCTGCAACCCTCGTTTTGGATGACAATGTTTGACCTTTATTCTGGATTTAAAACAGGTTCCACTGAGATTTGAACTCAGATCACTGGATTCAGAGTCCAGAGTGCTAACCATTACACCATGGAACCACTAAGGATGTTGGTAGACATTTGGTCATATGGCATGAGCATGTATGTTAACTGGGCAGGAAATGGGATGGAGAAGGCATACAAGGGTACCAATGAAAAAGAAGCTAACAAGAACACAATTATATTCCTTTACATATAAAGCACTGCATACTTGGTTTCCCAATATGATATTACGGCCCCGGAACCAGTGAAAAACAACTTCTGTCAGAAGTGGGATTCGAACCCACGCCTCCAGTGGAGACTGCGACCTGAACGCAGCGCCTTGGACCGCTCGGCCATCCTGACATTGAAAAGCCCAAAAGCTGCAGAAATCGTGGTAGATATCATAAGATGGTACATGCATTACGTACAAGATCGTACATTCTTTGCGCCATGATGTATCGAGTCTCAACTTTCCTTTTAAAAAATGAGGTATATTAGTCTGAAATGTTTTGCTTAGTTTGGGCATCTCATTAGCCTTTAGATGCATTTTGTCAAATTTCTGTAACATTAAATACAACGTAATGCAACTATTCTTTCCCAATATGATATTACAGGCTTGGAACCAGTCCAAAACCACTTCTGTCAGAAGTGGGATTCGAACCCACGCCTCCAGTGGAGACTGCGACCTGAACGCAGCGCCTTGGACCGCTCGGCCATCCTGACATTGAAAAGCCCAAAAGCTGCAGAAATCGTGGTAGATATCATAGATGGTACATGCATTACGTACAAGATCGTACATTCTTTGCGCCATGATGTATCGAGTCTCAACTTTCCTTTTAAAAAATGAGGTATATTAGTCTGAAATGTTTTGCTTAGTTTGGGCATCTCATTAGCCTTTAGATGCATTTTGTCAAATTTCTGTAACATTAAATACAACGTAATGCAACTATTCTTTCCCAATATGATATTACAGGCTTGGAACCAGTCCAAAACTACTTCTGTCAGAAGTGGGATTTGAACCCACGCCTCCAGAGGAGACTGCGACCTGAACGCAGCGCCTTAGACCGCTCGGCCATCCTGACTTAGGAAGGACAAGAAAGTCTGCGAAAATCATCGAAGACAATAACTCTCAGTGAAAGCTCTTTTTTGTTGTTATTACAACACATAATTCAACGTGCGCATCCATCATTTAAGTCGAAAGAATTTTACTCCGTGGAGTAGTACTCATTTCTTGGATCATTCAGGTCCAGGTCTAGAGTCTGGTCTCAATTGGTCAAGAGTCTGGTCTCAATTGTGTCCGAAGCGAGAGGCATAAACCGGCGCACTGCTTTCAGGATTGTTTTTCCTGCAACCCTCGTTTTGGATGACAATGTTTGACCTTTATTCTGGATTTAAAACAGGTTCCACTGAGATTTGAACTCAGATCACTGGATTCAGAGTCCAGAGTGCTAACCATTACACCATGGAACCACTAAGGATGTTGGTAGACATTTGGTCATATGGCATGAGCATGTATGTTAACTGGGCAGGAAATGGGATGGAGAAGGCATACAAGGGTACCAATGAAAAAGAAGCTAACAAGAACACAATTATATTCCTTTACATATAAAGCACTGCATACTTGGTTTCCCAATATGATATTACGGCCCCGGAACCAGTGAAAAACAACTTCTGTCAGAAGTGGGATTCGAACCCACGCCTCCAGTGGAGACTGCGACCTGAACGCAGCGCCTTGGACCGCTCGGCCATCCTGACATTGAAAAGCCCAAAAGCTGCAGAAATCGTGGTAGATATCATAGATGGTACATGCATTACGTACAAGATCGTACATTCTTTGCGCCATGATGTATCGAGTCTCAACTTTCCTTTTAAAAAATGAGGTATATTAGTCTGAAATGTTTTGCTTAGTTTGGGCATCTCATTAGCCTTTAGATGCATTTTGTCAAATTTCTGTAACATTAAATACAACGTAATGCAACTATTCTTTCCCAATATGATATTACAGGCTTGGAACCAGTCCAAAACCACTTCTGTCAGAAGTGGGATTTGAACCCACGCCTCCAGAGGAGACTGCGACCTGAACGCAGCGCCTTAGACCGCTCGGCCATCCTGACTTAGGAAGGACAAGAAAGTCTGCGAAAATCATCGAAGACAATAACTCTCAGTGAAAGCTCTTTTTTGTTGTTATTACAACACATAATTCAACGTGCGCATCCATCATTTAAGTCGAAAGAATTTTACTCCGTGGAGTAGTACTCATTTCTTGGATCATTCAGGTCCAGGTCTAGAGTCTGGTCTCAATTGGTCAAGAGTCTGGTCTCAATTGTGTCCGAAGCGAGAGGCATAAACCGGCGCACTGCTTTCAGGATTGTTTTTCCTGCAACCCTCGTTTTGGATGACAATGTTTGACCTTTATTCTGGATTTAAAACAGGTTCCACTGAGATTTGAACTCAGATCACTGGATTCAGAGTCCAGAGTGCTAACCATTACACCATGGAACCACTAAGGATGTTGGTAGACATTTGGTCATATGGCATGAGCATGTATGTTAACTGGGCAGGAAATGGGATGGAGAAGGCATACAAGGGTACCAATGAAAAAGAAGCTAACAAGAACACAATTATATTCCTTTACATATAAAGCACTGCATACTTGGTTTCCCAATATGATATTACGGCCCCGGAACCAGTGAAAAACAACTTCTGTCAGAAGTGGGATTCGAACCCACGCCTCCAGTGGAGACTGCGACCTGAACGCAGCGCCTTGGACCGCTCGGCCATCCTGACATTGAAAAGCCCAAAAGCTGCAGAAATCGTGGTAGATATCATAGATGGTACATGCATTACGTACAAGATCGTACATTCTTTGCGCCATGATGTATCGAGTCTCAACTTTCCTTTTAAAAAATGAGGTATATTAGTCTGAAATGTTTTGCTTAGTTTGGGCATCTCATTAGCCTTTAGATGCATTTTGTCAAATTTCTGTAACATTAAATACAACGTAATGCAACTATTCTTTCCCAATATGATATTACAGGCTTGGAACCAGTCCAAAACCACTTCTGTCAGAAGTGGGATTTGAACCCACGCCTCCAGAGGAGACTGCGACCTGAACGCAGCGCCTTAGACCGCTCGGCCATCCTGACTTAGGAAGGACAAGAAAGTCTGCGAAAATCATCGAAGACAATAACTCTCAGTGATAGCTCTTTTTTGTTGTTATTACAACACATAATTCAACGTGCGCATCCAAAATTTAAGTCGAAAGAATTTTACTCCGTGGAGTAGTACTCATTTCTTGGATCATTCAGGTCCAGGTCTAGAGTCTGGTCTCAATTGGTCAAGAGTCTGGTCTCAATTGTGTCCGAAGCGAGAGGCATAAACCGGCGCACTGCTTTCAGGATTGTTTTTCCTGCAACCCTCGTTTTGGATGACAATGTTTGACCTTTATTCTGGATTTAAAACAGGTTCCACTGAGATTTGAACTCAGATCACTGGATTCAGAGTCCAGAGTGCTAACCATTACACCATGGAACCACTAAGGATGTTGGTAGACATTTGGTCATATGGCATGAGCATGTATGTTAACTGGGCAGGAAATGGGATGGAGAAGGCATACAAGGGTACCAATGAAAAAGAAGCTAACAAGAACACAATTATATTCCTTTACATATAAAGCACTGCATACTTGGTTTCCCAATATGATATTACGGCCCCGGAACCAGTGAAAAACAACTTCTGTCAGAAGTGGGATTCGAACCCACGCCTCCAGTGGAGACCGCGACCTGAACGCAGCGCCTTGGACCGCTCGGCCATCCTGACATTG
The DNA here is from genome assembly GCA_038501785.1 of Myoxocephalus aenaeus. Taxonomy (NCBI): domain Eukaryota; kingdom Metazoa; phylum Chordata; class Actinopteri; order Perciformes; family Cottidae; genus Myoxocephalus; species Myoxocephalus aenaeus. Next base: position 2,182,202 of record JBAMJR010000025.1, read on the forward strand.
AAAAGCCCAAAAGCTGCAGAAATCGTGGTAGATATCATAAGATGGTACATGCATTACGTACAAGATCGTACATTCTTTGCGCCATGATGTATCGAGTCTCAACTTTCCTTTTAAAAAATGAGGTATATTAGTCTGAAATGTTTTGCTTAGTTTGGGCATCTCATTAGCCTTTAGATGCATTTTGTCAAATTTCTGTAACATTAAATACAACGTAATGCAACTATTCTTTCCCAATATGATATTACAGGCTTGGAACCAGTCCAAAACCACTTCTGTCAGAAGTGGGATTTGAACCCACGCCTCCAGAGGAGACTGCGACCTGAACGCAGCGCCTTAGACCGCTCGGCCATCCTGACTTAGGAAGGACAAGAAAGTCTGCGAAAATCATCGAAGACAATAACTCTCAGTGATAGCTCTTTTTTGTTGTTATTACAACACATAATTCAACGTGCGCATCCAAAATTTAAGTCGAAAGAATTTTACTCCGTGGAGTAGTACTCATTTCTTGGATCATTCAGGTCCAGGTCTAGAGTCTGGTCTCAATTGGTCAAGAGTCTGGTCTCAATTGTGTCCGAAGCGAGAGGCATAAACCGGCGCACTGCTTTCAGGATTGTTTTTCCTGCAACCCTCGTTTTGGATGACAATGTTTGACCTTTATTCTGGATTTAAAACAGGTTCCACTGAGATTTGAACTCAGATCACTGGATTCAGAGTCCAGAGTGCTAACCATTACACCATGGAACCACTAAGGATGTTGGTAGACATTTGGTCATATGGCATGAGCATGTATGTTAACTGGGCAGGAAATGGGATGGAGAAGGCATACAAGGGTACCAATGAAAAAGAAGCTAACAAGAACACAATTATATTCCTTTACATATAAAGCACTGCATACTTGGTTTCCCAATATGATATTACGGCCCCGGAACCAGTGAAAAACAACTTCTGTCAGAAGTGGGATTCGAACCCACGCCTCCAGTGGAGACCGCGACCTGAACGCAGCGCCTTGGACCGCTCGGCCATCCTGACATTGAAAAGCCCAAAAGCTGCAGAAATCGTGGTAGATATCATAAGATGGTACATGCATTACGTACAAGATCGTACATTCTTTGCGCCATGATGTATCGAGTCTCAACTTTCCTTTTAAAAAATGAGGTATATTAGTCTGAAATGTTTTGCTTAGTTTGGGCATCTCATTAGCCTTTAGATGCATTTTGTCAAATTTCTGTAACATTAAATACAACGTAATGCAACTATTCTTTCCCAATATGATATTACAGGCTTGGAACCAGTCCAAAACCACTTCTGTCAGAAGTGGGATTTGAACCCACGCCTCCAGAGGAGACTGCGACCTGAACGCAGCGCCTTAGACCGCTCGGCCATCCTGACTTAGGAAGGACAAGAAAGTCTGCGAAAATCATCGAAGACAATAACTCTCAGTGAAAGCTCTTTTTTGTTGTTATTACAACACATAATTCAACGTGCGCATCCATCATTTAAGTCGAAAGAATTTTACTCCGTGGAGTAGTACTCATTTCTTGGATCATTCAGGTCCAGGTCTAGAGTCTGGTCTCAATTGGTCAAGAGTCTGGTCTCAATTGTGTCCGAAGCGAGAGGCATAAACCGGCGCACTGCTTTCAGGATTGTTTTTCCTGCAACCCTCGTTTTGGATGACAATGTTTGACCTTTATTCTGGATTTAAAACAGGTTCCACTGAGATTTGAACTCAGATCACTGGATTCAGAGTCCAGAGTGCTAACCATTACACCATGGAACCACTAAGGATGTTGGTAGACATTTGGTCATATGGCATGAGCATGTATGTTAACTGGGCAGGAAATGGGATGGAGAAGGCATACAAGGGTACCAATGAAAAAGAAGCTAACAAGAACACAATTATATTCCTTTACATATAAAGCACTGCATACTTGGTTTCCCAATATGATATTACGGCCCCGGAACCAGTGAAAAACAACTTCTGTCAGAAGTGGGATTCGAACCCACGCCTCCAGTGGAGACCGCGACCTGAACGCAGCGCCTTGGACCGCTCGGCCATCCTGACATTGAAAAGCCCAAAAGCTGCAGAAATCGTGGTAGATATCATAAGATGGTACATGCATTACGTACAAGATCGTACATTCTTTGCGCCATGATGTATCGAGTCTCAACTTTCCTTTTAAAAAATGAGGTATATTAGTCTGAAATGTTTTGCTTAGTTTGGGCATCTCATTAGCCTTTAGATGCATTTTGTCAAATTTCTGTAACATTAAATACAACGTAATGCAACTATTCTTTCCCAATATGATATTACAGGCTTGGAACCAGTCCAAAACCACTTCTGTCAGAAGTGGGATTTGAACCCACGCCTCCAGAGGAGACTGCGACCTGAACGCAGCGCCTTAGACCGCTCGGCCATCCTGACTTAGGAAGGACAAGAAAGTCTGCGAAAATCATCGAAGACAATAACTCTCAGTGAAAGCTCTTTTTTGTTGTTATTACAACACATAATTCAACGTGCGCATCCATCATTTAAGTCGAAAGAATTTTACTCCGTGGAGTAGTACTCATTTCTTGGATCATTCAGGTCCAGGTCTAGAGTCTGGTCTCAATTGGTCAAGAGTCTGGTCTCAATTGTGTCCGAAGCGAGAGGCATAAACCGGCGCACTGCTTTCAGGATTGTTTTTCCTGCAACCCTCGTTTTGGATGACAATGTTTGACCTTTATTCTGGATTTAAAACAGGTTCCACTGAGATTTGAACTCAGATCACTGGATTCAGAGTCCAGAGTGCTAACCATTACACCATGGAACCACTAAGGATGTTGGTAGACATTTGGTCATATGGCATGAGCATGTATGTTAACTGGGCAGGAAATGGGATGGAGAAGGCATACAAGGGTACCAATGAAAAAGAAGCTAACAAGAACACAATTATATTCCTTTACATATAAAGCACTGCATACTTGGTTTCCCAATATGATATTACGGCCCCGGAACCAGTGAAAAACAACTTCTGTCTGAAGTGGGATTCGAACCCACGCCTCCAGTGGAGACTGCGACCTGAACGCAGCGCCTTGGACCGCTCGGCCATCCTGACATTGAAAAGCCCAAAAGCTGCAGAAATCGTGGTAGATATCATAGATGGTACATGCATTACGTACAAGATCGTACATTCTTTGCGCCATGATGTATCGAGTCTCAACTTTCCTTTTAAAAAATGAGCCCCACTTGAATTCCATGTCCCCAGGGTATCTGGAGAGCAATAGATTGTTTCGTCCCTGGGTGGGCTTGAACCACCATCCTTTCGATTAACAGTCGAACGCGCTAACCAATTGCGCCACAGAGACTTTGTTCCACTGAGTACAAGCATTTTGTTTCCCGCGTCCCGTCATGTACATTTAAAATCGATATAGTTGATGAATGCATTTGGACATATTTTTATAGTTTTATTTAGGCTATCATGCAATAACAGAGAAGCAAGTTGGGAGAACAAAGCGGCTGCAGAATGAGAGGAGTCAACAGAGGCTTGGGTCATCCAGGACACATCGCCTTTCACACTGAGCCCATGCTACCTTTTGAAGCTTTTTGACCATCCAGCAGTTACTTCATCAAGCCCCACTTGAATTCCATGTCCCCAGGGTATCTGGAGAGCAATAGATTGTTTCGTCCCTGGGTGGGCTTGAACCACCATCCTTTCGATTAACAGTCGAACGCGCTAACCAATTGCGCCACAGAGACTTTGTTCCACTGAGTACAAGCATTTTTTTCCCGCGTCCCGTCATGTACATTTAAAATCGATATAGTTGATGAATGCATTTGGACATATTTTTATAGTTTTATTTAGGCTATCATGCAATAACAGAGAAGCAAGTTGGGAGAACAAAGCGGCTGCAGAATGAGAGGAGTCAACAGAGGCTTGGGTCATCCAGGACACATCGCCTTTCACACTGAGCCCATGCTACCTTTTGAAGCTTTTTGACCATCCAGCAGTTACTTCATCAAGCCCCACTTGAATTCCATGTCCCCAGGGTATCTGGAGAGCAATAGATTGTTTCGTCCCTGGGTGGGCTTGAACCACCATCCTTTCGATTAATAGTCGAAAGCGCTAACCAATTGCGCCACAGAGACTTTGTTCCACTGAGTACAAGCATTTTTTTCCCGCGTCCCGTCATGTACATTTAAAATCGATATAGTTGATGAATGCATTTGGACATATTTTTATAGTTTTATTTAGGCTATCATGCAATAACAGAGAAGCAAGCTGGGAGAACAAAGCGGCTGCAGAATGAGAGGAGGCAACAAAATGAGAGGAGTCAACAGAGGCTTGGGTCATCCAGGACACATCGCCTTTCACACTGAGCCCATGCTACCTTTTGAAGCTTTTTGACCATCCAGCAGTTACTTCATCAAGCCCCACTTGAATTCCATGTCCCCAGGGTATCTGGAGAGCAATAGATTGTTTCGTCCCTGGGTGGGCTTGAACCACCATCCTTTCGATTAACGGTCGAACGCGCTAACCAATTGCGCCACAGAGACTTTGTTCCACTGAGTACAAGCATTTTTTTTCCCGCGTCCCGTCATGTACATTTAAAATCGATATAGTTGATGAATGCATTTGGACATATTTTTATAGTTTTATTTAGGCTATCATGCAATAACAGAGAAGCAAGTTGGGAGAACAAAGCGGCTGCAGAATGAGAGGAGGCAACAGAGGCTTGGGTCATCCAGGACACATCGCCTTTCACACTGAGCCCATGCTACCTTTTGAAGCTTTTTGACCATCCAGCAGTTACTTCATCAAGCCCCACTTGAATTCCATGTCCCCAGGGTATCTGGAGAGCAATAGATTGTTTCGTCCCTGGGTGGGCTTGAACCACCATCCTTTCGATTAACAGTCGAACGCGCTAACCAATTGCGCCACAGAGACTTTGTTCCACTGAGTACAAGCATTTTTTTCCCCGCGTCCCGTCATGTACATTTAAAATCGATATAGTTGATGAATGCATTTGGACATATTTTTATAGTTTTATTTAGGCTATCATGCAATAACAGAGAAGCAAGCTGGGAGAACAAAGCGGCTGCAGAATGAGAGGAGGCAACAAAATGAGAGGAGGCAACAGAGGCTTGGGGTCATCCAGGACACATTGCCTTCTACACTGAGCCCATGCTACCTTTTGAAGCTTTTTGACCATCCAGCAGTTACTTCATCAAGCCCCACTTGAATTCCATGTCCCCAGGGTATCTGGAGAGCAATAGATTGTTTCGTCCCTGGGTGGGCTTGAACCACCATCCTTTCGATTAACAGTCGAACGCGCTAACCAATTGCGCCACAGAGACTTTGTTCCACTGAGTACAAGCATTTTTTTCCCGCGTCCCGTCATGTACATTTAAAATCGATATAGTTGATGAATGCATTTGGACATATTTTTATAGTTTTATTTAGGCTATCATGCAATAACAGAGAAGCAAGTTGGGAGAACAAAGCGGCTGCAGAATGAGAGGAGTCAACAGAGGCTTGGGTCATCCAGGACACATCGCCTTTCACACTGAGCCCATGCTACCTTTTGAAGCTTTTTGACCATCCAGCAGTTACTTCATCAAGCCCCACTTGAATTCCATGTCCCCAGGGTATCTGGAGAGCAATAGATTGTTTCGTCCCTGGGTGGGCTTGAACCACCATCCTTTCGATTAATAGTCGAAAGCGCTAACCAATTGCGCCACAGAGACTTTGTTCCACTGAGTACAAGCATTTTTTTCCCGCGTCCCGTCATGTACATTTAAAATCGATATAGTTGATGAATGCATTTGGACATATTTTTATAGTTTTATTTAGGCTATCATGCAATAACAGAGAAGCAAGCTGGGAGAACAAAGCGGCTGCAGAATGAGAGGAGGCAACAAAATGAGAGGAGTCAACAGAGGCTTGGGTCATCCAGGACACATCGCCTTTCACACTGAGCCCATGCTACCTTTTGAAGCTTTTTGACCATCCAGCAGTTACTTCATCAAGCCCCACTTGAATTCCATGTCCCCAGGGTATCTGGAGAGCAATAGATTGTTTCGTCCCTGGGTGGGCTTGAACCACCATCCTTTCGATTAACGGTCGAACGCGCTAACCAATTGCGCCACAGAGACTTTGTTCCACTGAGTACAAGCATTTTTTTTCCCGCGTCCCGTCATGTACATTTAAAATCGATATAGTTGATGAATGCATTTGGACATATTTTTATAGTTTTATTTAGGCTATCATGCAATAACAGAGAAGCAAGTTGGGAGAACAAAGCGGCTGCAGAATGAGAGGAGGCAACAGAGGCTTGGGTCATCCAGGACACATCGCCTTTCACACTGAGCCCATGCTACCTTTTGAAGCTTTTTGACCATCCAGCAGTTACTTCATCAAGCCCCACTTGAATTCCATGTCCCCAGGGTATCTGGAGAGCAATAGATTGTTTCGTCCCTGGGTGGGCTTGAACCACCATCCTTTCGATTAACAGTCGAACGCGCTAACCAATTGCGCCACAGAGACTTTGTTCCACTGAGTACAAGCATTTTTTTCCCCGCGTCCCGTCATGTACATTTAAAATCGATATAGTTGATGAATGCATTTGGACATATTTTTATAGTTTTATTTAGGCTATCATGCAATAACAGAGAAGCAAGCTGGGAGAACAAAGCGGCTGCAGAATGAGAGGAGGCAACAAAATGAGAGGAGGCAACAGAGGCTTGGGGTCATCCAGGACACATTGCCTTCTACACTGAGCCCATGCTACCTTTTGAAGCTTTTTGACCATCCAGCAGTTACTTCATCAAGCCCCACTTGAATTCCATGTCCCCAGGGTATCTGGAGAGCAATAGATTGTTTCGTCCCTGGGTGGGCTTGAACCACCATCCTTTCGATTAACAGTCGAACGCGCTAACCAATTGCGCCACAGAGACTTTGTTCCACTGAGTACAAGCATTTTTTTTCCCGCGTCCCGTCATGTACATTTAAAATCGATATAGTTGATATAGTGTATATATATATATATATATATATATATATATATATTACCCCCTCAGCATTTTGGGTTGTAATATATAATATAAACTGCTTGCCAATTTGAAAAAATATATATATATAAATCAGTTAAGTACAGACCACTTTCCAGACTTCAACTTAATGTGTATACCATTTGAAAGAGGAGGTAAAAGTCGGACTCTCTCATTTAGTTGTGATTTTAATGGGGCAATGCAATCGGGAGAGGGTCAGGGAACAAGCATAATTTCCACTGGCTAATAAAATGCAATACATAAAAATATGTCAGTGACATGGGAGGCAAAGGAATGCCTGAGCTGAATAGATTGCAATGATCCTCATGAAAGTTGCATTCACTTGCAGCTACAGAAATGTTATTTGTGTCAAAGCATTTGTGTTTGTGGACATGAAAAAGGGTCTTTCTTCCTGGAGTCCGCTGTCTGTGTGCCGTACTTAGCTGTTGAACATTTCTGTCAAGACCATGACCATTAGCTGAAGAAACAGAAAGCCAAGGTTGAGATCACCATGAATCCTATAATCTGCCAGGTTTTGGAGGTTAACAGATTTTACAACCATTGTTGCTTTTACCCTGCTGGTAATTTTAGTTTCCCAAATGCAAATTCCAATATCTTTTTCATACCATCAGACATGTAAATGTCCCAAATCTGCGTAAAATGAAGACATACTTGGGACATGTCTAAATTTGTTCAGAGGCACACACAGAATGGTCCACTACATAATAGTCCACAGACCCGGCAGGTACCATTAAGGACCCAAAGGGTTAACTTCCCCTGAAAACATCAGAGACCAAAAAGGGACGTCTCTGCTGTGATCTTTTTATGTGTCCAAATCATGAAAAACCAAGTATGTCCCGTTGTTGCCCTGCTTTCTAAGTTGTCACTCAGGATTTAGGAACTGCAACAATGCTCTCCTCCCTGAGGAGAGCATTGTTGCAGTTCCTAAATCAGTTGCAGTTCCTAAATCTGTTGATTTCTTCAACCAGTATTTTAGAAGCTGGAGCAAAGAATATGTACTTTCCGTTGATTCCTTTGCTCTCCACGACACACCTACATAAGCATTCCTACAGTGGAGTGATAGTGAAGTTGAAGACGAGAAGCTGTGCACATTCCACTAGTGACAGGAGTGCTATGTCTGTCGTCCTTCTCCTTCTCTGGGCCTCCATCGTTCTTCATAAACTAAATCTGAGGAGGCAGACTGGGGAAACCAAATGTTCTTTGTTGCAGATGATGAAACTCTAGTGTAATTAAGAAACGGTGCCTTCCCTGCCAGAGCGAGACTCAAATTTAATTGACAATGATATGTCTCAGTCTCCAATTAGCTGCCAGTAGCCTTTTAAATCGCTTATTAGATGCTAGCCAGTATGCATGTATAGATTCTGCAGCTACACTCAGGGACAGTGGAAATAACGGTGACAAACGCCATTGAGAACAACAACGGTAGCTGGAGGGAAAGACGTCTGAGGTAATGCGAGGAACCGTTTGCCTGTGTGTACTGCACTGAATGAATGTTTACTTTGTGAATCAAGCAGGAGATCAGAAAGAGAGGAGATAAGAGATCCAATGTGTGCAGTTTATCTCCAGTATCAGCCTTCGTGGTGCATTTGCTGACCGGCTATCTCCGGTAATCTCCGGCCCAGGTCATCGTGGCCACACCTTAAGGAATCCATCATCTTCCCAATGACCCCAATACATCTCAGCAAGGTTGCTAAAATGGCTAGCACCTTGTTGTGCTAACCCCGGTGGCAATGTCAATTTGAACTGATAACTCATATTAGACCTTCCACTCCTGCAACATTGTTTGACCAATGGTGGAGATTTTCTCTTTTTTTTTTTTTTAAGGGTCAAAACAGATGTAGCAGAATCAGAGGGGTAGTCTTTTTTTTTTATTATTCTACACCACCCACAACTTGATTGCCGACAGATTTGCACTTAAATGTGTAGTTAGGACTTTGACTATCTGACTGGCAGATCACATATGTTACATTACATTACATTTAGCTGACGCTTTAATCCAAAGCGACTTACAATAAGTGCAATTCCACCATGAGTACAAACTCAGAACAACAAGAATCAAGAAAGTACAATTTCTTCAATAAAGTTAAACTACAAAGTGCTATCAGTAAGTACCATCTAAGTGCCACTAAAGTGCTACTACGGTGCTACCTTCCCTATTTGAGGTGTAGTCGAAAAAGATGTGTTTTTAGTTTGCAACGGAAAATGTAGAGACTTTCTGCTGTCCTGATGTCAATGGGGAGCTCATTCCACCATTGAGGAGCCAGGACAGCAAACAGTCGTGACTTTGTTGAGTGTTTAGCTCGCAGTGACGGAGCTACAAGTCGATTGGCAGAAGCCGAGTGGAGCGAACGAGCCGGGGTGTACGGTTTTACCATGTCCTGGATGTAGAAAGGACCTGATCTGTTCGTAGCACAGTACGCAAGTACCAATGTTTTGAAGCGGATGCGGGCGACCACCGGTAACCAGTGAAGGTCGCGGAGGAGTGGAGTTGTGTGGGTGAATTTCGGGGGGTTAAAGACCAGTCGAGCTGCTGCATTCTGGATGAGCTGCAGAGGTCGGATGGCACTAGAAGGTAGACCTGCCAGGAGGGAGTTACAGAAGTCAAGGCGCGAGATGATCAGAGCCTGTACGAGAACCTGTGCCGCCTTCTGGGTGAGAAGGGGACACATTCTCCTGATGTTGTACAGCATGAACCTACAGGAACGTGTTGTTGCGGTGATGTTGGCAGTCAGGGAGAGTTGACTGTCAAGTGTAACACCGAGATTCCTGGCAGTCGGGGTCGGTGCCAACAGTGAGTTGTTGAAGGTAATAGTGAGGTCATGGGTGGGAGAGCCTTTTCCTGGAAGGAAAAGTAGTTCAGTTTTGTCAGGGTTAATTTTCAGGTGGTGTGCGGACATCCACTGAGAGATGTCAGTCAGACAGGCAGAGATTCGTGCTGCTACCTGTATTTCCGACTGGGGAAATGAGAGGATCAGTTGGGTGTCATCGGCATAGCTATGGTAGGAAAAGCCATGCGAGCGGATGACAGAGCCGAGAGAGTTGGTGTACAGAGAAGAGGAGAGGATCAAGTATGGAGCCCTGTGGGACCCCAGTAGTGAGAGGACAAGGTTCAGACACAGATCCTCTCCAAGTTACCCGGTACGTGCGGTCGTTGAGGTAGGATGAGAAGAGTGAGAGTGCAGTGCCTGTGATACCAAGGTCCTGGAGGGAGGAGATAGGGATCTGATGGTTCACTGTGTCAAAGGCAGCAAAACGGTCTAGAAGGATAAGGACAGAGGAGAGAGAGAGGCTGCTCTAGCAGTGTGAAGCTGCTCAGAGACAGCGAGGAGGGCAGTCTCTGTTGAGTGGCCTGCCTTGAGTCCAGACTGGTGAGGGTCCAGAATGTTGTTCTGGTGAAGAAAGGAGGAGACTTGGTTAAAGATAGCGCGCTCCAGAGTTTTGGAAAGAAAGGGAAGGAGAGAGACAGGTCTGTAGTTGTTGACTTCCGACGGGTTGAGAGTGGGTTTCTTCAGGAGAGGGTTGACTCTTGCCTCCTTCAGAGAGTCAGGGAAACAGCCAGTGGAGAGTGAGGTGCTGATAAGATGGGTGAGAAAGGGAAGAAGGTCAGGAGCAATGGACTGGAGAATGAGAGATGGGTGGGGTCAAGGGGGCAAGTGGTTGGGCGTGCAGAGGTTACCAAGGTAAGAACTTGATTAGGAGACAGTGGGTGAAAGAGGAAAGCAAAGGGGAGGAAGAAGATGAAGTTAATGGAGGTGTAGGTATAGAAGAAGATGGATTTGTAAATGAAGAGTGTATGTCATCTATCTGTTTTGTAAAGTAGTCAACAAAGTGGCTGGGTAGAAGGGTGGAGGGAGGAGGGGGACGAGGAGGTTGGAGAAGATAGAGAACAGTTTTTTGGGGTTAGAAAAAGAGGATTCAATTCTGGATTGGTAGAACAGGCTTTTTGCTGCAGAGATAGAGGCAGAGAAAGAGGAGAGAAGTTTGATAGGAGGACGTCTAATTCTTCCAAGAAATCTCCCAAGGAACCGGGTGGACGATAGAGAACAACAATGTTAAGTTGGACCGGATGAGTAACCGTCACAGCATGAAACTCAAAAGACAGTGGGGTAAACAGTGGAAGCAGGTAGGGAGGAAAAACTCCATTTGGGGGAGATGAGTAGACTTGTGCCACCACCCCGACCAGTGGGCCGAGGTGTGTGGCTGAAGGAGAAGGCAGAGGAGAGGGCAGCAGGGGTAGATGTGTTGTCTGGTGTGATCCAAGTCTCGTGAGAGCCAGGAAGTCCAGCGATTGCTTGATAGCAAAGCCAGAGATGAAGTCTGCCTTGCGGTTAGCTGACTGGCAGTTCCAGAGACCCCCTGTGATGAGGTGTTGGGTCTGTGTGGAGTCGGTGGGATAAATAACAGAGGAGGGATTTTGATGCAGGTGCGAACGAGTCCGAGGCCTATAGTATCTACGAGTGGATATGAACACATGTATGGATGGGAAACACATTTTTACAGGGCAATGTTTATACTCAGCCGCCCCCGTAGACTCCAACGAAATATGTTGCAGGTGACCAGTCACACCCAATCAACACAAGGACCGTCCAGGATTGTCTCCTAATACATGAATTAACTGCCCATCAATGATGTAGACAGAGGAGATGAGCTGAAACAAGTGGTTTAATAACCACAGATAAAGTCCCTGCACACAATTTTCTCTTTTAATCTGACAATACATATTGTTGAGATATTGGTCAATTTAACTTTATTTATTTACTATCAGTAGTTGACTACATACAGACATTAATACAACTGCTGGCTGCTTCTACATATATGGGACAATATATAATATCCATGGTGGCCTGGACCAGAACTGGGAAAATACTGTATCTTAGTATAATATATTAATTTATTTGACTAATGAAGGAGCCATCACTGCTGCTCCAGTGCCATGACTGTCTGCCATTAGTACTGTACATCTGTATGCGCACATACACATTGTGATAGACGTGTGTGTTGTGGAGAATTTACCTTCTTTATATACATTGGGTTTGTTCTTTTATAATGCACCTATGAATGTCTATGTTGTGATCATTTAACATTACATTGTATGTATTTATCCTCTCTAGTTTGTTTCTCCACATGTACTGTATATGTTTGCTCTTGGATCATTTTAGAACATAATTGTACTGGCAGGACTGTGTTGCTCTATGCTAACTGTTATCCATAAAAAGTTGCAAAACTATTTTTCGTGGCAATGTGGTGCCAACGTCGTTTGATTGGGCCTGGAACCGATAATTAGAGCAGCAAAACTGTGTGCTTTGCAGTCTCACACACACACACACACACTCACACACAAAAGAAGCGTAACTTTCCATTACTATCACACATACCATTGTATGTGGATACATTATTCAAACACACTTTTAATTCAATGTATTTTGTATAGCCCAGAATCACAAATTACTTATCCTCAGAGGGCTTTACAACCTGTACACATAACATCCCTGGACCTCACATCGGATCAGGGGAAAAAAGGAAAAACCTTTCACAAGGAAGAAACCTCCAAGAGCAACAGGAGGATTTCTGTCAACACGTTCTACAGCTAAACACCACACATAGAGTATTAGGACAGATTCATCAAGACGCCCAAATTAGAGTAGTTGCCAAAGGAAGTAAACATTAACTGGAGTGAGTAAAGTCAGCAAAGGAGAGGCTTGTTAAGGCCATCTCACAGGTCACTCTTCTAAGACAGTCTAAGACATTAGCATCCCGACTCGTCACAGGACTCTTGTGGTCCCTTTCCAAAGCACTGGGTAGCCCAGCACTTCAAACCATGATGGATGATGTCGTGAATTCAAACAAAAAAACGTAGGGTAGCTGAGGTTTAGGAAAATCATCATGGTTTTGCTTAAAATGTGTTGTAACATCACAGGTTGCCCCTAGGGCAGGCGAGGGTGGGGCAGTGCGAGAGAGAGCCGGAAACAGGCACAGTCAGACCGTATAAATGAAAAATAAAGGTTTTATTCTTTCATTCCACCGGCAGTTCCTTTTAAATCAAAAATCAAAACACAGTCAATGAATACACATAAAGTGTCCCCGGGGGAGGGGAGGAAGGGGTTATCAAACCAAACAAAACTCAACATTGTATAGTCCGGGGTCCTCCTCTTAGTGGTCCTGGGAGCCCTTTCTCCTCCACGCAGGCATCTGTCCTCCTGCTCGTCCAGCTCCTTCCCTCCTTGTGCTCTCCCGTCTGTCCTTTATCAAGCATCCCAGCCCTGCCTCAATTAGGGGCCTTAAGCACCTGCAGCTGGGTACGTGGTGAGGCAGTCTGGGAGATGTAGTGTCTCCCCCGGCGGCCATTTTGTGGTCTGGGCACAGCTCAGTGGGAATGTAGCGTCCCTCCACCACCTGTCCCCTTGTGATGCCACAGTGTAAATAGTAAAGTAAAAAATAAATACGGAAAAATAACTCACAAACAACAGGTTGAAACCACTAGTTTGACCCAACATCGAAGGGTCGTGAAAAAGCATCGGCATCCGACGCCCTGGGGATGAGAACGGGCATCTCTGTTGAAGACAGAATACAGGAGCATTGCATGGCTAGAGGACAGAAGTAGGAGTGCTGGTGGTGCTGGAGTCGATCCCGGGAGAAGATGCTGTCTGTGAGATATTCGGTGGCACTGTGGTTGTGAAGAGCAAAAAAAAAAATCCAACGTTTGATGATCATAACCAAACTCTGATGATGAAACCCTCTGGTAAGCAGGAGGCAGTCCCTCCCCCGTCGCCGTCAAACTGGGGACAGTGGGAACCGAGGTGACAGTGACAGATTGAATCTGCAGCCGCCTCCAACTGGCTTTTATCTCCATTCTCAGGGGTCCTGTGACGAAACCAGCCTCAATGTCCCCCGATTGCAGTTGTCTCTCAACCCTGTATGTACTTCTCTTCACCCCCATTATTCCCTTTTTTCTTGTCCTTGCCTTACCCTCTTTTCCTTCCATCTGTTTAATCCATTCCTTCCTCCTTCCTTCCCACCTGTCTCCTCTTCCTTTATTATCATTACGGTCTTGTTTGTCTCACTTTCCCCACTTTTCTCTACATGGTTTTCACCTCTGTGCTCTCTCTCTCTCTCTCTCTTCACCTTTTGTCATCCTTTGCACCTTCCTTTCTTCTTCTCTTTCCTCCATTCTAGAATCCAGCTTTTTTTCCAGCCTTCCTCTTCTGCCTTTTCCTCACACATTTATTTCTTCTTTTCCTCCTTACTCTGCCACTTCACCTTCTGTCCCTTTACTTTCACACTTCCGATCCGATCGATTAAAATGCATTAAAACAGGTGTGAGTAAACACAGTGACTCTACCTCCTCTTCTCAAGTCATATCCATCCCTCTCGTGCCCCACTCCTCATTCTCAGATCTCTCTCTCTCTCTCTCTCTCTCTCTCTCTCTCTCTCTCTCTCTCTGCAGACTTGATCAAACAGCCTTTCCAACTCTTTAACCCAATCTACGCTGTCACTCCGGCACTCTCCAGCCTTCCTCGATCGCTGGCGAGTTTGTCCGTGGGAGTTGGAACATGGCGATGATTTAATGACACAACAAGATTGGACGGTGTGTGCGCGTCCCACTTCATTTTGTTTGCCAGCGTGTGTTTGTGTGTCTGCATGTGGTTGCCAGTGTGAGTGAGTGAGTGAGATGCTTCCTGACATTTCAGGAAAGGTTAATAGAGTCCTGCTTCACACATCACTCTACAGAGAGAGAGAGAGAGAGAGAGAGAGAGAGAGAGAGAGAGAGAGGAGGCAGGAGGAGATAAAGTAGGAGATATGAAGACAAAGAGATTCAAAAGAAAGAAAGTCAAATGTGAGTGTAAATACACTCACACCCATCAATTCTCTCCCGATGGCGTCCGTCTCTGTGTGGTTGTTTATTTCACACAGGCTGCAGAAAGGGTACCCCTCAGATGCAATTTAACACTTGCAGACACAAATTATATAATTTGAGTTTTAATCAACATATTTAGAATAAAATACATTCACTCAGTCGGATATTTTTTTTATTGAAAAATACCAGAAAAAAAGGATTTCAATTACAATCATTAGCGTTTATTTTTTGTTGCATTCACTCAATAGGCCTGACGCTTGCCTGAGGAAAGCAGAACAGAAATTGAATTATAAGCTAATTAAAGTCCTTAAAATACAGTTACTGAATAAAACGGTTTTCTGTTGGACAAAATGTGCGTTGCACATCAGTTACCGACAGGAAAACATCCCTCAGGACATCACACTGACACACATCAGTAAGAGGAAAGAAAGAAAGTAAATAAAGAAACCCGCTAAAGGTTATCTCCTTCTGAGTGAACGGTCATATTGAATATTTCATGGGTGCATATACAGGTTTATCTGCCTTTTGTTGTTATGATCGTAGTCAATGTTTTTTGATGAAAGAAAATGTTAAAAGAGGTTTTGAAGGCCTTCACATGACCTGGAACTGGAACATTGTGAATAAAAAGGGAGAAGGGAGTGAAAGGTTCCTTGACCTCGCTTCCTCCAAGTTTTGAGTGAAACGGCAAACTGCTGTAATGGTTTAATGATTACATCATGTTGATGTAATTATCGCCTGATAAGGTTGTTTGAGGTTTTAAATTAAGATTATTGAAAATATTCGGCCATAAATGTAAAGTATCCTCCTATGTCCCTACAACAGCTGTCCTTGTGAAGACTCCTTCCTGTGAGCATGTTTCCTAACCCTGTGTGTTTTCTATGAGTTCTGCCCACAGCCGTGCCTCTCTCCATCAGCACAGCTGATTTTCATTCCCCGTCATCATCTCCTGCCGATGAATACTCCGGTCCTCCTCGCCTCCGGTGTCAGTCCGCCCGTTTGCCAACCTGGCATCTTCACCCGTGAGTAGCCCATTAGTCACCTGTGAGTTTTTCCTGTTGGATCCCCTGTTTGTTTTTACCTTCCTGCCAGTGTCGAGCCTCAGGTTTCACCTGCGAGAAGAGGACCTCCCGTTCGTTCCACGGAGATCAGCGGTGAGGCCTGAGGATCCTGGGTCGAGCCTCGGGCTTCACACAGCCGATCCTGCCTGCCAGTCTGCCCGCCGCTTCAAAGCCACTGTCCGGCTCGGACCCGAGAGAAGTACGCGGTCGCGGCATGGCCACTTTCCGGCTGGGAGCGGAGCGCACGCCTCCGCTTGATGGAACAGTTTGCTGCCGGCTTCAAGCAGCGCGCACACGCATCTCTAACTGACTTCACAACCTTTTGGCTGGCTGGTCTTGTCTGCACTCGGACCTTGTTGTTTTTCCTGTCAATGAATCACTGTTTTAAGAAAGCACTCTGCTGTCTTGTAGCTGCATGTGGGTCCGTGAATGCACCACTTCATAACACTTCCTCTGTTGGAGATGATCACATCAAACCGCGAGGATAAATTGGCCTCAAAACTTAAGATTCCTTTCATATTACGTTCAGCTGGTGTCAGCTCATATAATATAACAAATGTGCAACCCAAGGTTACATCAGCCACTGTAACATTTTGCAGCATTATTTTGAGCTTTGATGCATTATTGAGAAAAATAATCTGACTGAACTCAGGGCTGACCCCTTTCTTTCTCTCTTTATCCTCAAAGTAGAAGCAAGATGTTCTTACTCTTCAGCACATTATTAAAAGCAGGATGACTAGTTATAGGAGCAAGGTAGTTCAAAGAATTGCTGCATTTACCATGTATTTATGGAGGTTTGAAACTGGTTCCATCCGGTATCTGGAATCAATCTTTTTTTGGTAATTGTATATTGTAAATGGACTTGTACTTGTATAGCACCTTTCCAGTCTTTGGAACACGCATCGCTTTAACACTGCATGTCATTCACCCATTCACACCCATTCATACACTGATGGGAGGGGCTACCGGGATTGGATCGCCGATCTTCTGATTAAAGTACAACGGTTCTCATGCAACAGCAGCCACCATTGTTTGAGGATGTTACAGTGAAGAATGTTTTCAGGATAGATGGGCAATGGGGACATTAGCAGCACAGCCTCATGGAGCGTATAGATGAGTCAGTAGAGTTGTTTCAATCTGAACCAATGGAAGTAAATCATTGGGAAGCGTACCCTTTAGCTCTAGACGTCATGTAGGGAGGCATTTGCATTTTAAAAAGTGTTTTTTAGTTTTGTCCTTGTTCTATTAATTCTCAGCTGTGCGGCTTAAGGTCAAGACACTCAATACGTACCAGCTCCAGGAGGGCCTTTTTTCTCCCTCTTGAGTCTAACCTCTGACCTTTGGGATTTGAAGATGGGTGTGGTCCGAAGATTGCCGGAAGTAAGGAGGTAGGAAGAGACCATGTCGTCGTTGTGTGATTCCATCGCAAGATGGACTCGAGTAAGATACTCCACCAGACAGTTTAACAGATCCCTTGTTTTCACTTACAAATATAAAGATGGAGGAAATGGAACTCTAGTACACTTAAGATCTTATTCAGTCAGACTCTTTGATTTCAGATATTCAGGTATCGTGTTGAAGGAGGCTACAAAATAAATAAAAAATGAAGATTCATTGCAGAAAACCTTTGGCTTGAGTTTTGTGTATTGACATAGTAGTCACTAAAATGTACTTAGTTCCAAATTGAGAGCATATCTATTGCCTCTGCACAGCTCTCAACATGGCGACAGCTCTAATATATACTGTATATATATTAATGTTCTAGATGTTTCATAGAGAACCTTTACAAAGATTTAAGGTTGTTCACAATGTATGCCATGATGTCAGAAATCAGCTTCAGCACAGTGACAACAAATGGTTAATGAAAACCTGATTTTGATGAACAGGGCCAGTTTATGGAGGGATGTCTATCTCCCACTGATGCATGATTGCTGTCGGAGATTTGCAAAATACACAAAGGGAAAGCTGTGAGCCCGCTGCAGAGGAGAATGGAACTTTAATCTGTTTAGTTGGATAAAGCAACAAAAGAAGTGTTAACCATTGTTGAAGCTTAAGAAGATGTGAGAGACTGAGTTCAAGAAATACAAGGGGGGGGGGGGCAGAGAGAGGAACAGGGAGATAGTATAGAGCAGGGGTGTCCAAACTACGGCCCGCGGCCCCTTTTTTATTCGCCCGTGGCAGATTCTAAAAATATAATGGAGAGAAAGTCAAACAAACAGCAGCTAGCCTGCTAGCTCAACAATCGTATTTTTGCCGTCCAAACAAAACACAAGAAAATGCCTCATAACAGCTACGAGGTCGCTCAGCTCACAGCGACACTGAAACCTCTCAGACGAGACTTCATTACACAGAGCAGAAGACTTGTCAGCTAACTTAAAGCGGAGCTGAACACGGACCTCCTCTCTCGCTCCGGCGCAGCTCAACGCTGCAGCGTTTCATTCCCCGAGTCTGACCTCTCAGGGTTTTATTCCCTGAGGTCAGACTCAGGGAATAAAACCGCTGCAGCGCTGAGCTGACCAGTTTTTGAAAGAGAAGGACGACCTCTTCATGAGCTGAGTGACCCTCTATGGTTGGCAGACCTGGCCTCTAGTTGATCTTATCATCATCTCAACAAACTGAATAAGAGCCTGCAAGGCAAAAAGCAGGTATTAGCACAAATGCACTAACAATGAACCCGTTCTGTGTGAAGCTTTGTCTCTTTGAGACACAACTACGTAACGTCAACGCTGCGCTCTTCCCCACGCTGTCTGAAATCAAATGAGCTTTTCCAGAGGTCAACCTTTCTGCTAAAATGAGGAAATATGTGTGTGTCTGTCATCACATCTCATGACAGAACTCAGTGAGCGCTTCCAAGATCTTTCTGCATTGAGAAAGAATTCAAGCTGTTCTCGACTCTCTTCCTGATGATGCAGAAGAAGTGAAGTGTGATGATTCTCTGAAGAACCAGCATCAGCTTCTCTCTCTACCCGACTTCTCCTGGAGCTTGGAGAAGACTAAGTTTCCTCTGATGTTATTTTTTAAATATATATATATGTATATATATATATATATAAAGCATAATTGACCTCATTTGATTCATTTTGCGATATACCTCACCTGAGCAGCCCAGACTTTCGTATATTTTTCTGTTTGTGGCCCTCGGTGAAAAAAGTTTGGACACCCCTGGTATGGAGGAACCTTTAAGAGAAATGGTGACAAACAGGTAAAAATAATAAAAGAGGAATGTGAAGGAGACGCTGGTGCAACAATTTCCCTAAAAAATATATGGTCAAGGAAAGACATCAACCCAAGAATGAAAGGGGAAAGAGGGAGACTGAGTGGAGAGAATGAATGTGATTGTTTCTGATGCTCTGAGCCCCTCAGGCGGATTAGAGCCTCGTGCACAGAAACCTCACTGTCTCTCTCTGATCGTCCCCATAATCAGATTGGAGCTCAGGGTTTAGGGAAACGCTTTCCCTCTCTGAAAACTCTGTGTGTGTGTGTGTGTGTGTGTGTGTGTGTGTGTGTGTGTGTGTGTGTGTGTGTGTGTGTGTGTGTGTGTGTGTGTGTGTGTGCCAACATTGTTCTGTTTAGAGTTGTTTTAAGGTGATCAATTGAAAAGGCCCCAGAACAATAACTGGTCCCAAAGGCATGCGTAATACGAATTAAATGAACGTGCATGCATTTTAATGTAAGTTGGTTCATTATATCACAGACAACAAAACCTCCATTGAATCCTGCATGACCACAGCTTATATAATAATACAACTCTGCAGTTTTGCATCTATTTATCTGATAAAGTGTGCTAAACACTGAGTTTTAAAGATGAGCATATATGTGGTTGTTTCACCTAAATCTCAACTACGGAGCGAGGTGCGAACACATAGTTCTAGGAACTGCTGTTATTATTGTGTCTGCACCGCAAGGGCCAGGAACCATCGTAGTGATGTTCCTCTTTCAGAGCAGGAGCTCTCCCAGCACAAGGGCAACAGTTACTGAGGTAAGTGACAGAAAACCACAGACAGAAGGGCCACCATCTTGACGTAAGGAAGCCTGGAGGGACAAGTGTTTGAGATTCAACTCTTCTTTTGTTGGGAGAGGGAGACACCGCCGGAGAGCTGCACTCCACTGAGTGCACTCTTCTACTTGTGAAGAAGAATGTTTCCCCAAGGTCGATTATTGACGCGGAGAAGAAGTACATTGTCACTTTTAATGAAAATATACAGTATTAAAAAAAAATCTGTACTGCTGCCTCTCATGAAAAAAAGTCACAACTTGGTCTGATGGTAAAATGAGAAAAGAAAAGTAATGTTAATGCAACATTTCTCTATCAAACTGAGGAAACAATGTCCAGAATGTTAATTATATTTCTCAGATAATGCTGTGTGTTGTTGTTGTTTTTCCGGATAGTGTTATTCTAGTGTACATACTGTGCTCTATGACTTCTATAATCGAACAAAGCAAGGCGACAAACAGGGCAGTGAGAAAGAAAGTGTGTTGTTTGGATACATGCTGGAGGAGTTTTGTCTTTTATTGGAAATGTAAACACAGAAGGTTCTTGTGTTCTTGTGCTTCAAGAGGAAGGAACTGCAGTATCTGTCTCACTGTTGTTGCTCTTTCGGGGAAGGACCGGAGTTTAAACTTTTGGGTGAACTCCAGATACTCACCAATTTTTTAAATTGTGAGCTGAACTCGTGCTTCAGTTAAACACCTCTGTGATAGTCAACTTTAATTCCAATTGTTTGACATTTGACATGCTTGTATTGCAGGATTCCATTTGCCAGAACTCTCTGTGCCTCCTGGAAGGGTCTGTTCACCAATCCTTTAACTGGTGATGCAAGCACAGGCTGAGCGATGGCAAGACTCTTTACAGCCAAAAGACTAATCACTGTGAGAGTCAGGGCTCTGAAAGCAGAGAGACAGAACTTGAAGTTTTCAACAAGGAGTTCATTTCCAGTATTCAGACATTCTAATAGCCGGCCGCCGTGTGCTAAAGCCGTTTGAATTATCTTTCTCTCATCAAGCTAAACTCAATAGCATATGTTGACAAAGTGAAAATTAGATTTTTAGCATGTTTTGCAAACCTATTAAAAAATAAATAAATAATGACATCACGTTCATATCACACGGGAAGGAAATTCATTCAGCTTGGTGAGGCTCACATGAACACACAATACATTTGGGTGAGAAACACTGAATGTAAACAACTTTTAATTCATTTAAATGAATCGCTAGCAGTGGCGGTGCGTCAATAGAGGGCGCTAGGGCGCCGCCCCTCTTAAAATTTTGCGATGAAAAAAAAAAAGAAGAAAAATATATATAATATATACTGTCAAAAAACATTATATACCAAATAATTTAAATAAGAAATATACCTTGTTGACGCGCTAAATGTGTGTGGGAGACCGTAAAGCCCCTGTCAACAACCACTTAAGATATACCAAATATAATATATCGCCATTCATCATCACTGAGAAAAGCCCCTCCCCCTGTCGGGGCGCCGGCCAAATGTGAGTCTATGGGTGGATCCCAAGTCTCTAAATTGCATCCCCGTTTCCCTCACTTGCGTCTTTTCCTTGCGTCTTAGTCCCTCACACCAGGGATACATAGAGAGACGCAAGGAAACCAAGCGAGGAGAGAAGACGTGAGGAAATATGTTTTAAGAGACATGAGACGTCCTTTCCTCTGATGCGTCACGTGAAGCGACGTCGGTTTATGATGACTGCAGCCGCCTGACAGCTGATCACATCTGATCACAGCTGATCAGCTGTCAGTCGCTTTAACAGCTGACGGAGTTTTGTCCGGAGAGTTTTTAGAGAACATTCCAATAAAAATACACTTAAAATATTGATAAAAATGATCGTATGTTTTCAGTTGATTTAATGGTGTTAAACTACTACTTATATTAATAAAGACAAAGTTATCATCAGTGTCAGAGTGGAGATGTTTTCTCTGTCGTCTGTTACCGTTTAATAAACTGCATTGAGTATTTATATACTGTGATGTGTCCTGCTTATACGCGCAGGATCCATTTCTACCGGCGGAATGCGTCTTATTTATTTATTTATTATTTACGTCGGTATGTTTTGAAATTCTGATTGTGACATCATTATAAAATAACCCACAATATAAATATAGTTTCTCTTCATTACGTGTTGTAAAAAAGTGTTTCCTCTCTCCAGCTCTCTCTGATTTTAATTACATACATAATACAAGTTATTGAGGGAAACAACAGATCAAATCTTTGAAGACAGTTGTTTGTGGTCCCTTTGTTGTTCAGACCTACTATGAACATATTTTAACCAGATGGTGAATAAGAAAACAGATTTAATATATAGCTTGAGTTTAATCTGTGATCGTCTCTGGTATTAAACTCCAGCATCAGTCCGCTCAGCTGCAGCGTCCAATCACATAACAGATGAACAGTGAGGGTTTAAAACACTTCCTGGAAGCTCGCTCTCAGGGCTCCTCGATCATGGCTCCTCCGATTTCCCTCCTCGCTCCTCGATCCTCGCTCCTCAGAGCCGAATAAGAGCTTTGGGACGGCCGTCAAGATGGCGGCGCAGAACCACTTCCGGTTCAATCGAGGAGCGAGGAGCGAGGAAACGACAATTTAGAGACTTGGGATGCACCCTATGGCAGCGAACAAACATTTCACCCTCGTTGAGGCAAGGACAGCTTCTCATTGGCGGATGAAACGTGAATCTTCGGGCGCACAAATGTGCGCCCTAGCCAATGACATCGTTTCTTATTGCAACGTGGTTGGACTATTCGTCCAATCAGAGACCTTTATCATTCCCTCACATATTATAGCTCCCACGTATCTACGCGAGCAACATAGCTAGCAGAGACTTTGATTATGTTAGTATGGCGACTGAAAACTCTGCGGTATCTCTACGCGAAACACCTTTCAATCCACGATCAGATGTTGACAAGAAGAGGCTGAAAGAGTTGGGACCCGAACGTCCGGATTTAAAAATTCAGCAGCAAAGCAGTGACCGCTTGAGGACGTACACCCGGAGCTTCTCCTCAAGCTACATGCTAACCGGAGCTGCTAGCTGGAGGCTCCGTGTGCAGTGGCTCTGAGCAGCCGAGGAAGCGCCGGCTATGAAGGAAGATGAGCTTGAAGGATTGCTGCAGAGGTGAGTGTCAAAATCAGCAGATTCCCACAGCAGAACACATGTTGGACATTGTTAGATTTGGGTGGATATATCAGGCTATAACTTTATCTAAAATACCAATTCAACCCTCAACGTGTGTGTGTGTGTGTGTGTGTGTGTGTGTGTGTGTGTGTGTGTGTGTGTGTGTGTGTGTGTGTGTGTGTGTGTGTGTGTGTGTGTCATAGCTACAGCCATCAAGGTGGCTCCTGGCCTTTTGTCTATGTCGATGAGCCATCAAGACACACAAAACATAGTTTTTTGTCTGTAGTATGAAGCCTGTTTGTAGTAGATATTTCCCCACAACTTATCTGTCTGTCTCTGTCTCTCTCTATATTTATCTGTAGGTTTGTGACACCATACTTGGACACACCAGGGAACGCTTTGCCTTCAAAGACCACCTCACCAGTGCCACCTTACTGCAGGGCCCCCAGTTTGAATTTCTTTACAAGTAGTGGGTCCTACTCTGTCAAACACCCAATGTAAAATGTGATGTCTCTCTTTCTGAATCTATTCTGCTCTAAACCTCTTTCATGTGAGGGTGTGGGCACCTCTTTTATTCTGTAAACCTCTGAAACCCAACGTTTCTTAAACCATTCTGCTCTGAACCTCTCATGCCCAAAGTTACAGTTTGTTGATAGTTGTTATTGGACAGTGTTGAGCACTGTGTTTTCTTGAAATAAAGCTTTGTTTTTTAGAATATTCTACTCAAAACCTCTTTTCTTCTCATTGTGGAGTGCTATTTAAACCGCGCCGCCCAACTGCGCCCCCGCCCAAAAAAAATTCACCAGCCGCCACTGATCGCTAGCATAACCTACTTTGTTTTTGTGGGTCGGTTGAACATCCCGGTCAGCTCAGTCCTCCCTTTCCAAGAATGTAGAGAACCTACAGTGGTAAGGTAAACACTTGAATGTTTGGTTTGTCCCTTCTGGGCTACTGTAGAAACTAACATGGCGGACTCCGGGAAGAGGACCGGTCGTTAATCATGTTTATGCATGAGTGTATATATGATCTATGTTCTACAGCATGTGTATTGTGTGATGCAGCAGCTTGGAGCCTGAGACAAACTTCCCTGAGGGACAATAAAGTAAATCTTATCTTATAGTTATGAATATGATATTCCATTTATGCTATTAGATCCCCCTAACACTTTACACACTGGACCAGGTGTCGGTAATCTTGTTATGTGCCATATGAACATAAAGGTTAGCATTAAGTTTCAAAATGACACCCCATCAAAATTCAATTTCCCAGCATATCTGTAATTTTATTCCATCCATAAAGGTGTAGCGACATAAAAAATAGTTTATCTTCTCCCATAATAGGGACATTGTAATATGAGAGCACTATGCAAGAAGGCTGCCATCATTATGAAAACATCTCCATCTGAGTGGAAATCATTAACCAGCAGAGCTTCACGCCTGGACCTCATCAGAACCAGAACCATTTATTGACATGTGTGTTTTCACATACAAGGACTTTGTCCTGGCGGGAGGAGCATCACATTTAACATTTAACAATAAACACAGTGCAATAAATGGGAGCATGAATATTTACAATTGAATCTACAGTATAATATAACATTAAAGTTACAATAAAGTGCACGAAATGTAAGTGTTATGTGAAGGTGACAAGTTTAATTATCATCATCCTCATTCAGCTTGAGTAACAGAGAGAGAGAGTGCGAGAGAGAGAGAGATCAGAATATGATTCTTGGTAAGAACAGCCAGTGGTGTATAAAGTACCCAAAAGCCGTACTTGAGTAAAAGTAAAGATACCTTACTGGAAAATTACTCCAGTAAAAGTAAAAGTCATCTATTAAAATACTACTTGAGTAAAAGTCTTAAAGTATCTGATATTTTCTGTACTTAAGTATCAAAAGTATTTTTCTGATATAAAATGTACTTAAGTATTGAAAGTAAAAGTACAAGTACATGCTTTTAATAAAAAAGCAAAGGGTCAGAATTTTGAGAATTATGAAGTTTATTCTTTTAAGTGCTGTGGTCACCGTGACCAAGGACCAGGAGTTGTGTTGATACAATAACTGGGTTGGCTGGGATCCATCCATATATATTATGTTCAACATAATATATTGTACCTAAGTATACTTTTGCATCTACTATGAACTTATCATCATAATTCTCCAAAAAGCAATATGACACTATGAAGGACTTGTAACAGTGTGGTTATAAGTATGCTCATTCCGCCCGCCGTGGGTCTCTTGGTACCGGTCTGTGGGTCTCTTGGTACCGGTCTGTGGGTCTCTTGGTACCGGTCTGTGGGTCTCTTGGTACCGGTCTATGGGTCTCTTGGTACCGGGCCACAGAAAGAATGAATGAAACATTTCAATTAAATAAAAAAAAATCAAGGCCGGAAAGATGTTTTATTGTGAAAAATGACCGCATACATCCGTCTGTGGTAACCTCAGACGGAATCTCTTGACACATGTCAAGATGTTACGTTACTCTAAAAATGAAACGTAAGTCTGTTACAACTCTGTCGGTGATCTGGAAACCAAGGCAGAGTATCCTGAGATCGCCAAAAAAGCATGAAAACCTGCTTCCATTCCAACATCCTGTCTTTGTGCAGCGCGTTATAAGTTAAGCAGTAGACTGGACTAAAGGTTTAGTTAGGAGTAGACTGGACATAACGAACACACGTTGGGTGTCGTTGTCTCCCGTCTTTCCGAGGTCGGACCCGGTCTGTGAAAATATTGTCTTCACGTTACCGGTCCGTGACGCATAAAGGTTTGGGAGCGCTGGACGAGAGGATGTAGAGGGAAAATGCAGAATATTGTGATTCGCAAAACCTGCTTGGTGGAGTCTGTGTTCCACCACAGTCCCCGATGTTTTTTTTCTAAAGATAGATTTGATTTTGTAGCGAGTAACGAAGGTTTCAGGAGAAATGTATCGGAGTAAAAGTATCATTTTTCTTTGCAAAATGTAGTGAAGTAAAAGTAAAAGTAAACAGAAATATAAATAGTAAAGTAGAGTACAGATATCCCCAAAAACTACTTAAGTACAGTAACGAAGTATTTCTACTTCGTTACTATACACCACTGAGAACAGCTTTATCAATCAAATTGTTCTTTCTATTATCACACATGGAGCCTTCCCTATTAGCATATAAAGAGATGAAATCAACAAAGAAAAGTGTTCATATTTCTGTATGGCCTGCCTTAACGCTCTCTCCCCTGGGTTGGTTTTATCGTTACTCCCCTCATCCCCTGGACTCAAAAAAACTAAGTAAGCAGCTAAAATGAGACATCCATAATACATTTGTATATAATTACATGTGCCTACATACAAGCTTACTGTACACATATGCTGTGTTCATAAAAATAAAACAGGTCTTAGATTTTGGTTTCAAAGGAACAAAGTGTCGGAGTCTAAGAACAGCAGGCGGACTCTTCCATCCTTGAGGTGCATACATATTGAAAGTCACCGGATTTAGAGAGTGCTGTCAGGCAGATGGAGGGATTTCAAACCTTTGACCGGAAAGATCTAGTTGGGGTTATGAAGTGACGGCATGTCTGAGATGTACTGTGGAGCCAAACCAGCAAGGGCTTTGTAAACCAGAGAGGCTTTTGAATTGTATTCTGAAAGCAGCTGTGAATCCTGGGAAGGTTTCAGAGTAATGGAGTTATTTTATTTCTGTTCCGGTTGGTGCTTGTGCATCTGAGTTCTGGATGATTTGTAATCTATGGAAAACCGTAAACAGAGAATTGCAGTAATCCAACATACTAATAACAATTGCTTGCATGTGTTTCTCTGATAGTATGTGAAAGACAGCCTTGTATACTGGAAATGTTTCTGTGTTGGTTTAACGACTGTGAATTGGAGGTCACGATCAAAAGGTTGCTCTGAGGTTTTTATCCCGTCACATGTTTTCACAGACAGAAAAAAAAATCCCTTTTCAGCTGAAGTAAGATGGCTTCCATCTAAAAAATGCACAACATATTAAAAAAAGAATAGAATGCAAAGATGTAGCCAAACACACAGCAGTCAATACTCATCAGCCTAGTGAAGCATGATGCCGCCAGACACAGGATCCGTTCTGTAAATGAGGACCGGACCTCCGTGGTACGATGTACGAAAAACGTTGAAAAGATGAACTAAGTCAGCCTTCGGCATCTTCAGTTTTCCGACATGAAATATCCTTCATTCCTTCATGAATGATTGGACGCTTCAAAGCAGGGTGCTTCCGAAGGGATAGACGTTCCCCTTGATGTGGATTTGAACATTTGGACTACCAGAACCACATCCAGTTTTTACAGTGAATTTCATTGTGACAACGTGAACTGTGAGTCTGTGTGGTACTTGGCTCCACCGCCTCATGACACTCAAGGCGTAAGACAACGTGACTGCGTCCATTCCTCATTCACAGTCTGTGGTTTTAATCACAGGGTCCGTTGTCTTGGTCGAGGATCATTCAGCCCATGGTGAAAACCTCCTGAACATCTGGATTGTGTTGTCAGAGAAACAAGCTGAGCAAACACTAGTGGCATCTCCCCCGTGCATTTAACATATGACATATGGCTTCATTCTTCTTTTAATCACTTTGCTTTTGCATAAGTTCATTTGTTGCCTTCAGCAGGTTCATTTTGGCCAGATGTTGTGGACGGTGGAGGCAGCCTCATATATTTGGTAAAATTATTATTGGACAAAAGTGCTGTTTTCAGATGTTGTGTTACCCTTCAAAAGCACCGCTTTTACGATTTTTCGGGACAAGATAACTTTTTTTTTATTGTGTTTATATGCGGCCTGTGCAGAAGTACCCCATCCAATGTCTGGCGTAATGCTACTACTCGACAAATCCAAGTCATTTTCATTCTGAATATGTTCTTCTGCCTGGTTACAAATTCAGTCTAAATGCATTAGATTCATTCATAGGATGCGCTAACTTGGCCAACATGATCATCCACCCACTTGAAAGTCAACACTTCCTGCATTGGCACTGCAGGGTTGACGTACATTTTCACTGCGGGATTGTCCAATATGAACCAAGGTCATAGGGCTACTGGGATTCATCACATCTGTGAATGAGACCAATAGCTCTTTCCCACGCCTGGACATGGAGCACTGTAAGAACCTTTGATCTAAGGTCCTTCCTTGTGTTTCCACTGTGTTTTACAAACCAGAACATGTTGGTTATGTGTCAATAAAAAAAGGCAGCACCAGGAGAAACGATGTCCTATGTGCTGTTTGGTATGTAGGTGCAGTTCAGCTGCCAGGGAGCTCACAATGAACTAGAAGGACACACCCCCAGGCCTTTTCCATGAGTAAAACATAATGATTGTCCCTGCCCCGTGATCCAGATCCCCTCCAACATAACGGGTTCTTCCTTGGATCAATTTACACTCGTCCACCAAGTTTCATGAACTTCAGGCTGTTAAACGGATAGATAAAGAAACCAAACCGGAAACCGGTGGCAATAACTCCACGTTAAGTCAATGTTTGAGTCATTGAGTTCCTGTAGTGGAAGCGGCGATAACTGACAACAAATGCATGATTTCTTTATTTTTTTACTGAGGAACTTTCATCGTAGAGGCTAGAATAATATCAAATGAAGACCTATATCTGGGATTGCATTACAAACAGAATCATTACTCAGCTTCCTATTTATGGAGCCTGTTAAAACATATTTTTGTATCCTTGTCACGCAAAGCCCCAACAGCAACTTTTAATTCCCATCAGAGAAGAAGTACTCAACCTACAGAGGATCAAGTCATAACGTGACATTTTTTCTTGTTATTTTTTATCAATGATTAAAATGGAACCTCATTTACTCATTTATGTGAAACTTCTTTAATCATATTGACATTATGATGCCATTTTCTTCCTTTGATGATGGCACTTCATTAACCTTATGTTTCACTGCCGCATAGCTTACACATGGTTTCATATTGTTTTCATCTTGAAGCTCGATGTGTCATGTGTTTTCACGTGGATGTCCTCAAGGAGACGAAAGGAAACGAAAGGATCAGTGAAGGAATTAATGTAAAAAAAAACTATCTGGCAATATTTATATATTTATATATGCAGACATTCAAAATGGTCTAAAAGGCAAAATAAGACCTGAATACAAAATGTGAAATAAACATCCTTTTGTCCACCCAAAATAAAAAAATAAATAAAAATATTCTTGAGTATATTCAAATATCCTTTGAGGGATTTTCAATAACAGATAATAAAAATACATGTGCTCTCTGACTTTGGCTGAGTGAGAGTCAAAAACCGGAGGGCAGTAATTATCAACGATAGTGTCATTTTATTTTATTCATAATTTTCTCTTTTTAGTGCTGCTCTGGGAACTCTCATGGCAGTACACAGCCTTTGTTCTCCGTCATCTTTAATTCATGAGAGACGCAATTATTTATCCATTTTCCGACCGTGTGTTCGTCATCCCGCAGAACAACCGTTAGCTGGTTTTACTTTCAGGAAGTTGTCTCTCCACAGAGCCGATCTCTGGGGACGCTGACATGGACCTGCTCGACTTGTCAGGAAACCTCCCGACTCCCAGTCTGTGTCGCTTCAGTATTTCTAGTTGACGTCTTTGAAAAATGACAACCAGGAATATGTTCAATCTTTTACAGCCTTTTTAAAGATGGACCAGCATGAGTTTATTTTCCTGCATGTATGAAAGTAGCTCTCATACCTGTTTAATATGAAGTATGTCACTCTTTGTTATCTTTAATCGAATGGGAAGAAGTCTTAGCTTGAGCCAGAATCCTTGATCAGTCTCCGATGGCGAGGCTGTCCCCCTTTGTTTCAAAGGGTTTGTTTTTAATCTCACACTGTGCCTTTTATAGTTTTTTATTAGGATCACATCTATTTGCAGAATACGTCTCTGAAGAGACAACGGGAACATTGTTTAGGTCGCAAGAGGCTCACCGCTGTGGTCTGGTGACACTTTTAAACATGGCACAATTAGAACAGAACAAAACTCCAGAACTATCACACTCTGCATTTGTATTTCTTTGCATGGAAATAATAAAACTTTCAAGTTCAATATGGAAACACGTTGCTGGCTCTTGTTCAAACTGTATTTATTTGAATCTACAACTCTTGAAACTGCTTCTTGTGGTGATGTTACAGTATGGCTATGTACGTATCTATGTGAAATACCTGAAGGGCAGGGTCAAGACTGTTAGTAACTAAATAAAGGGTACATATATATATATATATATATATATATATATATATATATATATAATAATAATAATAATAATTTCAACTTATATAGCGCTTTTAAAGATACACAAAGACGCTTTACAATATGGACAGTAGACAATGACGAACGGAACAAAAATGAAAGACAAAGTAAGCAAAACAAACAAACAGGACATTTTTTGTAACAAGGAGTTCAAGTATCTCAGGGTCTTGTTCACGAGTGAGGGTAAGGCGGATCGGTGCGGCTGCAGCAGTAAAACAGGTGCTGCACCGGGTCGTCTTGGTGAAGAGGAGCTGAGCCGGAAGGGGAAGCTCTCCATTTACTGGTCGGTCTACGTTCCAACCCTCACCTATGGTCACGAACTCTGGGTCAGGACCGAAAGAACGAGGTCTCGGATACAAGCGGCCAAAATGAGCTTCCTTTGTAGGGCTCAGCCTTAGCGATAGAGTAAGGAGATGAGTTTCCTCTGTAGGGCTCAGCCTTAGAGATAGGGTAAGGAGTGTGTGTGTGTGTGTGTGTGTGTGTGTGTGTGTGTGTGTGTGTGTGTGTGTGTGTGTGTGTGTGTGTGTGTGTATGTATGTATGTAAAGCTCGCTAGCACAAGATTCCCTCTTCTGTACTGCTTTCATGGTGAACTGTGTTTTACAATAATGTGTTGTGTTAGCTGACTAGCTGTGTATACTATGCATGACTATATTATTTTCCAACCTCATATTGTGTATCTCGAGAGAAATAAAGTATAGGCCAGCAGCAGGGGCACCTCTCCCTATAGAGAAGTGAGTAAGCCAAAGAATGTTGGGTGATACTTGGTGATACTTTTAAACTTCTTGGTCACTTGGGAGCTGTGTAAAAAAAGACTTGTAAACACAATGTTATCATCTCTTTTTAGTTGATACTGGTGAACAACATGATCATGTATTTGGTGCTGTGTTTCTGCCAACCTGTGGAATGTAAAGTCCAATACAAGTCTCTTTTAGCTCAGCTTTTGGTCTCCACCATTGCCTTGTCATTTGATACATTGTTATCGTAAATATTTTAATCAGAGACACGTTAAATACTTCAAGTCAATATCCTAATCACATGGACATGTCTCTCTGTAGCATAGAGGGCTGAGAAGCAGCTTCTTCGGATAACGACACTTTCACGTTAGCTAATGTTAGCTTAGCAGCTGCAGAAGGGCCTGAAACAGAACCCCTTCATATGTCTGAGTCAGATGTGACTCACCAGCAGTATGTAATTATTACCATGAGCAGACCATTTAATATCATTCCACCTTTTGAATGTAATAATCACAATAATACAACTTTTAATTTAAATTTCTGAATCAAGCACCGCTATCTAATGCGATGAAACTGATAAAGAAGTCAACTGTGGCAAAACAAAAACGAGTTTGTAACGTGCATCATCGTGCAACTTGCTACAAAAGCACATTTGTGTTAACCAGGCAATTAAAAATCCATTTGAAAATGTAACCATGCCAGCTCCGTCGGGAGTTGGAGGATGAAAAAGGGAGGGAGGGGGCTCTGATTGCTTTCGACAGCTATCACAACAAAAGATTTCCACGCACCGTATTGAACACAATTTAAAGAAATAAGGCAATTTAGTGAGATAGGACGCAGTAGTCATGCTGCATGCCATCCGTTCTGCTATATTGGCCATCAGTCCCTTTACATCCAGAAGAGACGATGAGGGTGAGTGGTGGGAGCTTTGTTAAGCAATGGATTTATCAGTGCACACGTCTCTGTACAGGCTGGTCCAGTCGCAGAGATACATACGAACAATAATGTGCCAAAATTCATAGATATCCCATGAAATGTTTGTATTTGGTATATTATGCACATACAACAAGGGAGTATGACGTCTTCAAAGGTCCACACGGAGCGGGTGAAAGTGGAATCCAACTAGCGGCCATCTTTCAGCCAGGAGGCCGCCGTTGGTTCCCCATGAGGAACGGGAAGTCAACCGTGATGTTTTTGTCACGTAGCTTGTGAACTTCTGTGACGGCACTTCTGAAGTTATTTTACAGATGGACAGCATCCTGCAGTGAGTGACAGTGAACGATGACGACAATTTGCCTCGCCATCGTTCACACCATGAAACCTCTGGGACACAAATCACCATGTGAGGCCGCATCTCTGCCACCTTACGGTCAGGTTACGTCTTAGACGAAGAGACCAAAACTTAAACTTAAACTTCTGCTCAGTTTAGCAATCACGGCAAGATTTAAACATCATGCGGAAAATTTAAAGTTTTGCTTGAGGACCGATTCGCCCGTCATTAAGCCGCAATTACAGTGAAAGCGTACGGCGGGATGACGCTTGACTTCTGTGATTGCACAGGTGCCTCTGAAAGAGTGTGTGTGTGTGTGTGTGTGTGTGTGTGTGTGTGTGTGTGTGTGTGTGTGTGTGTGTGTGTGTGAGTTCCCATACTTGCAGGTGGCTAATTGCCAGTGGCTTTCCCTCTCCTGTTCGTTGACGTGTCCTCTTTTCTCTTTTCCTTTCAGTCCCGTCTCATTAAGAGCCGTGTGAGTGAGAAGAAAGTGAGTTGAGGAGTGGAAAGCTAATCTTCCCGAACTCATTATCTTGGGAGACGATTATACTCTGCTGTTACTTTTGTGCGCAGGATAAATCACCTTTGGGTGTGTGCGTGTGTGTGTGTGTGTGTGTGTGTGTGTGTGTGTGTGTGTGTGTGTGTGTGCGAGGTGCATCCTCAGACATATGAAGTACGTCCCCTAAATTAATCAACCATTTAAATCCTCTGAAGCCACAGCCACCCGTGTGTGTGTGTGTGTGTGTGTGTGTGTGTGTGTGTGTGTGTGTGTGTGTGTGTGTGTGTAAGCTTGTGTAGCGTAATTACCCAGCTGTTTAATGCTAACTATGTGTGTGATTTTCTGTATGTGTGTGTACGCGATTACCGACAGCGCTTACAGCCCGCATCGGCATTTGGTAGCGTTGGTTATTGGCAAAACACCTGTTAACATAGGTGTAAAGCCCTTCAGCACACACACACACACACACACACACACACACACACACACACACACACACACACACACACACACACACACACACAGTCTGGAGTAAACAAAGCCATCCAGATCTAGTCGTAAGCAGCTGGGAACTTTATTGGGGCTCTTACTCAGCAGGATTTGCATACGAAAACATCCTGAGCAGTTCAACTGGCTTCATTAATCCAGAGAGAAACACTGTGTGTGTGTGTGTGTGTGTGTGTGTGTGTGTGTGTGTGTGTGTGTGTGTGTGTGTGTGTGTGTGGTGATCTCATCCTGAACCTATCCATCTATCTATTTACACTTGCTTGTCAGGTGTGTAAATATGTTGTGTGTGTGTTTAAAGTTGTTGTTGGGAATCACCTGCAACTTTTTATTTTTAAACATTGACCCAGTCAACACATTCAGATTGGGAAATGCGCTCTGCTCCGCCCACATGGGAGCATCAGCATGCATCAGCATGCATTAGCATGCTGTAGCATGCGGTGCTAATCAGCGCGCTCGTGCGTTCCATCACAGCGGACAGACGGTTGTTTTGCGTTATTCAAAAGATTGCGCGGCGTGAAATTGTTTAATAAAGACCTGTGACACGAGGCTGTCAAGCCGTTAGGAGGCTGAACGTGTGCTATACGGAATGCTGCTTTACAACTATGAAAACAATATGATTGTCAC
The DNA here is from genome assembly GCA_038501785.1 of Myoxocephalus aenaeus. Classification (NCBI taxonomy): domain Eukaryota; kingdom Metazoa; phylum Chordata; class Actinopteri; order Perciformes; family Cottidae; genus Myoxocephalus; species Myoxocephalus aenaeus. The sequence continues at coordinate 2,216,150 of JBAMJR010000025.1, forward strand.
ATTAAGTGTGACAACGTGGCTGTAAACAATGAGACGGTGGTGAAATGCAGCTTCTGTCCTGTAGAAAACGCAGATGGTCTGTTGTCAGTGATTCATATTGAATGCATGAAATGTACAATTTACGTTCACTTTTCTGATTCATCAATAAGGTGAACACAGATTAAAATCCTTACGACTTACTATGGTTTAATTTCTTCCAATCATGAAGACAGTGATAACATATCTCAATGTGTATCCACCCACGGTTTGAAGCAGTAAACAAGACAAAGAGTCTAAAGCCACCGTATGGCTCCGTGAGTCTTAAGCTAAATGCTAACGCTAATGAGCTAACATGCTGGTGTGCAATGGGTACAATGTGAACCTGATCACCATGTTAGCATGCTAACGTGAACTGATTAGCAGCTGAGGATGAGGCTGATGGGAGAGCCGTTAGTTTTGAAGGACATGTTGACGTTATTATGGTCCTCGATGAAGAGTTATGGAATCAACAAAGTTATTCAAATTATTGTGGGGAAAATTTATGTCTGTTCCAAATCGCATTATCGTCTAAGCATTCGGAAAATTGGAATGTGGTGATGAAAAGATAATGTTGTGTTTTTACAGATGCAAAATGTTAAATTTGGAACATATCTATGATTGAGGGATTGCCTCAACATGGCAAGCTAACGGTGCTAACAGCATGGACACTGCTATACTAATGCTCTGAATTTTGAATGTAGGACCCGAGTGTGGTTTTGACATTTCCAATAACCTTTTACATCATCAGGTTCAGAGCTCTGCAAATATATAGAGATTTAGACATAAAGAGTTTAATGCAATGCTTGAATGAGATGAAACTCATTAGTACTCATCATCCGGGGACCGTGAATAACTGTACCAACTTTATTGGCAATCTGGTTCTCAACCTTTTTTCAGTGATCTACCCCTGTTAAATATTTTAAGTAACTAACCAGTGTTAAAGATGTAAGACATTCAAGATGAAAGATACAGCGCCTGTGTCTGATTTAATATAAATGTATAAAATTAATTTTATACATTATTGTATTGAATATGTATACAACATATAAAGGATTTTTGAATATATGCTAATGTTAAATATATTTAAACAAAATCGTGTGTACCCCCTGGAGTGTCATCACGTAACCCCAGGGGCCCACGTACCCCCATTTGAGAACCACTGGTCTATACAATATAACCTCTGATCTATACAATAGAACCACTTATCTATACAATAGAACCTCTGATAAATACAATATAACCTCTGATCTATACAATAGAACCTCTGATAAATACAATATAACCTCTGATCTATACAATAGACCAGTACTGCTTCCTGTCTGGCAAGAAGAACACCAATCGTCTTCGGCCTTTTATATATTCAGTCCATATCTTGAGGTGTGTTAGGTAGAAACTCTAAACTCGTACCACAGCTGCTCTGGTAATGTACTATGACGTTTGAAGGCATCTTCAAAATAAGGTCAAGTAGCCTGGGCTGAAGCTCTCCCTAAATTATACAGAGATGTTCTGCTTGGCCACACTCATTCCAGCAAATTTGCTGAGACATCCAAGCTTCGGGATTAACCGTGTTCTAATTGACTTAATGCTAAAGCGACAATTCACAAGTCAAACAGAAACAAGAATTATTTTGCTGCTTGAATTTGTAACATGAGGAAAGAGACATTCAGCTGACATATAATCAATTTATGGTGCTTGCAAACGCTGTGGGATTTCATGTGCCAGTTATGCTATTCAGGAAACAAAATCTTTTTTTCTTCTTCTCACATTTGCATGACTTTAAGTAAAACTGCAGACTGCGACTTTAAAGGATTGCCTCAGCTAAGCCCTTCAGTTGTTGACACTTGGGCCATAATTAACTCACACTAGATAACTATGCTGTGTGTTCATGTGTGTGTATGCGCACTGTTGCCTTCACCACCATGACATTAAGCCCTTAGTCAAACGTGTCAAGTTAAATCTTATTTGGATGTCTCTTTTTTCATAAAGTTTAATGCGCAGATAGGGCCTTATCTAAGAAAATAAATTATAAAAAGCCCCATTAAATGGAAAATGCTTCCAAAGACAGCATTTTCTTATTTAGAGGAAATAAAGCGTGTTAAGTGTGATGATGCATCAACTCCACCGTCACTAAAAGGCGGCAGCACTTTAGGAGATAATTCACATCAGTACAGCATCGCTAGTTTTCGGCAAACAGTAGGAGGGCGATGACTCACAAATTCATTTCACTTTGGATTTTGAGGTCTGAAATTGAATTTTTTTTCACGTTTTAAGAAAATGCCATCTGTGCAATGTGGAACGTGTTGAGGTCATTTTTAATCTGCTGCACTAAAACGGGAGATTTTAGGGTCAGGTCATTATATTTTTATTATATAATATTAGCAATTAGCTATTAGCAATATAAATATAAATAAATTAGCAATATATAACAACAATATCTTCAGGAGACAGGGTTGATGGGTGACACTGAATATTCTTCAACCTTATCAAGCTCCAGTGATGCTGGACCTCAACAACAACTAAACCGCTACTTTATCATTGGATTTCATCCGCTGAGGAATTCATTCATGGTGCCTTGAACACGGTGGACACCTCATTTAGTCCTTTAGTCGTAAATCTGCAGTGTAATTATTGTAAACAAATGAGGATCCTTGCTGGGGATGATTTGTAGCATATATCTCACATCATTGGGACTGTAAAGCTAGGACTGAGTTTTCACTAAATAAGACATGCAAAACATGTTTTCTGTTGAAATGTCATCATCTATCATTGGCAAAAAGACTACACCCTTTAGTTGTCTGAACTGAGAAAACCGCTCTCTCTACATGTTTGGTGCTGTAAAGACATTTGCTGAGAAATAAATTGTGGAGAGCAACAGAGTCTGTCAGTCTCCTTGACAGAGGATCTCTTTTATTACAGCAATTAAACCATCTAAAAATACATGTGGAAATAATTTATTAGTGTCACATGACTACTGAGAAGAACAGACAGCCCGGCACCTCGAAATAGGATGTGTGTGACAGACTGGGGGTGACCGTACAGACGATCAAAGGAAGTGAGCGTGCACACGGTGTAACGCTCCCCTGACACCGTTATGAGGTCATAAAACACCATTTTGATCCACAGAGAGATCTTCGTCAGGTCAAACCGGACGGAGATCCTTCTGTGAAAACATTGGTTTATAGTCTAATGAAGGAATCAGTGGGGAATCATACAAAGCTTTGATCTTGTCTTCCACAACTGCTGTAATATATCAACCAAATGCATTATTACTCTTCCCTAAAATGAGGAAATGATAAGGCTTGAAGTGGTAACTCTGCCCTTTAAAAAAAAGAGACAAATCTTAAAAGGAGTCTACTAGCTGAAGACAAATGGTGATTTAAGCATAGTTTTATTATATGTGCTATATCAGTGGGTTCAGACGCGTCAAGAGCATTAAAGAAAGTTCAATAAGAAGAGGTCAATGGACCCTTTGCTTATCCCCACTCCCCGTTGGCACCCTGTCAAGCTGTCAGAGCTACCATGGAGCCCACACTGTCACTAACTTCACTCCCTGAAGAAATATCGAATAAAACAAAAATAAAAAATATTTCAGAGATACGCAGAGAGAACGGTCTCAATGGTCCCATCCAAAGGATGTCATACTGATTCAGCAGTGAAAACAAGTTGCAAAGATAGAACTTAAAGTTTGCAGTAAAAGTGAACCACCACCTGGCGGTCGAGACAGAAGACAATTGTTCCTGCAATGGCAGTTAATTCTCAACAAGGGCCAATTGAAGGTGAATGAGGAATGACCTTTATAGACTTTAGCAACAGAGAAGGTCCTTTTGATGGGATACATTTTCACTGCGACAAGGGGAATGAAGAATCGCCCCAAAGTCTGGAGGAGCATTCATTCTTACCAAGGCATGAGTGAGTCAATAGAAAGGGGATACATCAGTTGTAAGCAACCATTAAATAAACACCACGATTAGAACGAAATGTAAGAGATGAAGGTTAAGGGTCTGGAGCCATCATAGGACCAACTAGACGCAGCACTTATCAGATGGGCCGCAGGGAGTCACTGGCATTGGAATGGGAATCGAACATGTGTGCTGGAACTAGTTGTTGCAAAGAGGATGCTGAAGTAGCAGCATCTATCCTAAATGAGTGGCCTGAGGGCAGAAATCACATTTAAGAAGCTCTTCCCAGAGGTTATGAATAAATCAGAATTTAGACATTGGGATGATTACCCGGTGTTGGAAAGAGAGGCGATGGAGGAAACGTCCACATAGAACTTTGTGGACAGAAATTAGAGTCACTGCATGCAATGAGCATGAACCATTTTGTTTAGAATGCTCACGAAGTAAACAGAAAATTGTTTAGAAATTAATTTGATAGGGTAGAAGTTGCCACATCGGATCCAGAAAAAAACACAATAAGAGGTCAAGACGAGTATAGCAATTGGCACCATGTGAAGAATGGAATGGGTAATAGTCTGTATGCTGTCAGAGACTGGAGGGGAGTCTTTTGGTGACAGTTGTATTGAGACATTTGAAAACAGACAAGGATCAAAGGATCTAATGTTAGATTCAGATCCCAAAAGTTCTTGGAAAACGCACAAACAACACCAAAAGAGCTTTTCGTAAGATATCATAACCGTTGTTTGACGACACGTTGGATGCATTGGCCAGCTGAGGAACAGAATGAGTCAGACATCCTCCAGAAGAAGACCCTTCTTGCATCACATTTAGCAGACTCTGGAGGTTTGTCTGTGGGAGTATGATTGTTAGGACTGGACCAGGCCTGAGTGGGGAGGCACAGACGTTGGTCTGATAATTAAAAGGGCAGGGGTGATATAGTTGTGTGTGATGGGTACCGTCATAGTAAGATGTCTTGTGAACAACATTACGGGGAGGACGAATGAAATCTGTGGAAGGTGTCGGGAAATTAATCGAGCCAAAAGTTCTATTACTGGGAAATATTGCCAGCTATGTCCGCCCTAACTTTGTCATGGGGGAAGTTCCTTGGCACTACTTTACTATTCCCTTAAGAAATCTAATATTGTGGTGACCCACATACGGACTGTGAGAGACATTCACCTAAGAGCTACTGTGCCTTTAAGAGCTGGGGGGTTTCGGAGTCTAGGGGCTTCGGTTTTCCGGGGAATTGTGGGTTGTTGCGCTGCCGCTATCTTGATGCACAAGTATTGTACATTTTATGTGGAGTTCAAGTAAACTACCTCGACTGCAACTACGTCTACTGTCTCGCTGTTTCCCAACTCTACAATATAATTTATTTAAATGTTTTTCCATTGGCCTAATATTATATTCAGAGTATTGAAGAGGCCATTTCCTCCAGATTAGTCAGCTCAACATTAATACTGTGAACTTCAGCATCGTATAACATAAGTTGGTTTCACGATTATTGATGCTGTTTAATGTTTGCCTCTTTTAAAATGAGTAATCCTGAACATCTGTTAAGGTATGGGTTCAGAATGATGAAAACACACAGCGGTAGGGTGGAGGCTCTCCAGGATGATTTGTTTCCCCTTGTCAACGCTCATGTTTTCCATTTTTGCATATAGCTGCTGCAAATGAAAACAAAAAAAACATCTCCCTGGGGGAGCTTGCACCTAGTCAAAAATCCCAAAAGAGAAGAGCTTCCTCATTTAACTTTCACCAGAGCTTTATAAGAAAATAAAACCGCTCTAATGACCTGGCTGAATCCTCCTGCTGCTGCAGTCGGGGAGGAAAGACAAACTTTTTGTTTTTTCTTGTGATGTGGGGCTTTCACATGGGGTGACTGTGCCTTCATTAGTCCGGTTGCATAAGGGTGAGTCACACTGCCACAGTCCTCTGCACAATCTCTATGAATATGAAGCGCATTTCTCCCATTAAATTGGCCTCTGAGTGTTTATATTTTCTGTAAATTGCTATCTTTGCTATTTTCAGATTTCACTTGATTACTTATGCAGTGTGCCGGCTGGATTGTCCTCAGCGAGTGTGTTGAGTGTGTAACCTCTCATCAGCGGGAGAAGCACTTGTGTGTGTGTGGGGGGGCATGTGTGTGTGTGTGTGTGTGTGTGTGTGTGTGTGTGTGTGTGTGTGTGTGTGTGTGTGTGTGTGTGTGTATGGGGGACTATGTGTGTGTGAGTGTGGTGAGAAATATTGCATGAATATGAAAATTGCTCCCATAAATAGGCTTTACTTAAAGTTCTGTGAAACTTTAATTCCGGCCCCCATGAATCTCTCGTCTCCCCCGAAGGAATCTCTCTCTGACGCTCGCTGTCACTGCCTCTATTTTTGTTTTTTCCTCTTCTCTTGTTCCTATCCTCTGTTCATTCGTCTCGTCTGGGCCTCGACCTTTTTCCCTCCTCTTTTTTTTAAGTCTCTCTCATTTCGCCGAACTTTCTAGCTTTCTTTTTTTGCCGGCATAAATAAGCCGGCGGAACATCAAACAAACACACCAGCGCTGGTGTGTGTGTGTGTGTGTGTGTGTGTGTGTGTGCTTTTGAGGATCAAAGTCAGTGTGTGAGATGTGAGTGGTCTATCAAGATCAATATCTGTGATCGAATCAGCTTTAATACAGAGGAGTTGATGAGAGAGAGAGAGCGAGAGAGGTAGAGAAAAGGCAGACACATATAAATGAGACAGAAGTGATGGCGAGACATTTAAAAACAAAGCTCCACATGATCAGATCCACAGTCCTACTATCTGACGGTAAAGTTTAAAAATGAAAGCAGATTTATGAATTCCATCAAAACAAACGTTAGTGATGATTTTGTTCTATCAGTTAATCAAATGATGGTAATTAGATAATTTAGCTGGATGGTTATTATTGACTAAGATGAAAGTTCTCTGTGAAGAAAGGAAAGGTTGACACACCTTCACCTCTCACCCGGAACCGTGAGACAGGCCTGCTGCCATCAAACAAGCAGTGATATACACTATTTCAAAATCTGACGGCGGAGGAGAGAGAGAGAGAGAGAGAGAGAGAGAGAGAGGGCTCTGCTCCAAAGACGTTATCACTCCATTCATATTAAAGATCAGAGTTGCAAATAGCACAGAAGAAATATAGTTATTATCATGCCTCTCTACCGTGTGTGTGTGTGTGTGTTTTGAGGTCTCACAATGGTCTCCCTTTTGTCCTCGTTCACCTGTTGTCTGTGTGGACTTGGGGGGCGAGAACCTGAGGGAACCTGAGAGAACCTGACAGAACCCGAGGGAACCCGAGAGAACCTGAGAGAACCTGAGGGTTTTTTCTCTGCATCCTTCTCCCTCCCGTCGTTCTCTCAGACATTACTTCTCTCTCTCTCCCTCTTTCCTCCTGTCTGAAATGTTATTGCCTAACAAAATTGAACCATAAATATAGCCTTTTCTCTCTCTCTCTCACTCTCTCTCTCTCTCTCTCTCTCTCTCTCTCTCTCTCTCTCTCTCTCTCTCTCTCTCTCTCTCTCTCTCTCTCTCTCTCGCACAGACACACACACACACACAACCTGGACTCAGGCCGCACACGCAGATCAGGATTTTGGCTTCCCGAAAATTGGAATGAACATCGATCGGATTTGTCGGGTGAACATTTCTGTCGTTCTTCTCATTTCACAATATAAATCAAAGGATTGTTATACTTTTGTTGTTGTTGCTATGAGAGTTATTGTTGTGCAACCCTAGTTTAATTAATTAGCAGGAAGGCGGCGCAACATGGACCTGAGCGCAATGCTCTGTTCATTTAATCATACAAATATATTTGCAAAAGATCAATGATTAATTGTGATGAATAAGGTTGATGATCATTTGGATCTGAATCACATTCACTGAGATTTACCCAAAATATACCAGAGGTGAAATAAAAGGAGAAGCAGTTCAATTAGCTGCTATGAATGTGTATGATGTGATGATGAGTGTTGGCTGTAGTGATGAAGATAATATAATATAATCCTTTATTAAGGGAGCAGTGGAAGAGTTAGTGGACTGGTGCTTGTCTGTCAGTAAACAGCTGGGAGCTCAGGTGTTGGACATTGACGTCACATAGTTTTATGTTTTGCTCTGGAAATGGAACAATTAGTTGAATAAGATTGTTTGAGGTTTTTATAATAAGAAGGCCAAACATTCCTCGATTCCAGTTGCTCACATGTTGCTTTCCTTATGTTAATATTACCCTCAACCAACATATCAATGACTACATGAAACTGGTGGATTACTACATGAAACTGGTGGATTACTTAGATTTGCACCAGTGAATCAACTTTCTGTAGCAAACCTGGTGGCTGCGTCTGCTTTGTCTTGATATGAAGACAATTTCTCACACTTCTGGAAACACGAGTAATGATGTGGTTGTGCTGCAGCTGCATTGAACGCAGCAGAGCAGCGTCAATAATGCTGCGACGGCAATCCCCCGCCTCGCAGCTGCTTCTGCTGGGTCAAAGAAACCGGCATGTTTTTAACAAGCCCTGGTCCAAGGGTGAGTCACTGCGTTATAAATTCTAAGCCGGGGTCCTTCACCAAAAAGGTCTGAGCACTTACGCCCTAAACTATTTATATGACCGGGCCATTCCTGCAGGGAGGAAACCGTCCTAAACTGGAGATGTGAGGGGAGGTAGAAATATGGCCGCCGCTGTCCTGCTCCATTAGCGGTGCCCTTCAGCTATAGCTTCGATACTAAGAACAGCTATGAATCAATAGCACACACACACACACACACTGAGGTCAGGTTTTGGTCAGTCAGATGGATGTGGTATTAGCGGTAAGATATTCGGTCTTTAAAGTTGATAAAGTCGACTTTATTTATCATGTTCGATCTCCAAGTATCCACTCAGCCGTCAGAGCGTTTGAATCTTTCTGAATATTACCGGGAACAAAAATAGCAAGTCGATGGTTTGGTAGAGAATAAATTCTACGTAAAATATAATAAAAAGGGGTTTGCCAATGTCAATGTAGCTGGACGAGAGAAAAAGGCCATCAGGCTCATGGAAAGGTATTTACGACGACGTTGGGTTCATTGTGAATAACCCAGACAACGGGGACCAACTCAGATTTAATGGCATTGAAGAGGAAGTGTTTGGCATGAATTAAGTCCAGCGTTCTATCTTTTTATCACATCAAATTGTAGGACTTTCCTCAGAGAAACAGCAACACAGCAGCATGGCGACAGGTTTTCATTTGGGACATTTTCAAATTAAAGCTGTTGATTGATGGATTTTTTCCACATTTTATTTATTCAGGTAACTGTTTAGTTATATATTACATCCGTTTATTTCCCAACATGAAGATCTAAATACTGTTTTAAAACCTCTTTCCGTCTGCCAGGAATACATATCTGTGGTTAAATGTCTGTCTGATAGTTTTGCTCCAGACTGTTGATGCTATGAAGACATGCATGGTCTCCAGAGGATGTAATATCCCAACAAACAGTGAATTCATTGAGACTCGTACAAGATGCCAGTCCACGCATTCATTCCATTGTGGGTAGTGCATTTATGACGGAAAAATACCTGCTGTGGCTTGAACCTGAAGCGCTGGTGAGAGAGGACAGTTCACATCCCAGCCGCTCGCTGGCATTAAAGGAAGGCAAGAACGTTTTCACAACTATGAGGGTAAAACAACTAAACACACTGTCATGGGAATATTTTCCGAGCTAACGGTGGGAAATACTGCAGTACTGTCCATGCAACCAAACCACCAAACGGTGTCTTTATGCGCAACATACTAGCTCAGTGTTATCAACTGGTAATGCTAATAATAGCTAACACCATTATGTGTTCTGACTTGTACTAGAACGGACTCCACTCGGGTGTGACGTCCTTTCTTGCCCCTAATGCTGTGTTCACACCGGCGGAAAAAGCGTTTTTTTCGCCGGGCGGCGCGATAGACGCGTTTGACGCGGGGCGAACAGAGCGAAGAAGTGAGTAGAATTATCCCAACTCCGGCGGAGAAATCGCGTGACGCAAAGTTCCGTCAGCCAATCAGCGTTGAGAATCAGCGTTGAGAAGCTCCGCCCGTCATCACCGCCGTCCTGCCGTTCCTGAATTAAACTGCTGCTGCTCCGCCTGAACCAGCGCTGGTAGCGTCCGTCATTGAGACGCTGTGTTGTGGGACTACGGATAATATTATGAACCCAGACACCATGGAGTTTGATGTTCCGACGTATGTGGAGTTTACACAACAAGTATAAAGCAGAACTAGTGGTTATTTCCATGGTGGATGGAGGAAACGGTATCCGTTTTACGGAGATAAGCCAGACTCAGTTCCTGGAGGAGTCGGTGAAATTCACCGAGCTGTGTGCGGCTACGGATGGTGTTATGAACCCAAACACAAGGGCGTTTCATGTTCCAACATGTTTGGGACTTCCACAACAAGTATAAAGCAGAACTAGTGGTTATTTATTCCATGGTCGATAGCGGTAGCAGAGACAAGCAACAGAGATAAGCCATGCCCCCTTATCTCCCCTACCTGATAAAGACACAAATTGATATCTTTTGGGTCTGGACTACAAGGCTAATGACACCACTGATTATCTCCAGGAACAGTCTGGGCCCTGTATGAAGTTAGCCTTCTTAATTCCTGTCCTGACTTATCAAAAAGGAAAGGTGAGGCTGCTAAGAAACATTAGTAAATCTGCAAATTTATCCAATTTAACATTCATTCCTCGTCAGCCTATCCAAAGAAATAGGGTAAATAGACTTTTAAACACATTACACTTAGCTTTATTAAATGTCAGGTCTCTGTCAGGAAAAACATTTTTAATCAATGATTTCATTATTAGGCACAAACTTGATTTTTTGTTTTTAACCGAAATTTGGTTAGACCAAGATAACAGTGCAGCTGTTCTTATTGAATCAACACCTCCCAACTTCAGTTTCATGAGTGAAACAAGAGTGCAGAAGAAAGGAGGTGGAGTTGCTATTTTATATAATGAGTCTCTTCAATGCAAGCAGATGTCTTTTGGTCATTTTACTTCCTTTGAATATGTGGCTCTCAATTCCACTCAAGTTTTATTCGTCAACATTTACAGACCACCGAAATACTGTGCAACCTTCTTTGATGAGTTTACTGAACTGCTGTCTATAATCTGTATTGATTTTGATTGTGTTGTCATTGTTGGTGATTTTAATATCCATGTTGATAATCCCCAGGACAGAGGGTCTATAGAGCTATGTGGTGTCCTTGATAACTATGACCTGACTCAGCATGTAACAGGTCCCACCCACAACAAGGGGCACACTCTAGACCTAATCATCACCAAAGGTCTGGACATTTCCAAGGTTGCTGTGACTGATGTTGCACTCTCTGATCATTTCTGTGTTTTCTTTGAGAGTGCAATCTCCCTACACACAAATGTCCAAACCAAGGTTGTGACAAAGCGTTACATCACTGAAAATGCCAGTGAACTATTTATTCAGAAGTTCTCCTCCACACCAGCCCTCTCTTGCATCTCAGTCAATGAGCTTGTGGATGGCTTCAATTCTAAAGTAAAACATGTTATTGATGCCATTGCACCCAGTAAGGTGAAGGTTGTCTCGGGTAAGAAAAGATCCCCTTGGAGAAATGCCACGCTGTTCAGAATAGAGAAAAGAGAGTGTCGAAAAGCAGAGCGCAGGTGGCGAAAAACTAATCTCCAGGTTCACTGTGGTATCTATAAAGAGAGACTTCGCAATTATAATTTGGAACTTAGAAATGCAAGACAGTCCTTCTTCTCTTACATCATAACCAAAAACAATAACAATACACGTGCCTTATTTGCTACCGTCGACAGGCTAACAAACCATCCGGTGTCGGTAACTGCTACGCTCCAATCCAACTGTGCATGCAATCAATTTGCCTCCTATTTTGCTGACAAAATTCAGAAAATTAGACAAGCAGTCGGTGGCTCCACACCAACCACCGGATATGTGTTGTCCCCATCTAACATCCATTCAAATATCATGACACAATTTGACTCAATTAACCAAAGAGGCCTAGAAGACATTATACAACATCTGAAAACATCCTCCTGCTGCTTGGATATTCTACCAACACACTTTTTCAAAAATATTTCACACTGCATGACCGCTGATCTTTTACAAATTGTAAACACATCCCTTCTTTCAGGTGTCTTCCCTCAAGCCCTAAAAACTGCAGTGATTAAACCACTCCTAAAGAAGGCTAGTTTAGACCCCGAAATATTGAAAAACTATAGGCCAATATCAAACCTCCCATTCTTAAGTAAAATAATGGAAAAAGTGATTTTTCAACAGCTGAACAACTTCTTGGCCGAAAATAACTGTTTCGATGTCTTCCAGTCCGGCTTTCGTCAGCACCACAGTACTGAAACTGCTCTTGTTAAGGTTTTCAACGACATCCACTTAAACACAGACAGTGGCTGAACTTCAGTCTTAGTATTACTGGATCTCAGTGCTGCATTCAACACGGTCGATCATGACACACTACTAGACAGACTGAAAGTCTGGGTAGGACTCTCTGGCGCAGCACTTAACTGGTTTGAATCCTACTTGAAGGACCGACAATACTTTGTGTCGGTAGCTAATTACACATCAGAGCTGACTAGGATGACATGTGGTGTTCCCCAAGGCTCAATACTGGGGCCTCTTCTGTTCAACATCTACATGCTTCCACTGGCTCAGATTATGAAAAACAACAAAGTGTGTTATCATAATTATGCAGATGACACACAAATCTACATAACTATATCACCAGGGGACTATAGTCCCATACAAGGGCTGGCTATATGCGTTGAAGAAATCAATAACTGGATGTGCCAGAATTTTCTTCAATTAAACAAAGATAAAACAGAAGTAATTGTTTTTGGTCCCAAGGACGAACGATTGAAAGTCAGCTTCAATCACTGACGTTAAAAACCTCAAACCAAGCCAGAAATCTAGGTGTAGTTATGGATTCAGACCTCAACCTGAACAGCCATATCAAGACAATTACGAAATCAGCCTACTACCACCTGAAGAATATATCAAGGGTTAGAGGACTTATGTCTCAACAGGATTTGGAGAAACTTGTCCATGCATTTATCTTCAGTAGACTTGACTACTGTAAAGGTGTGTTCACAGGCCTCTGTAAAAAGTCAATCAGAAAGCTGCAGCTGATTCAGAACGCTGCAGCTCGAGTCCTCACTAAGACCAGGAAAGTGGATCACATCACACCAGTTCTGAGGTCTTTGCACTGGCTTCCTGTCAAACAAAGATTTGACTTTAAAATCCTGCTGCTGGTTTATAAAGCACTGAATGGTTTAGGGCCTAAGTATGTTTGTGATCTGCTGCTACCTTATGAACCATCCCGGCCCCTCAGGTCATCTGGGACGGGTCTACTTTCTGTTCCAAGAGTCAGAACTAAACATGGAGAAGCAGCGTTCAGCTTTTCTGCTCCACATATCTGGAACAAGGTCCCTGAAAGCTGCAGGTCTGCTGAGACCCTCAGCTCCTTTAAATCCAGATTGAAGACTTTTCTGTTTGAATCGCCTTGTTGCTGAAATGTGCTATACAAATAAACTTGCCTTGCCTTGCCTTTGACGCAAATTCGCGCCGCCTTCGGTGTGAACACCCTTTTATTGTCGAGCGAGTAAACTACCACGGTAAACGCGGTGCGTCAAATCCGCGCCGCGTTTGGTGTGAACGCAGCATAATTCAGACATCCGAGGTGAATGGAACGCACCATTAGTCTTTTGATGAATCATCTGTGTGTTTTGGGCGTAAAATGAAAGAACCAAACTGAGTGTCTTCCAGCATTGCTTTAAAAACCAAATACGCCACAACAAACGTTCCTGTGCGGGGCTCCTGTGGCGTTGTATCCAAAGTGTTGATGATATCCTGGTCCAATCGTGTTCAGATATGTTGTCTTGATTTACATTTTTACATGGTCCTTTTAATATATATATATTGTTTTCCCCACGATGTTGTAAACAATGACAGTTCATTTGGATCCAGTCTGAGTCTGCACCCCGCTCCACACCTCCGTAGACTCTTGGCTCCGGGGTAAAACCCTGATATGGACCTGCAGCGGCCGAAGCTGATGAGTTCTCAAGGAGGCTTCAGTTATTTTTCCTCTGCATGGCTGAGAAATATTGTCTTGAAAGAAAGTCTCATTTCTTCTGTGTTTTTCCTCCTGCCTCCCTCTTTGACCACTTTAATCATAGCAGGCCAAGCTCCTCGCTAAATGAGAAAGATGTAGTTCAGGGATACCAACCTTCATCCCAGTTAGATGGGCTTTTTATTCAAATGAAGTCATATTTATCCATGCAAGTGTCTATTATGAGGTGGAATAATCCTTGTGATGTCTTCAGATGTGTCATTTTCACAGTCTTGTACATCCAGGGGAGCATATAAGGAAGCTTCAAAAACCTCTTCCTCCATTACGGTTGATGCCTCACATGTAGATCTTCTCACATCATCATTCGCTCCTCAAACACATTGACTCTTTTCATCTCCTCTCCTTTCTTCTCCCGGTTCTTTCATCCTATAATAAGTACCTTCATGCAGTTATATTCAAATATTATTATAATATTATATATTCAAACTCATCCGTGCTCCCCAGTACTCCTCTGTCTCCTCCCACATGTGATCCTTCCTCACCTCCGTTCAAAGAGGCTCATTGTTCAGTCCCTTCTTGTTGTTTTTAAATCACCCATCTGATTGGCTCTTTTTAATTACCTGAGCCATAACATATTCATGTCATAATGTGTGCTTGGAGGCATAAGGGGCAAGTTCTTGGCAACGCTCTCTCTCTCTCTAGTGTGGAATGTAAATTACCGCTGACCTTCTTTACAAATGCTGTTGTGGTATTTCACATTATTTGAATGTTCTGTATTGTCACCATTTTCTGAATGAGACTTTGGTTTCCCTTCTTTTTCATGTGGTATGAAAATCAATTAGTGGGGCATTTTTGTCATTCAAGGTTATATATTTTTTGGGGGATAACCCTTTTTTACCAGTATTTTTGTTACAAAAGACATCATGTTCTCCCTGTGACGGGCCATCAGTCACAAGACAACACTGCACACCTCAGGGTTCATCGAGTGTTACGGTTCCTCACCAAAAGAAGTCTTTCATGAATATGTTTCATATCTTCCTCTTATCATGCTTAACATTTACCGTTGTGAAACGGTTGGTTCGGTTTAGGCAGCAAAACTACGATGTGAGTTTGGATAAAATGACAACGTAGTGCGACGACGTATATAATGTGAATAAATAACTCTCCTATGTAATGCTGCATTACATGCATATTAACGTTACTTAAAAGTCAACCTGACTATTGGTGTCACATGGACAGCACCCTCCTGGGTGAAAGTCCTGGTTCTGTTTGACCCATCCACCATTTATGACGTTATTATACCCCGTTACATGCTGGACCATGGTCAATAGCATGCTAAGTATGAAAATGAGTCTTTTATAATGGTAGTTTATCAGACTGTAAACACGTTAGCTGTGGAGTTCCACAAGGAAGTTGCTTAGGCCCTTTACTCTTTTCCATTTTTACAAATGATCTCCCTTTGTCAATTAACAATTCCAACATGGTAATGTATGCTGGTGACACAACACTGTACAGCCATGCTTCAAACAAACTAGAACTTGCAACCATTCTGAATCAGGATCTGGAGATGGTGTCTGATTGGGTTCAAATGAACAAAGTAGCCCTGAACATTTCAAAAACTAAATGTATTGTGTTTGGCTCAAGGAAAACACTTAATGGTGACACACAGCTTCACCTGTCAATGTCAGGTTCAGCAATAGAACAGGTCAAGAAGGCCAAACTACTGGGTGTAGTGTTGGACCAACAGTTGTCGTGGTCTGAGCACATTGACGGCATTGTCACTAAAATGGGAAGGGCCATAGCTATGACCAGAGACTGCTTTTCTTATCTAACACTCTCTATTGTTTGTCAGGTGTTTACACTCCCTAGTCTTTTGTCACCTGCTATACTGTCCATTCATATGGTCAGTAGCTGCTAAGAAGGACATAAACAAACTACAAATGGTTCAAAACCGAGCTGCCAGATTAGCACTCCAGTGTTCAATTAGAACAAACACAGCATATATGCACTCTCGCCTGTCATGGTTCTCAGTGGAAACTCAACTTCACTATAGCCTCCTCATGTTTTTCAGGAAGGTAGTATTTAATCAGACACCTGAATATTTCTTCAATCAATTACAGTATACATTTAACAGACATAACCATCACACAAGGAACGCTAGCTTAGGTCACTTAATACCGCCAACCCCAAAAACAAACCTCCTCAAACACACTGTTATTTTTCGTGCAATTACTGCTTGGAATTCACTACCTCCTCATATAACTCATACTGGTAATAATCTGTCATTTAAAAAAACAATTAAAGGCGCACCTCAGTACATTAATCACTTGACGTTTTCCTTTGCTTTTTAGTCATCTGATTTTTCTTGTATAAATTATGGTTGAACTGCATATTATACATACTAGCCCTCAACTGCACTAGGTATCTGACTGTACTATTTTTACTGTTGTATTTTTATTCTGTTTGTATTATTTTTAACTATTTGTTTCACGTTATGTTTTGCACGTTTTTGTATGTATTATATTTTGTCCTTTCTGTGGACCCCAGGAAGATTAGCGGCCGCTAAGGCGTCAGCTAATGGGGATCCAGTAAATAAACTAAACTAAACTAAGTATGAATGATTTGTGTCTACTCATGAGGTGAGTGGTCTAAATTACTTGAATTTACGAACTAATTACTTTACATTCTATAAACTGTCACTTTGATGGTGACCTCATCCTGCACTACACTAGTGGCTGGAAACCAAATTAATTAAAACAAAAAATTAACATAATCATGTCCTTCTGCCACCTCTGTCAAATCAAACTGCCTTTTCTTTTTAGCTGATGTTCCGTTGGTTTGAACTCAAGAGGGATAACCTCTCTTTATGTGCTGCCACAGACTACACCCCAACATACCATTGTAGTCTAAACCTCACAAGGATTCTTGCTGAGCAATCAGTAAATATATACTTGGTGTTTATTTTGCCTTGTGTGCTTAGTTGATCAAAATGGTAATTAGCAAAAACAACACCCTTTAGCATGAAATAAGTGTCCTTTTGGAAAAAGTAATTACCTGCATATTATGATCCAGTATCTAATAACGTCTTTGTTTTGGGGCAAGATACAATGCAGGCCTCTCGGGTGACCCAGTCCTGGTTTACACATGTACACCTCATAAATAGTTTAGTGCGTGCTGATACTCATGAATAAATTCACGTCAGAGCACCTCAATTAAACCGCTCGCTGCAACAGAGACCGGAGCACCTTTTCTGCTCCATTTCACCGCCCACGTTGAAGTTAATTATTGAGTGTTTAATAATATTGCTGCTGGAGTGATAGCTTCACACTGCATTATAATTAGCCATTACTGATCAGTCAAGGAGTCAGTATCGGGGTCGCAGAGGTTGAGCCCCACGTGTTGACTTGCGCAAGACCTTAGCATTTAAATACAGCTGGCGATGATGCAGATTGTTAATTGCCACTCAAGAACCTTGTTAGTGGAATATCTTTCCAAGTATGGCGACTCAAAGAGGCTCAAGTTTAAGTGTGTCCTGTTCTGTATCGGGATGGACTGAGAATACAAATATATATTTTGCAAATACCATACAAGTGGAGCAGGATATGGCATGGCTCTCTTTAGTAGTCTGTTGGTCCCACCTTTTCAAAATAAGACCTTCAGACTTCTTACACTTTTCTTGGAGGAGGTGGAGCCTAAAAAACATCTTGGACCTTCTGACTTTGGCCTCGGAGGAAGCAGCATCTTGTCCATTATCCACATCCCGCTTGTCCTGAAGCCACGAAGAGGTGTTATTTGTTATTTCCTAAATATTTTGACTTTTTAACCCCTTCATTTCACATCTTGGCAGCGGCTTACTGGTTCGCAGCGTCTCCTCACAGCACGAAGGTCCCCCAGTGGGGTTTCCTCAGTTAATGAGCAGATCAGTGATAACCTGAATGGCCCCTGGGTATCTGTGTGGTTCTTGAACAGCTCCGAGTGTTTACCTGTGGATGGATGGATGTTAACTGTGTTGCTAAAATAGCTCTGTGATGTATGAATATATGAATACGTAACTTCAATAAGCACATGCCTGTTGTGTTAAGTTTGGACAACCCATGCACATGGCTTCCTCCTCAAAGTCGTTCAAGGCCTGGGTTGTTTTCACCGATCCATTCACAGCAGCACACACTTAAAATGATGTGTTATGAAACTTGGAAAGAAAACGGAACATTTGTGATTCAAAGTGATGGATTATGAGCACCAAGCAAGCTGTTTAAATGGGTTTTAGAAAGCAGTGACTAATAAGAGGTTGTACAACAGACACTGAAGGCACTTACTGTGACAAATATTTTAATGGGATTAGATTTGATATGGGCAGTGAAAAAAAAAAAGAAGAAGAAAAGATTTGCTCTTTACCTACTGTACTGTACATATTCCTTTGGATACATGTAATATGAATATGTTGTGTCATGGCGTTTACCTGGACTGACGGTATCCACGTAGACTACTTCCACTGGAGAGGAAATGTGCATTGAAGTTACTGTGAGGAACTTTTACTGGTGAAGAAACGATCTCAAGGTAACTCTGATGCCTCTTTATGACCTACATAAGTAAGAAGATCCTAATAGTTATTCTCAACGCCTGTCACGGTACAATCCCGATGATATAAAACAATATCATGAAGTCTCAACAGAGATGCCTTCAGCTCAGACCCGGAGCTTTGCTGCCGCCTCCGGCTCCAGCGGGAGGCGGAGAGCTCTCTCCCTTTGTATGTGAACTCTGCAAACTCCCTTTGTATGTGGACTCTGCAAACTACTTGTAGAATCAGATGAGCGGTTGTATCTGTAGGCCTCTGGCTAAAGAATGTACAGATCCTTAATCTTCTAATGACCATGGCTGATACAAACACATCTATGGGTAGTCAGAAGGAGGTTCACAATAAGAGCAGATGCCAGGAGGTTGTCTGTTCATTGTTATGTTTAGGTATTTAAGAGGTAACTCTCCGCTTGCTCAGAGAGCAGTCCAGGGTACGCAATTCAAATATCATGTGGGGTAACTCTGACTCTGCTCCTTCCTTAAAGAATAAATGTCCTGATTGAATGATTTTATGAGCGGTGTCTAGTACATTTTCCCCTCACATACATACATGTGGTGGCGGGGGCGTGGTTAGCTCAGGTACAGAGGGAGAGAAGGGGGGGAGCGATTCAGAGAACAGGTGCTGGGATGAGGGATAATCAGGCTCAGCTGGGGGCAATTGGTGTCTGTGTGTCTCTCTCTTTTAAAAACCAGCAGTAGCGACGGAGGAAGGAGATGGGCGGAGTCGATGCAGCCGAATCAGCTGGGTGCCGAAAAGCCGCCGGGAAATGATTTTCCAGGCGGCTCACTATAACCCGATGGCTGGTCACATGGGATACGAAAAGACACTAGACCGGATAATGACCTGATTTTATTGGCCGGGCATCCGGGCGGATGTGCTCCGTTGGTGCGAGTCCTGCCCGGAATGTCAATGGGTAAATCAACCGGCCATTCCGAGGGCGCCGTTGCGTCCTCTGCCATTAATGGAGGTGCCGTTCGAGCGAATAGCCATGGACCTCATCGGGCCATTTCACCGGAGCGGATATCGCTTTGTGTTAGTCCTGGTGGATTACGCAACACGATATCCGGAGGCAGTGCCGTTGCGCAACATTTCTGTAAAGAGTGTCGCGCAGGCTCTGTTTCAGGTCATCTCCCGAGTCGGAATCCCGAAAGAGATTCTGACTGACCAGGGCACCTCGTTCATGTCAAGAACACTGAGAGAACTTTACAGGTTGCTGGGCATTAAATCTATTCGGACCAGTGTTTACCACCCACAGACCGACGGTCTGGTGGAGCGTCTGAATAAAACTTTAAAGTCCATGATCCGTAAATGTATTAATGACGATGAACGTAATTGGGATAAATAGCTTGATTCTCTGTTGTTTGCAGTGCGGGAGGTTCCTCAGGCCTCCACGGGATTTTCTCCCTTTGAACTGCTGTTCGGCAGGACACCACGGGGGGTGCTCGACCTGATTAAGGAAAGCTGGGAGGAAGGTCCGAGCACCAGTAAGAATGAAATTCAATACGTCCTGGACCTGCGAGCAAAACTCCACACACTTGGTCGGATGTCACGTGAGAATTTGCTCCAGGCCCAGGAGCGTCAAAAACGGCTGTACGACAGAAGGTACTTGTATTACTTCCTTCTTCCAGCTCTAAACTCCTCGCCAAGTGGCAAGGGCCCTTTGTGGTCACACGGCGAGTGGGGGATGTCGACTATGAGGTGGTGCGTTCTGACAGGGGCGGAGCTACACAGATCTACCACCTCAACCTCCTAAAAGCATGGAGAGAGGCGGAGTCTGTTTCTCTGGTGTCCACGGTTTCTGAGAGAGAGGAGCTGGGGCCTGAGGTCCCAAAATCCACCAATCCGGCCTCGCTCCTTTGTGAAGACCATCTCTCCGCGACCCAGAGAACAGACTTTGCCCAGTTGCAAGAACAGTTTTCTGATGTGTTCTCTCTCCTGCCAGGATGCACAAACCTCGTCACGCACCAGATTGAGACTCCTCCGGGCGTGACGGTGCGGTTACGACCCTACAGGTTACCTGAACACAAGAGAAAAGTGGTTCAGAGGGAATTGGCTGCAATGCTGGAGATGGGGGTAATAGAAGAGTCCAACAGTGCCTGGTCTAGCCCCATTGTTCTTGTTGTCAAGAAGGATGGGTCTATACGGTTCTGGGTGGACTATCGCAGGGTGAATGATGTGTCACCCTGCGATGTTTTGATGCGTACCCAATGTCCCGGGTCGACGAGCTCCTGGACCGACTGGGCACTGCGCGTTTCTTTACGACACTGGATTTGACCAAGGGCTACTGGCAGATTCCTCTGTCACCAGAGTCCAAGGAAAAAACGGCTTTCTCTACTCCGTTTGTACCAATTTACCACGCTTCCCTTCGGGTTGTTCGGTGCCCCAGCCACCTTTCAACGCCTCATGGACCGGGTGCTGCGTCCGCACGTTGCATATGCTGCCGCCTACTTGTATGATGTAATCATCCACAGCACCACCTGGGCGGAGCATGTGCAGCGGGTCGGCGCGGTGCTGGAGTCCCTGAGGCAGGCTGGGCTCACCGCCAACCCCGGGAAGTGTGCAGTTGGACGGACGGAGGGAGATACGGTATCTGGGGTACCTCTTGGGCGGCGGGCATGTGCGCCCTCAGGTTGACAAGACGGCCGCTATCGTCGCATGCCCGTGGCCCAAGACAAAAAAAGAGGTGAGGCAGTTTCTGGGGCTGGTGGGTTATTACAGGCGCTTCATCCCGAGCTTTGCGGATCTGATCAGCCCCTTGACTGACCTGATCCGGAAAGGTGATCCGGTCCAGTGGACGGAGCGGTGCCAGTTGGCGTTTGAGGAGGTAAAACAAGCTCTCTGTGGGGAACCGCTCCTTCATACACCTAACTTCTCTCTTCCCTGTACTCTGCAGACTGATGCGTCGAACAGAGGGTTGGGGGCCGTTTTGTCCCAGCAGGTAGAGGGGGTTGACCGCCCGGTCCTCTACATCAGGCGGAAGCTATCCGAGAGGGAGGCCAGGTACAGTACGGTGGATAGGGAGTGCCTGGCCATCCGGTGGGCGGTCGACTCTCTGCGCTACTACCTCCTGGGACGCTCTTTCACCCTCTGGTCGGACCACGCCCCCTCCAGTGGCTCCACCGCATGAAAGATACCAACGCCCGGATTACGAGGTGGTATCTACCGTCACAGCCTTTTAATTTCAAGGTAATCCACAGGCCGGGGACGCAGATGGTTGTGGCAGACTTCCTCTCCCGCTCTCATGGGCAGTGGCGGTTTTGGGCACGGGCGAACCGGGCAGCCGCCCGGGGCGGCAATTTTTGTAAAAAAAACATCTGTGCCGCGAAGCGGTTTTCCATTATCTATCATATCACTGTGTGGGGAATTGGCAAATTGGCGCCCCCTGCAGCTGCAGGCGCCCCTGCTTGCTAAGAAGGTGCCGTCTACAGATCATGTGTGAGAAGGGCGGGGGAAGGGGAGGGGGCGCGGGGGGAAAGTTCACCTCTGGGACTCTCCCAAATGGAACGGACAAGGGGGGGGGGGGATCCACTGTAGGCTATAGAGCAATACTCTAATGTAATTAGTGGGCTTAAGTCAGTCACACCTCGACTTTCTTCCAAATAACGCACATTCATAACATTATAATTACAGGCCTATAATTCCTGCACGTTTTTGTTTTTCTGAATTGTGTGAAATGGCTAATACAAATAGGTAATACAGAACGATTATGTGTCACCAAGGGCAAGGTGAATTGGTTTAGTCTTAACTTCTGTACGAGTGACAATGTTGGGGGATGGGAAATGTGTTGCTTGTCGAGTGAAAAATAAGCACGGAGATGGACCGAAAAAGGCCAAAGCCGTCAGGTGCCCAATTTCGACAAAAAAGAAAAGAAGAGGAGAAACGAGCAAAACAAGATAAAGGTATGCCACTATGTTCTCTCTGTATGATTACGGTATCCATGTCATGAATGAAGGGCTAATGTTAATTGATGGGTATAACTCTTACGTTTGTTAGCCTGCTATTATGCTGCCTATGCTTATACAACAATAATTCGGTTTTAACTCAACACAAGATCTAATTTCACGATGAGATTGTGCTTTGCAACAAAACTGTTACAAGTTCAGTTATTATTTATTTCCATCATTTGGGTTGACGTTGGGCCCTGTAATTAGCCAACGGAATGTTCATATCTTCTGTAGGCAGTTTCAAAGACGAACATTTGCCATTTGCTACAACTCTATTTTGTGACAAAGTATAGTTTACCAGTCATAACTTGAAGTGTGGCATGTGATGCATAGAATTCGAGGCAGTAACCAAACAAGCAGCTAATTGTTCCTCCCTGAAAGATAGGTTAATATAGCGTCTAATGACAGATATTTAGCATGTAAGGCAGTAAGGAGCATGTTTATTTAAATATACAATTCATGGATGTTTTGTATAAGAGTTATATTGTAGCCTCCGGTCTTTTGATGTCAATTTCAGGGGCACTTCTAAAATATTTTGGAGCATCCTCTGCCACTGGTCAGGATGAGCCACCCACCTCCCCCGCTAGACAGGACTCTGCTGTAGCCTCACTGTTTCAGCAGCCATCTACCTCATCAGCTACACAGTCACAGGTCTCTTCTGGAATGGTCTCGACCCTTCTGGATGAGCTACCATCTATGTCCTCAGCTACTTCTCCACAAATATCCGACATTGAGGATGAAGACCTCTTTGCCTCAAGGCCTTCAGGTTGGTTTGTGTGTGTGTGTGTGTGTGTGTGTGTGTGTGTGTGTGTTTATTTGTGTGGAGGAGGGGGTATGCCCAGGCTAGAAGACAACTGGACAACTGCAATTTAATGTAAATGTTTATTTTTCTGATAATTTCTGAGTAGGCTTATGTGTTATGTTCCACTGCTATGTGCTTTGAGTAATGTGCCAATATGCTGTCTGATAGAAACACCTGGAGCTGAACCCCCACTGAGCCCCACTGAGGATGAGCCTCTGTCAACTGACCCTGCTAACTGGCCCTCACCTCTGACTGACAGGATTCGGACTGAGCTGGTTCGAAGAGGACCAAGTAGGTTGCCACCTAACTTTGTTTTTCAAAAAAATGAGAGTGATGGGAGAAGTTGCCACCACCAATATTTTAATAAGATATTAGTTAGTGGTGAAAAGATGGCAAGAAGTTGGCTGATGTATTCCATGGAGAACAACCGCCTCTTTTGCTTCTGCTGCAAATTGTTTTCCAAGAGGATCATTAATTTAACAAGTTCAGGAATGGCAAATTGGAAACATGCGAGCGCAAACCTCACAGCACATGAAAACAGTGCAGAACACCTCAATTGCATGAAAGCAAGGAAGGAACTGTCAGTGAGATTAAGAAGTGGGGAAACTATCGATAAGCAGGAGATGGCACTTCTGGAGGCTGAGAGGGTGAGATGGAGAGCAGTGCTGACACGTCTCATTGCTATTGTGCAGTCACTGGCAGTTCGAAATTTGGCTTTAAGGGGACACACAGAAACACTGTTCACACCATCAAATGGGAATTTTCTCAAAGAGGTCGAACTGATGGCCAGGTTTGATCCCATTATGAAAGATCACCTTAACCGTGTCACAAGAGGAACAGCAAGTCACAACAGCTACCTAGGCCAGCATGTGCAGAATGAGCTCATTGGTTTGTTGAGCAGCAAAATAACATCTTCTATAGTCGATGATATTAAGCAGGCAAAGTTTTTTTCAATAATTCTGGACTGCACCCCAGATGTAAGCCACACAGAACAGTTGTCAGTGGTTATTAGAGTTGTGTCACTGATGGAGAAGCCCCATATCAAGGAACATTTTATGGGATTTTTGGAGGCAGAGGAGTCCACAGGCCATCACTAGGCATCCATAATCTTGACGAGACTTGAGGAGTTGGGAATTCCTTTTGAAGACTGCAGAGGACAGTCATATGACAACGGAGCAAACATGAAAGGCAAAAATAAGGGAGTTCAAGCCAGGCTCTTAGAAAAGAATCTCCGAGCTCTGTTTGTGCCATGTGGGGCGCATACATTGAATTTAGTTGTGTGTGTGTGATGCTGCAAAGGGATCTGTTGATGCTATGAGCTACTTTGGTGTCTTGCAAAAGCTTTACACATTATTTTCAGCCTCCACCCAAAGATGGGCCATATTGAAGAAATATGTGAGCATCACCTTAAAGATGTGGGCAGAAACAAGGTGGGAGAGCAAGATCAAGAGCGTCGAGCCCATGAGGTACCAGCAGTGGCGGTGCGTCAATAGAGGGCGCTAGGGCGCCGCCCCTCCTAAAATTTTGCGATGAAAAAAAAAAAAGAAGAAAAAATATATATAATATATACTGTCAAAAAACATTATATATCAAATAATTTAAATAAGAAATATACCGTGTTGACGCGCTAAATGTGTGTGGGAGACCGTAAGCCCCTGTCAACAACCACTTAAGTTAAATATAATATATCGCCATTCATCATTACTGAGAAAAGCCCCTCCCCTCTCGGGGCGCCGGCCCAATGTGTGTCTATGGAAAGCTAACAAACATTTCACCCTCGTGACGGCAAGGACAGCTTCTCATTGGCGGATGAAACGTGAATCTTCGGGCGCACGAATCTGCGCCCTAGCCAATTACATCGTTTCTTATTGCAACGTGGTTGGACTATTCGTCCAATCAGAGACCTTTATCATTCCCTCACACCCCATATAGCTCCCACGTAGCTACGCGAGCAACACAGCTAGCAGAGACTTTGATTATGTTAGTATGGCGACTGAAAACTCTGTGGTATCTCTACGCGAAACACCTTTCAATCCACGATCAGATGTTGACAAGAAGAGGCTGAAAGAGTTGGGACCCGAACGTCCGGATTTAAATATTCAGCAGTGAAGCTACATGCACCAAGCTACATGCTAACCGGAGCTGCTAGCTGGAGGCTCAGTGTGCAGTGGCTCTGAGCAGCAGAGGAAGCGCCGGCTATGAAGGAAGATGAGCTTGAAGGATTGCTGCAGAAGTGAGTGTCAAAATCAGCAGATGCCTGTGTTAAAGTTTAATGTTTTATCTTTCTCACAGCAGAACACATGTTGGACATTGTTAGATTTGGGTGGATATCATATCAGGCTATAACTTTATCTAAAATACCAATCCAATCCCCAACTTGTGTGCGTGTGCGTGTGTGCGTGTGTGTCATAGCTACAACCATCAAGACACACAAAACATAGTTTTTTGTCTGTAGTATGAAGCCTGTTTGTAGTAGATATTTCCCCACAACTTATCTTACTGTCTCTGTCTCTCTCTATATATTTATCTGTAGGTTTGTGACACCATACTTGGACACACCAGGGAACGCTTTGCCTTCAAAGACCACCTCACCAGTGCCACCTTACTGCAGGGCCCCCAGTTTGAATGCTACGTCAATGTATTCCCTGAAGTTGCTCTGGCCACCACATTGAATGTTTCTTAAACCATTCTGCTCTGAACCTCTCATGCCCAAAGTTACAGTTTGTTGATAGTTGTTATTGGACAGTGTTGAGCACTGTGTTTTCTTGAAATAAAGCTTTGTTTTTTAGAATATTCTACTCCAAACCTCTTTTCTTCTCATTGTGGAGTGCTATTTAAACCGCGCCGCCCAACTGCGCCCCCCCAAAAAAAAATCTCACCAGCCGCCACTGGGTACCAGGGAGCTGCCGTGAGAGAGGCTTTAATCGAGGTGAGAGACCACACCAAAGACCCTGCTATAAAGGCGGAGGCCCAGTCTTTGTCTGAGGAGGTGGGGTCGTACCGCTTCAGCATCTGCACGGTTGTTTGGTATGACATGCTATCTGCAATGCAGCATGTCAGCAAACTCATGCAGTCTCCTAATATGGATGTGGACCTAGTTGTGAGTCTTTTGAAGAAGACTGAAAGAGGTCTACAGCTACAGGGCAAGTGGCTTTGTGACTGCACAGATGGCGGCAAAAGACCTCTGTGAAGAAATGAATGTGGAGGCAGTTTTGAAACAAAAAAGGCTGAGGTCCACAAAGCGCCACTTCTCATTTGAATCACATGATGAGCCTATCAGTGATGCACTTAGGAAGTTGGAAGTTGGATTCTTCAATATTGTCGTTGATGCAGCCACGTCAGCCATCAAGGAGAGGTTTTCCACATTGGAAAATGTGCGAAACAAATTTGGAGTTCTGACAAACTTCCCAAGTCTTGCAGATGAGGAGCTGGCAGAGCAATGTGAGGCACTAGGCACCACACTGCACTTTGAAGGGCATTCTGATTTGGACAGTAGAGAGCTTGTACAGGAAATTAAGAACTTCCCTGACCTGCCATCAAAAACCATGAGCCTCCTTGAGCTTATCACTTTGATGCATGATAAGGATCTATCGGAGATCTACCCCAACTTTTGGACTGCTCTCAGGATTGCACTTACTCTGCCAGTCACTGTGGCTCAAGCAGAGAGGAGCTTTTCAAAACTTAAGTTGATCAAGACATACCTTAGGTCGACCATGTCTCAGGAACGGTTGACTGGCCTTGCCATCCTCAGTATCAATCACTCAATAGGGGAGCAGATTGTATATGATGACATTATTGATGATTTTGCATCAAGGAAGGCCAGAAAGGTTAAGTTTTAGTTTTGGTTTGTGTTTTCTGTTCTTAGTGCAATAGTGTAATAATTAGATTTTCTTTAGTGTGTTTTTACATGTGTGTTTATTTATTCTATATTGTATTTGTATATTAGTCTTAACATTTTATATTATTGTATCTCTGCTCTTATTTGTATATTATTCTTAATATTTTATATTATTGTATCTCTGCTCTTGTTAATTTTTTTTCTATATCTGATTGTATATATTTTTGCCACTTATGTTGTAACTTATACTGTATTGTGCATAATTGTGTGCATTGATTCTCTTAAGTGTGTTATTCAAATATTCTATTGAAGGATTTGTGCTGTTTATAATAAAAAATCCCCCCCAAAAAAAGTATATATTTTTTTCTGTGTCTGTGTGTCTCTCCCTTTTAAAAACTAGCAGTAGCGACGGAGGAAGGAGATGAGCGGAGGCGACGCAGCCGAATCAGCTGGGTGGCCGGAGCAGGAGCAGATGCAGGCGGGTGCGCTCGGGGGCGAGGCCGAGAGCGCACACCAGGCAGCTGATTAAATAAAGTATCTTACGAAACCCGCAAATCCGAAGTGTGTTGCCCTTTTGTGCCGCCCGAGACTCACGGAGGTAGCGAACTACGTTACAATACATAAGATGTTAGCTCTGCATTTGACCCATTCTGAGCATTCGTAGGAGCAGTGGGCTGCTATGAAGTGCCCGGGAGCAACCTGGGGTTCAGTGTCGACATGAGATTGTAGGAGGCCGGGGATCCAACCGGCTACCTTGTGGTTACCGGTCATCCCATGAGCCACAGCCGACCCTCCTCCTCTTCCTCCTCTTCCTCCTCCTCCTCTTCCTCCTCCCCTTCTGGCCAGCAGCAGAGCTTTGCCTCGCTGCTCTGCTGTCACCCGCTGTGGAACACAACATTATTTCAAAGGGTCGCCAAATGGTTGAGGAGAAAAATATAAAAGAACGAATTAGAAATAAAGTGACACATCATAGACTGGGGAACAGTTGTTATATTATATTGCTTGTCCAAGTTTACTTTAGAGGACCAGGGAGAAGCGACAACACCCAACCTAAATGTCTGAAGGCAAAGTAGCGCTTGTTTTACGTTCTCTTCACTAATGGAGATGCCTTGTCATAAGAAGGGAAAAAATACATTTAAAAAACTGACTGACAATTTCTCAAAATGTGCACAGGATGTCCGCCCACATTTCTCCTGTGTGTTCATGTATGACTGCTACTGCACACCTACACAGGGTGTGTGTGTGTGTGTGTGTGTGGGAAGGGAACATTTGTGCAGATGGCGTGTTGGTGTTTGGATGGTTCCTGCCATGCTACTCTGGATAATCATAACAAATCAGTGATAATCCATCAATCATCATTCATCGACAGAAGAAGCTGGAGACGGAGGAAACGGGGGAAGGGATGGAAGAAATGTGTGACCAGAAGATGCAGCACATGCTGTTATCAAGTTTGATGTCTAATGTTTGTCTGCACATCACAAAGTAAATAAACGGAATAGGTCAAATTAAATAAGGATTTAAATACAAAACAATGGCATGTGAGTTTTTCTTCAGCTGTTTTACAGTCAGTCCGTTTTTGTGCCGCTCCAGTGCAGATTGAGTCATTGTGTAACACACTTAACATTAATGGATCATATATTCCGCAAATGCTGTGATTCAAATCGAGAGCAAACCTTTCTTTTGTGCCACAATAAAGGGCAAAATGTGTGCTGCAGCAGACTAGGTCAGGCTTGTTTTTAGCCGATTGCCAAAAAAGCCGACAGCAGTTACTCTACATCAGTGATTCTCAACTGGTGGGTCGCGGACCCGTTTTCAGTGGGTCGCAGGCCTTTGCCTAAAAAAAAATTAAATTTTTTTTTTTTTTTAAATTAAAAAAAATCTTTTTTTTTTTTTTTTCATCCTGTGGTTTTATTTTGAAAGGACTTTTTTATGCAGCGGAGTGTCGTTATTTTGCCGGCTCTGGTTTCAACTGGTTTTGCACTTCTCCCTCCATGTTTTCAGCAGCGTGTGCCAGGTTGGGTCAAACCATCCTGATATGGGGGAGACTCTGGGTTTTTAGGATAATTTAATTAAACAGCCTACAAAATATAACATTCACAACTGATGGCGCTGCCGGCATGACAGGAAAAAACTCAGGGGTTAGGAGGAGAATTGAGTGCTGCTTAATTTTCTGTAAAGCACAATGTTTTTCAGTATTTACCTACTGATGAGGTAATCACAAGAGAAGTTATGTTATGTTGTATATATGAATCCTTTTGAATTCCACTTTTGTTTAATTTATTTTGAGTTAGTGGAAAAGCTGCTCCTCAACACAGTGACGTGTTCCACAGTAAAGTGTTTGTCATAGATTCGGTGAGTGTGTGTTCTCAGTTAAAGTTAGGTCATTTCAGTCTTTTTGAAACTTCTTCTTAGTTGTTGGACTGTTTGTGCATGAAAGCTGTTGAGTCTGTTTAAAAATAGCTGAAGATTCTGAATTGTTATATATGTTGTAATACCTCGTGTCCTGAAGATGCAGTTTTAGTTTTTTTATTAAAATGCAGCTAATTGAGTGTAAAAGGGAATAGTTCCCTCTCTATCATCGCCACCAGCTGCTCGTTTTGGTTATTAAACTTGTTTTTTTGTTAGCATACATGTTCTGTACTATCTCAGGTTCAAACTGCACCATCTTTTCATTAAATACATTGGAGAAGTTGAGAATGTTCCTCGATTTGGGTCGTGGCTTGTCATTCAGGGGTGATGGTGGGTCCCGGAGCCAGACCAGTTGAGAACCACTGCTCTACATGACACAAGTTGAGCTAAAAAGCAAAAGAGGCAAACAAAAGAAAGAGAAAAAGTAGAATAAAGTAAAACTTCTACACATTTATGGTAATGCTCACTTTGAGAACTCTCCAACGCGAGGCAATCAAGCCCATCTCCAGTTGTCTGTCACAGATCTTGGGAGGCCTCATTCAATCATCTGTTTTTCTTCTTTCTTTTAGCCCCTGGAATATTGGCTGGTGGACCCTGTTTGTCTTTCCCCCTTGGCAGTCTAATTAGTTTGACAGCCCTGATCATCTCACTTTCTCCTGGTGTCTCAGTAGTCTGGTTAGCGCGGCACCCTGAATACTGATCGCCCTCTTTAACACGTACAGAGACTTTTTGAAATTCAGATGGGCTCTCCAATTCATGCAGCGCAGATTCATACAGTTATTTCCATACGCACTGTCATCTGGAAGCTTGAGGCCAGCCGTGCCTCTTTGATTTTCTACGAGGAATTTAGCATAAGTAAAAAGTCATGGGGACAAGACGAAATACATTTAAACATGTTTGATTTCTCTATTTATTGATTTAGATTTAAATGTTTTAATGCAATGTGAATGTCAAGAAAATATTGCAGCGGTACTTGATTTAATAAACATGATTTCTAAGCTAACCTTTGCAACAGGCGCACATTTCAAAATACTGATGGGTTCTCATGAACATTACATAAACCCGTCAACATTTCAGCTGTTTGTTTTTTTATATCAAAATGTGCTGCCCGTAACTGAAAACACATCATAGAAGGGAGCGACCTTCACCTTGAAGCAGAGTCTATACATTATTTGTTGTTCTATGCTCAGGACTCAGTAATGAGCGTGGAGAAACATCTGAACCATCTCTTTTGCTCAGCCTCCAAAACCCCCCGGATGTTTCTGTGTATTATAACTAGATATCAATCAACTTTCTATATAGCCACCACGGCCATAAACACTGCTCCACGCACACGGAGACCCGTGTTTTCCACCTATTATTTATCGCTTCGCTCTCGCTGATTCCCCGTGTGAAAGAAGCAATGGTGGAAGGGAGATAGAAAGAAAGGAGTGAAAGCCAAGAAATGAAAAATAAAAAAGAGGGTCCTTGGGGGAGAGAACATACAGCAACCCACAGGCAGCAAACACACAGGAATTTTAAAAGAGAGGAGAAAGGGAGAACACCGGGAAAAAAAAAATATAGGAACGATGAAAGAGATGAGGTAGCAATCTACAACGTGACATTATTGCAGGTACAGATGCAGCGGCATGCTTGCAATACTGGTTTGCATAATAGATCACGTCGTCCTGGGTATGTCCAACAGAACGACTTGCTTAAGTTGAGGAAAAACAGCAACAACTATGGAAGTGACATTACACGAGTGCAGAAGTTAAGTGACAAAAGCGTAAGCGCCGCCTTCTGCTTTCACTCGAGACGCGGACAACGGTCTGCTGGATGAAAGTCCTGTGTTTTTAACTTTAGTTTTTTGTGGTTTTCGCGTGGATCACATATGAATTGATCAAGTGGCATTACTTTATAGTGCTCTCCATTTTTGAAGCTATAACTATGGACATACTAGAGCATTGATTTTCAACCACGGTGCCACGTGGCAATTATTATTTTAGTTGCCGCAAATAAATTGCCATTGTTGAGCGTCTGAGCCTGCATTATAGTGGCTGGCCTAGTCATTAAACACTCTTCCATGCCAGTAGGTAGCGGAATAATGACCTACCATATATGCTGTATTATGCTACAATGTGACATTTTGTAACTTTTCGGGTTGTTGGTGTGCCGCATGATTTTTTTATTGTAGAAAATGTGCCGCGGCTCAAAAAAGGTTGAAAAACACTGAGCTATAGTATAAGGAAGCCTAGATAGTTGAATGGATGCATGAAAACAATTGTTAATCCTTTACTTAACACCTGGCTCGCTTCAAATGCTGATATAAGGATGGTAGTTTTTTGGAAGATGCTGGAATGTCATTCTTCAACATTTATGTTTTCTAGCAAACATCACACCCCATAAACCTACACATCCCGTAGGGGCTAAATGCCACAGCTCAACAGAAGAGATGAGTCCACGGGAGAGTCAAGGTGACGCAGTTCTCTGGCAGACGTTATATACTCTTGCCGGTAGTGCAACTTTAAGGTCATTACTTTTATCTGTCAATAGTCTGAAGTCTAATGTAGCCAAAGTAGAGTTCATAATTGACCCCGGTCCCTTTTGGCAGGATATAGTGCGAGAGAGGATAACAGTTGACCATGCAGTCAGTGACATTTTGCGGAGGAGCAGTAGCAGCATCAGTGGCACTTATTGACCGCTTTTGATGTATGGACAGTCCAGGGGAATGTGTCCTCCGGCCATTCCCAGAGGTGTGTGTGGGGGGGCGGGGTTAGCAATGATCGCATCCTCCGAAATGACCCGGCGAAGAGAGGACGACCTGCAGTACACAGTGATAGAGACAGATTCATCTGAAAACCTGTCACCGGAGCGCTAAGCCTGGCCACGGCGCTCCATCGCCACTCATTCTATTAATCCTCATGTGTCCAGTCTGCTCTGAAGCTGCTACTGAGGTCCAGCAATCAATGCAAACGCTGTATTAGCTTACCGAGTGCAGCAGATATCATTAGAAGGTCACTGTTAAAAGGATTATCTCCACATTGTGTTTATTGTCTTTGATTTTAGACATTTTGCAATGCATTATTTGGGCCTATTCAACAGGCGAATCATATTGCTGGCTGTGGCCCTCTAATCAAATACTTTTAATAAATTACATTTTGTAGTCTATTTTGGAAGAATAATGTTTTTGAATTAATCAACAACTGGTGTTTCCCTTGCTTATCGAATTAAACAGTAATTAATTAGCCTTAACTCTAAATCCCTTAAATAGTTCCTGTGCTTTGTTCACTTTATTGTACACTTAATTAACACAGGCAATAGGTATTAACCTTCTTCCAGACAATAAACAAACAAGTAATTCTGTCCTACAGACCCAAACAAGTCTCTGGCCCTTCCCGTGTCTCCGTACGCGGTTAGCAAGACGTCTGCCCTGCGTCGTACGTGACAGGTATGTATTTGTGTGCTCGGTTCCGGGAGCTTCTGTTGGGGGGGGATTGTTTCCGGGTTGGTGGTTGCGGGTTCTTGATTATGTTTTCATTTTATTTCTTCTGCAGCGTGTGAAGCGCTGCCTTGGTCTTTTGTTTATTTTCCGTTTTGCTTATTTATTAATTTGTATTTGCCTGTCATAATGTGAAACCAGCTGCCACTGGAGAGCCCAATAAAGAAGAAGAAGAAAAAATCCAAACAATACAGACCTTGTTTTCCTGTTACGTCTTTGTCTGGATAAAAACAGGGCGAGTTAGCGATTACGTAGGGTGACCAGACGTCCTCTTTTTCCCGGACATGTCCTCTTTTCGAGACCTAAAAAAAGCGTCCGGCAGGGATTCCAAAAACGTCCGGGATTTTGCTACATCAGGGAAAATAGTTATTACCCCCTTACAAGTTTTGGAAATGGTATCTCCCTCACGTTCCACCTTCTTGCGCAAGCTCTGACTGTAGAGAGAACTGTCATTGGTCGACCGATCTCAACGTAAATGTAAGTTCACGGCATGCTATACACTACTACTACTACTACACGCCCCCCCCCCCCCCCGCGACGAAGTGTCCTCTTTTTCACAAACTCAAATCTGGTCACCCTAGATTACGCTACAAAACATCAAATGTGTCCCAAACTCCCTGAGCAGGTGGTTTGAGTGATCACAACGCTTCTTGGTGGTATTTACGCTTGTATTCAGCTCTGTTCCACTGGGTTTCTATGAAGGGTCCTACCTTTTTATACTCTCTCTCTCAGGATTGTTCCTGCAGCCATGATTACTTTCAGCCAGCGTTAGGCATGCTTCTGTATACAGTATACTTCAAAAGAGTTACATTCTCTTTCAGTTTGTTTTCTGTCGGTCTATTATATTGTGTTCGCTCATCTCCTTCCTTCCATTCATGGCCGTACGCATGGTTTTAGTCATACTGTGGTCCAAGAAGCTCACTAAAAGGGTTTTGGCTCAAACATCTGAAACTTGAATGTTGACTGTTTTAATTGTTAGTGTGTTCAAGTTAAAAAAGGAAGTTCACACCACTGTTCTCTTTCCCCCTCTGTATTCACTGCCTGTCTCTTTCTCTGTGAATCCTCTCTCCTGCCAACGTGTATTAAAAACAATTTACTGTCATTATAAACACCTTTATTTAATCTCTGTGTTTGCGTTTCCATCATTTTAGATTTTAATTAAAGAAATGAGCCCATCAAAACAAAAACGCAAAATGAGTGTTTTGCAATAATATACCCCGACAACAATACAATATAATTACTCTACAATGGTGCAACGATCAGCAACGAATTACAAAAGAACACATACAGTTTATTTAGAAAGTTAATGACATAGTTTGAATTGGATCAGGTGACTTTTTGTTTTTCTTGAACTGCACAGGGATCGCATGCTAGTAGTTTGAAGAAAGCAAACACATGCTATATACGTAGGTGTGAAAGTTATGGTTACAAGCCGGCATTAATGGCCAGTGTTTAACGTGTCGAGTTATTGGTCAGGTGACGTCTCTCTGGGGATGAATGGCATCGCACGACAAGCAGCCCAATGCTACAACTATAAATCTAGTTTCCTGTATAATGTGAGTTGTTGACAGGATCAAAGAAACAGCGTTTTGACTGAAGGTTTTGTAGTAACGACAAGATCTTCCACCTCACGGCAAACACCACCCGGAAAATACAGAGGTCACGACCTTGGTGACCTCAGCGGTGGGTACGGCCATCCCTCCATTAAGTAAAAAAAAATAAGTCATTCTATAAATCCCTGACGGGAAATCTTGAGGAGGTGAATACTGTGCACATGTGAGGGCATGGTACTTTGTTAAGAATCATGCTTGTCGTTAAGGGTTACCAGAGAGAGAGAGAGAGAGAGAGAGAGAGAGAGAGAGAGAGAGAGAGAGAGAGAGTTCAGTCAGTCTCGGCCCCTTCGGCCTTGGTCTCACTGTGTTCCTGACATGAGTGATTCATGCAGTTTGTACAGGCACAACACTTTGACTTCTCCTTGCTGGGTCAACTCACTCCAACAGGCGCTTTTTAACCCTAGAACACTAGCGTCGTTAATCCTAGACCACTAACGTTTTCACCTGAGCGATTGTGGTTTTGTTATTTTCATTGTGTTGTTTTTGTCTGAGTTGCGTGAGTCTTTGGCTTCATGCTGCTCACGGACGTTATTGAAGGCGGGCGTGTCTTATTTAAGGTAGGCGTGTCTTATTAAATGTGGGCGTGTCGTATTGAAGGTGGGCGTGTCTCTCTGCTCCAATCCCTGGCGTTAGTGATAGAGGGTGAAAACATTCTGGATGGGTTTTAACATTGAAGGGAGACCTTTCCTTCACAGGACAAGACTCACATTTTGAGCCTTTTTTCAGGGTCCCCCCTTGATACCTGTTAAGAAAAGTACTTAAACTTGCCTTGTACTGTTGTATTTTAATATATTTTGAAGAGAAGTATATTTTATCAGGTACATTATATTGGGTGAAATATACCCGACAATAGTGATAGTGTGACTATTTTTAACGTTAGTGTTCTAGGGTTAATGTATTCGCTTTCCAAAGACAGCAACGGGTTTCTCGGTACGCGGAGCACATGAGCTAGGCTTTGGACAGCTCCATCTGTGATCACTGCTGTTTTGGCTCGGAGATAGAAAAAAGACAAATAGGCAGTTGCTCCTTACATTTCGGCTTTGTATTTATGTGCAGCCCGACGCCTTGTGTCAGCTGAGAGCCACTCTCCTCGTGCACAAAAAGCTTTTCTTTCATCTTTGCGCGATTGCTTTCTCGTTAACTCCCCGTGAACCGGGCTTTTACATACAGAACCCCCTTCAGTTCCTGTCCTTGGAGTCATGGATGACAGGGATTTGTACTCCAGTTCCCCGCCTGTTTTCACCAAGTCAAAAGTGAAAAGTACGAGCTATTTTCCTGGTCATACACAGAGAAATAGTATCATTTTTGTAGCCAAAAGACAATTCTTCAGAATAATAGCATGTAAGGTATGGAAATAGTCCTTAAGGTGATAATGGTGGACCTTTGTTTAATTAACAGAGAGGCACAGCTGGAGGATGGTACGGCTGTCTTTACTACCAGAGAGGTGAGCTGTGATAAAAAAAGAGTTGTTATGCTTGAGTGGCATCAGGAAAAGGCATTCAACTCCCCACTAGAAAGATACAGCTGACCATTGGCAATACACACATTAGAAACCATACGAACATAACCCACATGACGAGAAGAGAGACACACCTGTGATTTCAGAAGAAAAACAGAGGAAGAGTTTAAAAGGCAAAAGCAATGTCAGCCACACTATACACTGGAAGACTATGTAAGAACTGAATGAGTCTTTCATCGTCCAGAGAATGACTTGTGTTGTATTCTATTGCATTGAACTCTGTCTGATTCCTGTGCTTTCTTCAAAGATCATCAGGACTCAAATAGGTATTAAGTATAAGAATAGAGTTGTGGAGCAGTAGTTTAGACTCCAGCAACCGGCCCGGTCTGAGCTTCCTTTCCACCTATCTTACCCAAAACATTGCCACCAACCTAACCTTCACCCTTCCCGGAACTTAAATCAAGTCTTCAATCTAAATTGTAATGCTCTATGTAGCGGAGATGCAAGTCCCCACAATGCAACTAAACAAATTCATGTCCACACATAAACGTGTGTGTGTGCCCTCCTCTTGGGCCCTGCATAGCCAGCCTCTCAAGTGGTTAATGAAGGGCTCGCCCCTCGCGCCTCCACAAGAGCCCCTCAGCATTTACTGGAGCGCAGCAGTGGTGGGAACCGTTTTAAAAGGCTTAATTCAAGGTGGATGCTCCTGCTCAAGAGGAGTGACATCCACTTTACTACCAGATGGTGGTGACTTGCTGGGCTTTTTCCTGCAACTGTTGGGAACAAAAGTGTACGTTCCAAATCCTTCTGGATGGAGAAAAACAGCTGGCTTAGAGGAAGAATAAAAGAAGCAGCTCTGCCCTGAACAGAGGCTCAAGTTCACACTGCTGCCCAATCAACAGCAGCAGGAGACGTGATGCGATGCCGTCAACTTGATATGCAGAGAGCTGCCCAGCTCAACTGCAGTTTATCTGGATCTGACACCTTTTTTGGAGGTTATTATTTAGCATGAAAACAGTTTGACGACTGCTCTGATTGGAATGGTTTTTGTTCTCATATAAGGCCTGCATGTTCTTATTAAATATGGAATACTTTTGAACAGGAGTCCTGTATTAAACATAAATGTCCATATGCATCATTTCAGTGTGTTAAAGGAGCTACTGAGGTGCTTTTCCCTCTGGATTGATCTGGTTGACGCGCTCTTGCTTCGCCTCAGTCACCTTGCGTTCCTTTGATTCGGTTCAATGATCAACGGACATGTTGTATGGTATAAGATGAGTTTATTCTCTTATGCCGTGGTAGAACATCAATATGGTCCCTAGATGCCCACAATTAACCTTTTGTTGCTCGAAGCATAACAGTACCGTGCAAGCGGTCAAAACCCTTTGTCCTTTCCAGGGTCCAACATCTGCCGTCCATCATGCTCTGATTGATTATATAGCCAATCCCAGGAACACAGAACAGCGCCACCCAGTGTACATATTTAGTTACATAGTTTGATTCCATTTGGCTCCTACACAGTGGAAAAAATAAATAACTAGAATTACCGCCTTTGTGATCGTATACCTCAAGTTGCAGTTTACATGCATGTCCGTCCAAAATATCCCCACTTCCTCATTTGACCTTTTAGACATTTGGAGGGGCAACCCAAACCCAGGTGCCTCCGGCCCCGGCGGAGAGGCGTAAGAAAGCCAACATGCAACGTATTTTTGCATTCTGTAACATTTGGGTGTAATTTAGTGTCCACTGTGGGCTCGTGAGTTCTAACTTCACATGAGTCGCCATCGATTGTGAGGATTGTAGAATGACACTTTAAATTAGCCCATCACTTGGGTGGACATGTCCTTATTCTGTTGATGTCTTTCTAGTGCACATCGCCCCAATTCCTCAATTATTCTACTATCTTTACTCTCTTCTACTATGCTTCTTATTGTCCCACCAACAAGTACTGTATATTGTGATACAATATGATATGATTATTCTTTTCTTTTTAAACATGACAAAAATGGCTGACAAACGGGAAACGAGCCATTAAGTTTACCCACACAACTTGGTTGAGGTTGTGAAAGGTCATGGTTTGGGTTCGAAGCCCTCGGTGACATACATTTTCAGGGTTACAGTGATAAGTAACTTATGTCAGCGAGTGTTCCTGCTCATAGAAACCTTATCCTACACGGACAATAAATGACCTCATCTTCTTTAACCACATGTTCTCATCCTGTCTTTAACTCTCTCGCTCCAGAAACCACGTTATCTAAAGCAAAGTGTTACAGCTGCTCTTAGTGTGTGAGTGTGTGTGTGTGTGTGTGGGGGGATTAAGACTCCGAGATGATAAGAGGTCAGTCAACATTAAGCTAGTTTAGCTTGTGTATATGCAAATACAATTCTAAGCAGTGTGGCTGTGGGCCATGTTCATATTAATCCCCTTCTTTCAGCAGCTTTATTTTTTTTTTAAAGTTAATGTGAAAAAACCTCCCAAGTGAAAAATGAAGTGTCTGATTTGGAAGAAGTCGTGGCCCCACCCCCTAGTGCTCTAGGTGGAGCAAAGGGCTTCATAAAGTGGGGAGAAGTTTCCTCTGGTTCTGTGGAGCACGCCTCTGAACTCATAAAGCATAAGGTTGTAAAATGAATATATTTGCTTTATGAAAAGAAGTGCAGGAGATATATTCTATTCTCTAAACCACTTTTAAGATCATTACGAACATACATTACATTCCTTGTGTGGACTGTCTCTTTACACTAACTGTTGTTATGAGGTCAGTCGCTTTGAGCTTGTAATGAGTGTGTTGGAGTGTTTGACGAATTGGGAGAGAGAACACAACGGCTGACAGCAGTTCTTAAATAACCTATGGGTGTTGCATTGTGGGACAATACTGTCCATCAACAGCAGACTCAAGACAAAGTGTGTTGGGTTCTTTTCAAGGCCCATTTACTATCGGATCTAACTGAGAAAGAAGGACACCAAAATAATTCAAACCACGTCTCTCTTTCACTGAGTTAGAGAAGAGGGGTTTGCTGATTCTTCTTTGCTCTTTTACAAACGCTGTTCTCTTGCTTGAATACAGAACCAACTAGTTGTCGCAAGATAAAATACAGACTCTCTCATGAATCAAATCTTAGCTTTTGCGTGTTCATTGTCCAAAATAGGGCTTCCATAGTCACATATCGTGATGGATGCAGGCGGACGTCGTGTACCGGATTATCAGAGTCAACGCTCATACGTTGCTGTTGTTGCTGACCATTGAAGAGGTGGGAGCTTTAAAAGGATTTCTGTGTAAAAAAACAAAACAGACACAAGCTTTTACACGGAGTCACAAACAAAATGTTATGATCGATTTATTATTTATTTCTCATATCCCGGTTTCGAATGTATTTGCATATTTTTTAAATCTGTTTTCCAGTCTGTTGAGAAAACTGCACTGTCCTACAAGAAGACAGTTGTTTTTGTGTTGTTTTCTCACACTTCTTAAGAAGCTCCGGCCTCCCGGCAAGCCGCTTTATCTCAGAGCGTGCAGAACCCTGCGATGTCAGAGGAGGAAAACAGGAAGTTAATGATCACGATTCCGTCTTATTATCTTCCGGCTGACAAAAATCTCAAAGGGTCCATTTTGCTGTTTTCTAAAGTTGCTGTCTCGGACATCAATCTTTCACCAGGCCAACGGGAAGTTAAAACTAACTGTTCTGTTCAATCCCAATAATGTCCTCGAGAATGCATGTGTGAGCGACCTCTTTTATGGCAAAGGAGGATTCATCTTTAACCCGATCCCATGAGGTTAGAGGAGGGAGTCGTGGACGCGGAGCCTGGTGTTTCCTTTGGTAAAGTTTACAGTTGCAGGGTATGGTTTGATACATGGACTGCTTTATGGGCCAGCACGCTGCTGCTGCTGCTGCGTCCAAGGTGGAAGTATAGCAATTCCTCACTGACCGGATTAACCCACCAGCTTTTTGTTCAGTTTGGGTACCGCATGGCCTCCAGCGCCGTGCCAGCACAAAGCTGGGGATGTGGAAACGCATTCACAATGCCATCTTTTATCAGGTGCTCGTCCATTACTTTACACCTGCGCCTGTTTGGTCATTTTCTGGCTCCAAATGTAGCGGCTGGAGCCAAGCCGGTGGAGTAGACTGAGGCAGTGCAGTGCAAGGCTTTAGCTGGTGGACACCTCTCTCTGGAGTTAAATAGAGCCTGTTGTACTCTTTCATTTTCAGGTTTAAACTGTTGTTCTGCTTTAAAGCAATCAATGCAGCACGTTAACTAACACGGTTAAATCCTCTGACAAAGCTGCGAGCTCGACCACATGCCAACCGTCTACAGTGACTTCTATTCATACATTACGGCACCAATAAGCCTCAGCCAGCGCTGCGGAGGAGGAGAAGCCCGGGAGAGAGAAGGAAATGCTTCAGCGTTGCAGTTGAGAACAAAAACAGAGCGCCAAAGTTCTGTAATCAATCTCATCATCAATATTTAAGATGCAAGTTGTATTGCCAGTTTTCACATCAGCATAATCTTGAGCTTCTGGCCATTTTTATGTAAACGGACAACAAGTTATTTTCTTCTTCATTGTTCTAATTCATCTGTTAAACCCATCCAGGTTGTTGAGGGGACTGGGCGATATGGATAATAAATGATATCTCTATATTTTAGGCTATGCATATACGATATGTATCACGATATTTAATTTTTTTTTTTTTTTCTCAAATAACATTTTTAATTTAACGGTGCTTTAGTTCTTATGCTCTGTTCAGGCTCTTTTACTGTTTCCTTCCACAATATATATTGTGTTTTTCACTTAAACACGTTTTAAATTGATAAATGGAGAAAAAGTACATAACTTAAAATTCTGGAACCAGGTGAAGGTCAATTAATTCATGTTACCCTGAGGATTACATTACATTACATTTCATTTAGCTGACGCTTTTATCCAAAGCGACTTACAATAAGTGCAATTCCACCATGAGTACAAACTCAGAACAACAAGAATCAAGAAAGTACAATTTCAATAAAGTTAAACTACAAAGTGCTATCAGTAAGTGCCATCTAAATGCTACTAAAGTGCTTCTATAGTTTTTAGAACAGTTTAATTAATAGGAATTAGTGCGTTCAGTATGTTTGTAAGGCCCGTTCTGCTGAGAAAGGGTGAATGTAATCAAACCACTCTCTTTGTGTGTTGTCTCACAGCGCGCGCACGCGCACACTCTGTCTCTCTCTCTCTCTCTCTCTCTCTCTCTCTCTCTTCACCTGCAATGTCTTCACATCCCAATTCCATGAGAATTTATGATATTCAGCAGCCTGTGAAAAGGTCAAAGTCAGTTTGTCAAACACTCATTCTGTCCATTCATCAAATCAAATCTCACAAACACATGGAGCTTGACCTTCATTTTCATTTCTATAAAAACAAAAAGCGGGATTATACTTCCATGGCTCTCTGCCAACAATCCATATGGAAAAAAAGATGCAACATTTGACAGACCAGTCATTGGGGAAATGCAGAAGAAAAAATGTGATTAAGTATTATCTGGATAGTATAATTTGGCTTCTTACACACACACACACACACACACACACACACACACACACACACATCATACACAATCCTCTTTGAAAAGCATATAGCACATACAATACTACTAGAAAAATACAAAGGGCCAATAGATTGTCTGGGCAAGCAGCTTATTTTGACTCATATTTACATGTCTGTTAGGCGGCGACCACTACTAGCCGCAGTAATTATTACGGTAGTATAAAGAACGACAAAGTCCGTGTAGGGAGGAGGTCAGGTTGGATGGGTTGGTCAACAAACACAGCAGACCACTGTTCATTAACTACGTTTAACTACATACTATGTAACTTATGTTCTTAGTTATAACCCAAACCGTAATATTTCCCATAACCTAACCAAGGAGTTTGGTTGGCCAAACATAACAAAACATTCAGAAGATCAGCAGTTTGATCCCCAGCACCGCTCGTCCACGTCGATGTGTCTTTGGGCGAGACCCCAGATAGTCCTGACGTGCAGGGGGCACCTTCATGGTAGCCCATCAGTGTGTGTCTGTGTGTGAATGATGACGTAGTGTTAAAGTGCTTCGTGTGGCCCATTGTGTGGTGAAAGTGCGATACAAGAACAAGTCCATTTACCATCCATATTTAATGTTCCAAGTGATGACCTTTTATGAAATAATTTTAAAGATCACACACTACAGTTCAAATACCGCTCTGACCAGTTAGAGTCTAAGTATAAAAGTAATCATATCTATTCAAACCTTAAATCAGTCGACAAACACTCAGTTGATTGACTGCAAAAAGTCGTGTCAGACGCTGTTCACCATTCACAGCTTGGGACAGGTTTAGAGTCTCCAATTAACCTGCATGTCTTTGGACTGTTGGAGGAAGCCGAAGAACCTGGAGGGAACCCGCTGCCACGGGGAGAACGTGCAAACTCCACACAGAAGGACCCCCGGGATTCGGGATCGAACCCCCAGCCCTGTGAGGTGACAGTGCTAGCCACAGATTTACAGATTCGTTCATAAGAAAACCCACGAGACCCTTCCCTCAAGACACTCACATATATGTTCAGTCAGTTGCTCTTCACAAAGATGACAGTGGTATGTGTGTGTGTGTGTGTGTGTGTGTGTGTGTGTGTGTGTGTGTCCATGGGTGTGTGTATGTTTGTGTGTCCGTGGTTGTGTGTGTGTCCACTGTAATATGTCTCCAATCGGGTTAACACCCACTGAGTAGAGCTGAGGGCGGTGGCGTGGTTGTGACCTCCTTAACGGCGGCCGTGTTCTGTGGCTAATGCGTCATGACAGACCGATAATGGGGGAGAAAAGGAGCAGATGAGGAGAAGCAGCGAGTCACCAGAGGACGGGTAACACATACTTTCTATTACGCACTAACCTTTCAACTTAATACAACTTCCTTTTATACAGATTTTTATATTTGTCTTATTAATATTTGCTGCCGCAACGATCCAGTTCCCCTACCGGAACCATGACGCCTTCATCTTTGACAGTCTTACATGTTGGAGGAGTGAGGTGAAGGAATGTTTGCTATCAAGCTGATTAAGCTTCAAGATATTAAATGCTAGCCGTGCTAGCAGTGTAGCTCTGTCAGGCTCTTGCATCACCTCATAACTTACCCGGCTGGAAGGAGGCTCTGGCCGTCTGCCTGAGTTTCCATTTTCTCGACATGTTCATCCGACGTCTTGCTGAGGATCCAACGTTACTGTAGAGACCAAATTACTAATGCACTAAAGACGTTCCCCCCAGCCTCAACTGTAGCATG
Organism: Myoxocephalus aenaeus; assembly: GCA_038501785.1. NCBI lineage: Eukaryota > Metazoa > Chordata > Actinopteri > Perciformes > Cottidae > Myoxocephalus > Myoxocephalus aenaeus. Next base: position 2,259,578 of record JBAMJR010000025.1, read on the forward strand.
CAAATACACTTATCAGCTCTATGTTTCCTCGTGAACATTTTTCCATTTCAATTTAGGCCCTATGCTCTCGAAGCTTTTTGGATCCACATTAACTTTTTGTCCATTCAAAATGAGGCCCTACGTTCCCTCAGCATCATCCTTGTCTTTAATCATCACAGTGTCAGAGCCCAAGGTGACAGCTTCAACGTCTCGCTTCTGTCCAACCCCTAAAACCAAAGGACCATAAATCTACAATGCAGAACAAAGAGAAAAGCTGAAAATCTTCACCATTTGAGGAGCGTAAAATATTTGACATTTGACTGATAATAGTTGCACTTTTATGGGCCCAAATATGTCTATAATATGTTTTGAGGTATCGCGCTAACAATATCAGATAACAGACAGCCTGGCTAGTCCGTCGCTATCTTCGTCTGTTGGGTTGGTTAGGTCTAGGCACGTGAGTGAGATTGGTTTGGGTTAGGGTAAGCATATCGGGCTAAGCCAATCAGAGGCAGAGCAGGGAAAGAAATACCAGGGCCAGGAAGGCCAAGTGTCGCATTATGAGTACTGTATTAATTAGCCATGAGCTAATGTTTTTTTCCTGAGCCACCTGCTGCTTTCAGAGAGAATGGGTCTTTGAATGGACGTTTGTTTTTTGGGATGATGGGCTTTCTGTTCAACGAGACATGTTGACTTACTTCGCAAAAAACAAACATAAAATGGGAGCAGGACAGCACTCCAGTTGCAGATAATTCATTTATGAATGGACGTTTCAGGCAGACCCACTTCCTCAGCGTGCAAAGCACGGTGAGCTGTGCAACATAATTAAGCTCAACAATATAGCCGATCATCCAAAGAAAGAGCTCTCGGCAACAAAACAAAATATCACCTGTATATATCACGCAAACAGGACAATGAGAAATCTATCTTAACGGCATTATCATGCGTCTTTCAACGCACAACAACTACACACATACACCCGCAAAGGAAAAAGGCAGCTGAAGAAAAGAGAGCAGAAGGCGAGGAGGTGAGAAAAGTGGAAACGGAAGACAGGGCAGGCGAAATCATCTCAGTGGGGATGATGACGGCGGAGCCAAGAGTCACAGAGGAGGGGGAGAGAGTGACTTAGAGAAAAGAGAGGTGAGAGGGGAGGCAGGGGATTGGAGGACAGCGATGCAAGCTGGATGGGAAATGCATCGAGCACAGCGGTACCTCCTCCCCCAGTCGCTCCAGTTCACTGACTTGCTGGAAAATAGGATGAGTGACTGTGTCTGGACAGGAGGGAAGAGATACTGAGCGGATGAAAAATAGCACTTTATAGAAAAATACCTTATTACAAGCAGGGCTACAAATGTTAGTCACGCTGTAAAATACCGTTTGCGGCCCAAGGACATGCGACCTGAGATGACTCACATTCGTAGCAGTGCTGGTGCTTTAGTTGGTCAGAAGTTAAAGGAATAAACCTGAATAAGTGAGGAGAGAAACTTCAACGGCAACTACACAGGAGACAAAGAGTCACCAGATAGCAACAAAACCCAGAGACTTCCTGGGAGACCAGGAGGGTCAGACGGAGCTCTCCATTCACCGGATGAGGGGATATCTTTTGAATCAGTCACCCAGTAGGTTTTTTCTATCCAGCGGCTTTTTCCAACCCGTTCTTACTCCCAACTCGTTAAATAACTACCATAAAATGCACGTTATAAGCCGCTACTTTAAAAAAAAAAAAATTGCAACTTTGACCCGTGCGGATTAAATATTGGTGCGCCTGTTTTATGGATTTTTTCGATTGTAAATTGCTGTCCTCCCCGCCCAGCAGCGCCTCTCACCCCGCCACCCGCTTAGCTCTCCGACGGCAGCCACCGACGATGCCAAACGCTCACCCGAGGAGGCGCGGTGGAAAACAGGTCTGCGCTACACACCTCCACAGTGCTAGCTCGCGAACTAGCAGCGCGATCTAGCAGCGCGACCTTTCAATTGCATTTGATGATCTGACCACCTGACACGTTGTGGTGGACACATTAAAACCACCTGACACGTTGTGGTGGACATCAGAGCCTCCGCGAGGTGCGAAGCAACTCGTAATATAATAACGGCTCATAATGCGCTAAGAGATGTAATAAAACCTCAATGTAATGTCTGTGGTGTAATTAAAAAAAACTAAATCCGAAGGAATAATCAATATCCAATTAGTCTCAGATGTGCAAAGAATCTGATGTGATACTGCTGTGTGTGTGTGTCTCTCTTTCTCTCTTTTCGGAGGTTAAATAGATCCTCGCCATATTTCTTCCATTTCCTCTCATCCTCGTCGTCTCCTTTATTCTGTCCTTCTCAACTAATCTGTCTCCTTCTTTAACTCCTATGTCCTCTCCTCCTCTCCTCTCATCCTTCACCTCCACTTCCTCTTCCTTTCTTCCTCCTCCCCTCGTTATGTATTCAGGTCTTGAGGGTTAAATTATTATCCAGACATGTTTCCAAAATCAAATCACTGTGAAAGTTAACTGGTTATGATGGACATACCTAAAGATGATGGATTTATTTCTCCATGTTCTCTCAAGCCCTCTCTACCTCCCATCATATTACACACACACACACACACACACACACACACACACACAGAGAGAGAGAGAGAGAGAGAGAGAGAGAGAGAGAATTGATGACGCCGGTCAAGCCAACACTCATCAGTATCCCGTGCATTCTTGCCTGTGCATGATCAGGATACTTTACTCTCTGTTTAGTATATTTCAACTGTAGCGGCCGAGTCTGGCCATGAAAACACCGACGGTGAATAAGAACACCGGTTTGCTGTGCACCAGTATGACTTACTGTTTGTCCGTGTGTGTGTGTGTGTGTGTGTGTGTGTGTGTGTGTGTGTGTGTGTGTGTGTGTGTGTGTGTGCAGAAAACAAAGACAGTTCTCCAGCTCCTTACAGGACTCCGCTGGGCTTCAGGTGTCACTATTACAGACACACACACACACACACATGCACACACACACACACACACGTCTCTCCCTCACTTTTTCCATCTCCTTCTTTCCTTTAATCTCTCTCTCTCTCTTCCCCTGTAACCGATCTCTCACCTCTCCTCTGGCCTCACTGTGTGTTCCTCTTCGCTCCGACACCCTCGGCTCGTCAGAAAAAAGGGTCCTCCATTACTCTCTCCTCCCACCCTAAATATCCCCCCGTCCTACACTCCATCAGCCAGGGCGGCAGCAGGGATGGAGAGAAAGAGAGAGGGATGGCGAGGAGGAGGAGAAAGGACGGGAAGATGAAACTAAAGCCATTCATCCACAGGAGGAGAGCAGCTTTCTACATGATATATGCTGAGTTTACAGGAACTGTAACACACACACACACACACACACACACACACACACACACACACACACACACACACACACACACACCCACACACTCCATCATACACTAACATGCCAGTAGTCCATCACCTCGGGGCGGAGCTGTGAACAGGAAGATGCTGTTATGTTTTCCTCTCAGACGTGTTGTGACGTGTTCCGTCATTCATGTTTATGACATTTCATCAGAGAAACAACAGCAATGTGTTAACACTCTTCAAGGTCTCTCACTGATCCCCTTTGTCTCGTATGGGTTTTACTTGTAGGCGAAAAAGAAAAAGTTCTGTAAAGGTCGTGTTGAGTGAAAGTATAAAGATTTAGACGAGGAATACAAAGGGTGCTGGACACACGAGGGTGAAACGTACAGCAGATAGCTCACATCCATCACGTCCCAAAGGACCGCCGGGACATGCAGAGATGACTTTAACGACTGTGCCATGCAGGCATGAACACATGCAGCAGGGAACACTTCAATATACAGCTTACACTATACTGTGTGTGTCTGTTGTTCACGGTGTGTTTGTGTACCTTTGTTGTTCTTGGAAGAGGCCCCAAAAAAATCTGCAGTCCCCACACATCATTTTAGACTCCGAGCTCCAGATTCCTTTAAGAAACGTCTTATTTTCTTTGCTGCCGGGTCTGACAGCCCAACCCAACCCGGTCCTGCTGCTGGATCATAGTCCAGCGGTCCTCCAGCAACGTGGTGTTGGTCTCCCAGCAGGGACAAACATGTATTACATTTTCATTTCTAATTTGGCTGGAAATATAACAATTGTGCAGAACTTTGAAATTTTTTTAAGACGTTAGTCTTGTTCACAAAGCCACGATGTCTGAATGAAGTGATGAAATCACTTAATCTGCTAAAGAGGCAGATGTCCCTCAGGAGTTAATAGAAAAACAAAAGCGAGGAGACTGAACCTACATCCAATAGGTAGGAAAGGAAGTAAAAGCTAAGTGATGAGTAGTAAAAAAAGGTATAAAAGCTCTGCGTCTGCATGGGTTTGCTTGCGAATTCGCCAAATCAGCATAAGAGTTGATAACTGTTGTGCTGCTGAGGCAGAGAGCTCTAAACACTTCAGTTATTGCAGGCTTGAAGACACTATGACGCTTAACTTGAGTTTAATCTGTGATCGTCTCTGGTATGAAACTCCAGAGATCAGTCCGCTCAGCTGCAGCGTCCAATCACATAACAGATGAGCAGCGAGGGGGCGTGTCCAGCGTTAAAACACTTCCTGGAAGCCTGCTCTCGGGGGTCCTCGATCATGGCTCCTCCGATTTCCCTCCTCGCTCCTCGATCCTCGCTCCTCAGAGCAGAATAAGAGCTTTGGGACGGCCGTCAAGATGGCGGCGCAGAACCACTTCCGGTTCAATCGGGATCGAGGAGCGAGGAAACGACAATTTAGAGACTTGGGATGTACCCAGTGTCCACAGGGAAAGTCTGCAGAAAGTTCTTCTTCAAGTTTAAATGACGGATCGCAACCAACTTGACTAGGTGCATACCGCCACCTGCTGTACAGGAGTGTGCAGATTCAGGGTGCTGCTGAGGATCCTTGTCCCTGTGAGGAATCACACGTACAGAACCCCCTAGCTGTCCGTCACCATGTAGTTTAACCGGCTTTTCTACTATAGAGAGAAACAGAGGTGAAATGTGATTGGATAAGAGCTCTGCTTAACAGCTGCCAAGCCGCCCGTGCGCAGCCAGAAGCTGAGGAACAGACAAGACAGGAGCTGTGCAATGAGAAAATAAGCTGATAGGGAAACATAATTATAATACATGTAGTGTATTTGTGAAAAACAATGAAATTATAAAATAGCTATAACTTTGTGATTGTGTTTAGGCCAGCAGAGAAGGCTTAGCAGGCCCTGACGGCCCACCACTGTAAAATGTCATTACATTTTTTTACATTTTTTGGCAACAAACAACCGCCCACATCTCCAGGCTGTAGCCTGGAGATGTGGGCGGTGCTACTAATTGGTTCCTGAAAGCCCCAGTAGAGTATACATTTGTCTTGAAGTGTCAAAGCTTTATTGAGAAGACAATAGTTCAATGGACCCTTAAAGACCTACGCACCTGTCTAGACAAAATGCCAGTTGTTCCTTTATTTGTCTCAACGGGCAGTTAAACAAGTTCCACAGAAAGTACTAAAACATTCTATAAAAAGCCAAGACATTTCCTTTGTCCTTCCTGACGCCTCGGAGGCCTGAGCATCTCTGCTGCCGGCTCTTACTCCATGAGCTGAGACGTAACTGTTGGCCAGAGGGGTTGAGGGCCCTAAACACGGGACCGAGGGGTTGAGGGCCCTAAACACGGGACCGCTTCATTCACCCCACGCCTCCTGTAAGCCAGACTCCTGTTATCTCACTTTCATCACAAGGTGTGTGACATAAAAGACACCAAGAAGGGTTTTGAGTGGAAACATCCCAGTCTGGTAAGACTTTTCTTTGTCTCCATCTAATCAAAGTCAAAGTCAGCTTTAATGTCAATTTCCATTTGTGCAAACATACAGAAGATTGAAAGTACGTTTCTCTCCTGTCCAACATAAAGTGAATTGTGATAGTAATAATAATAATAATAATAATAATAATAATAATAATAATAATAATAGAGTGCAAAACAGTTAAGAAAAGTTGAAAAAATAACAACATATAAACAACGTATAAACTAGGAAACTATAAGTCTGTATTATAGCAGCATTCCGACATGAGTCTAAAAGGGTGGAGAGAGTTCAGCTTCCTGATGCGGCTCCTTGCAGAGACACAACACAGATAACAGCCGGGACACTGAACATCCAACAATATTGCAAAGCAAAAAGCATCGGAGGCATCGGGTCAAAAGGTCCAAACCAAAGCGTCCTGGTGTTGAAGAGAATGTCTCCCGACTCACAGAGCTGTCCTCGCCGGGCCAGAAGCATTCGTTGGCCCGGTTACGAGCAGACTTGACATGAAGCGGATAAAGGGGAAGTGTAACTCTTGATAGCTGCTAAGTCTCGGTCAGCAAAAGGTTTTGCCTGGAGGGAGAGCAGGCGAGAGGGAAATTCTGCTTAGAATGAAGTTTCTACTGATGCTGATCATTCCTTTAAAAGTTGCGAGGTTATTGTTCTCGTAGCCGGGGCTCAGAGTTAATGGAGCTGGATGCAGGAGTGTGCTGTGTGACTGTATGTGTGGAGGGAAGTAGAAACTAGGGAGGAAGTGATTATTCGTTAATGCGATTTTTCCAATTTGCCCGGTTGTAAAAACGGAATGAGCTCAAATGAGTGCGTGCAGCCTGCCCTGGTCTGCCTTAATGGTCCTGTAACGTTTTAGTAGACCAACCAGATGGAAATTAGTATGGCTCCAAAACATATCTGATTCCATCAGGGATTCAAATAGGCCAGAAAAAAGGCAACAAGTGTGGATGGGATTCATGCAGATAGCAGAATTACAAACTCCTAACTCTGTGTTCAAGGCACAGTTTTGAGTTTTAAAAGTGTGTAATTAGAGTCGTATTCCCCGCGACGCCCCTCGAATATGAAGTGAAGACGCATCCGCGCTGGTTTACAATGTATTACATGTATTAAAACATGAATTTGGTCCATTTGGAATATGATCAAATAGTTTTATTTGGTTTAGATGAGATATAATTAGACTACTGGAGAGAAGACTTTTACAGTTGGTAAAAGTCTTGAGGTTTGTTCAGCCAGTCAAGGGACCTTTTTTAATGGTCTTCCAGCATTATTGCTTGAGAAGATAGAGGCTGAGTTCATACTGGCTCTCTGCTGCGGTGAGGCTAACTGTGCTGATGCTACTGAAGGGTTTAGCTAGTGGGAGGTCACGCCAGGCGACACCGTCTTTGTTTAACTTCTGGGCACTGCTTTAATGTGGTGAAATACTCACTGCTCGGCTTCTCTCGTTCTGCCTCATTCTCCTTGAGTCAGCTCACCACTTTTAATTACTCGTTAATATTACATGAACTTGTGAAGATGAAGAGCTCTTTCCCTTTCACTGTTCCTCGGCCTTCTACGATCATTAAGGGCTCCTCCGTTAATGGAGTGCTTTGGTTGGAGAAAAAAACCCTGATGCAAGATGCATTCAAAGAAAAACATTACAAAAAGCAGAAAAGTAGTTTTTCTTCCTCTTTTTTCTGTCTCCTGGAAATGAGAATTGTGTTTTTTTCAAAACTAAAACTGTGCTATCTCCTCATCCACAGTTCCGATTTAATTCATTAAAACATTTTTTTTAAGATCGTTTGAATAATTCCGTAAACTCCTTAAAATGACTAAGCGATTATAACGTTTCACTAAAGCATTCATAAGTCCCCCTTACAACAGCTTCAAAGACACATCCTGTAACCTACGAGTCTGTGGGAGTCTAACAAATCAATCTAGATCTAATAATTCTGACGAGTATAAGTGTCTTAAAATCCTGTGATCTCATTGGTCCTCAGACTCTTCTGACGTCAGACGGGACATGATGAAAGAGACGGTCATTTATATATGCTGTTTGTCATGGTGGGACCAAGGAAAAGCTCAAAGTTGGTTAACTTTCAATTACTGAACCGAAAAACAAGTTTTTGGGATTGAATATGCTTCCTAACATGCTTGTGTTTCTTGTGAATATTATTACAGATTTAGATGCTTTAGGTCGTAATCCTTCTAAAGATGTGCAGTATTATTATTATTAGTATTATTATTAGTATTATTAATAATAATTATTGGGGTGGAACAGGTTTTAAGACGGCATTGGACCTCAATGGGACCATTTTTAGGGGGGTGGGAAACATACATACATGATGTTTGCAGATTTAAGAAAGAATTTTTCACGTCAGGAAATCCTCTTCTTAATTGTGTCGTCTCTCTCCAAAGGCTACGCCGACGCAGACGATGTTCCTACCGGGATGTACTCACACGAACAACAGGTCTTTCTCTTTATCTTTTTGCTTTCTCGGCTGACAAAAAGAGCAGATGATTAAAACGCATCAGGTAAGATGACGTCACATTTGAGCGTGGATATATACGCTCCAAAAAGTTCCTCTGTAAACTAATAAACTGCCGTCCGGTCCACGGATGAAGATCAACAGCCGAGTGGAAGTCAGAGAGGTCAAATGTGTGAAAGTAAGCAAGACATATTTTCCTCCTCAGCATCGTGAGTGCTAGTTATTATCTGTAGTTTACAGGACCCGGTCATGGCAACCTTTTCCCCCTCACGGATGCCGAGGGCAACTGAAGGAGGGTGTGTCAGAACATTACTTTATGTCTACAGCAGAGCTCTGAAGTCCTCAGGGGCCGGACCGGAACCACTGCTGTTCAGAAGACCAACAGGCAGACATGTCCTTACCATCCTGCATCCTCTCATCTCTTCCTCCTGACTTACCCATTTTGGAACACAATCAAAAATTAGGCTATAACATATGTATATATATATATATATATATATATATATATATATATATAAACACTTATATAGGGTATATATATATACCCTATATAAGTGTTTTTGAGCAAAATTGGCACCGTTAACATCATGTCTAATGAGTTCCTCTGTGAGACAGAAGATATGTTAAAGCAATGATTCTCAGGAAAGCTCTGAAGCCATAAGGAGTGTCCTTGTTCTCATATTTCTTTATTTCTGATTGACTTATTTCTGAGTGATAATAATCTCAGTAAATGTGTGTGTTTATATTTCAATGACACAACTTGTTGGACGTCAAAGTCTTTAAAACCTAAACGGCCTCCGTGAGCTGCATGAACGTCGTTTTTAACCCTGTTGAGAATCAAATATTCTCATAACCTGAATGTGTCGCCCATGCGCCATCGGGATACGCCCACATTTCATTCACATGATGGGAATCCAATGAAGTACTCTGTTGGTATAGGTATCACTTTAACCCTTTTAGATCTGTAATGATGACAGTCCGCCTGGTCTTTTTTGTCTTATGTATCAATAAATATGTCAAAAAAATGTCCTTTTGACAAAATTATTTTGCTCCTTTTTTGAAGAGAAATGTAACTTTCAAAATCTGGCAAGTATTTGTCATTATAATATGTTTATAAAGGCTTAAAACACTATGTAAAAACTAAAAAGTAAAGAAACATACTTGAATTTTCGTCATATTTCTCTTGAATGAACATGAGCAAAGCTTTTGAGATTACAGAAATTAAATGTAACCTATTTTACATCTTCTCAAACATGCCCAAAGCATTCAGTGTCCATGTTACAGGCTTTTATATGTCTCCATGTCCAGGCGTTTTAGAGATTTGTTTATCTCCCTGAAGCAGTTCCTGTCCAGTTGAAGACATAACCCATTATTGCCCTCCTCACACATCCAGGCAGGCTTTTACAGGCAGCTAGTACACGGTTTCCTCCCCCAAATGGCCTTCTATCTGTCTTTTTCCCACTGTCCTTCTTTGTGTTTGTGGGGACAGAAAAGTCTTCCACTTCCAGCCCTCCCCCACAGAAAAACTCGCCGCCGTTCTTTTATACCATTACTGTAATGGAAAGCTACGCTTCTTAGCGTTGAGAATCCGTTGGAATTACGTCGATTGCGTAAATACTCGAGGAGTTACGGCGATCTTAGTTTTGCATGTTACTTTCTGTCGCCGGTGACAGGCTCCGTATTAAAAGGGTTAAAGGGAACTGGTACTGTACGTTACTAAGCGATAACCAGACTTGACCTTTACAGATGAACTGGTAAAACCTCCAAACAGACTGACAGATTGCTAGAAAACAAAACAAGGGGTATCAACAGGTGAATGAACCAACAAATGGAAGTAAGGCAAAAGTACAAAAGGCTGAAAAACTATTCAGACCCCGACACGTCTCCTGTCTGTGAACTTTCAGAGACGACTTAAAGCTACCATACCTCTACCGACACATAACAGACACGAGTGAGCAGCGATGCACGGCACCCGAACATCTTTCCTCTCCCGCTGGTTCCATTACGCTGTCAGCGCAGCAATCACCATGTCTGAGACTTCCTCACCCGAAATGTTCAGCTGTCAAAATCACTTTAAAAAACAAAAACAAAACAAAAACATTTTCCCCAAGCTCTGTCGTCCCGTCAAGCCTCCACATGAGCATGAGCCTCCACGCAGATTATCATCACAGCGGCACGAGCAACGCCTCCAGACTGAACCACAGCAGGAGAAACAGTTACTTTGAACAGAGACGAGAGTCTGCATGCTCACGTGCACGTGATCACACACACGTGCATGTGATCTCACGCACACACATGCAAGTTCATGATGTGTGTCTATAATTAGCTTTGGCTGCAGAAGAAGCCATCATATTATCAGATGACTGAGCACCTGACAGCCTCTATGATTCATCATCTGCCTACTGCCTTTCCATAATCCCACCCAGACGTTCCTGTCCGTCTCTCTCCGTCTCTCTCCGTCCACATGATCCTATATCCTCCTCTGACTTTAGTCCAGTGGCCACTGATATACAGTATGTATATGTGTAAATAAAAGGGTCCTAGACTCTGGTGTGACTCATTCTTGGTGTGAAATGAAAGCAGACCAACCACAAGGCTGAGTGAAGGTAGATGTGTGCGCGAGTCAAAAGTGCAAAAAACTACTATTAACTGAATACTTCAGAAAATGAACTTTGAATAAGTGATTTATTGCAAATATAAGAAACACTCTAGATATGCTGTAACTAATGCAAACCTCTTCAGGAGCTGCTATTGTTATTGTTTTTTTAAATTCCTTTAAAAAATGTCATATCTGCGAAGAGCAAATCACACATTTTGAAATCAATTATTTTTAAATATAGCTGTTGTTTAATATAGCTGGTCTATGATGACTTGCAGATCACTTCAGACACATACACATAGACATACACAGACAAACACATCTCTATATTAGCATCAACTCTATTCATCGGGCTAAATGTACATCATCACAGCTGGATTGCAAATCATACTCCAAGTAAAACCCACTCACTGCAGTCATAAACCCCGACACTGTAAAGTAGCAGCATATAAAACATTTATCGGCTCTGCATTTAAACTTGACTTGCTGCACATGAGAGTTGTGATTCATCTTTAATATTGCAAAAGTTATACATGTAGTGTTTTAATTCAATGCAAGGAGAGCTTTGCAGTAAGTAGTACGCATTCAAGCAGGTAATGTTAGAGACGAGCTAAACAAACGTGTGTGAGTTCACAACGTCTTCTATGCGTCCGTATCTGCCTCTCAATGACTTCAACGCTGGAGTCAGATCAATGAAGCCTGAACCCTGGGAGAGTTAAAGGTACACACACTGCTGAGGCTCCGCCTCCGGCTTCAACCGGAGAGTCGTTTCGGCTCTCCGGTTGAAGCCGTGGAGCCTGACTGCGGCCTTGAGAGGACATGTGGGCAATGATACGGAAAGCCGTAGGGGCCATTGAGAGCCTCTATTGTCACACCATTTATGATGAGAATGAACCTATTTGAGGCGTTTTTAAACTAAAGGGCTCTCCCTTTTTACGCCGCTCTTCTTAGGGTCTTTAAAACACCCCTGTTTTAGAGTAATCAAAGATGGGTTTTTTTCTTTTGGTAATGAGCCCCTCCTTCTGCTTTGTCTAGCCAGGAAGCCCAACGTTTCTGTAACCAATCAATCAAGAGTAAAACCACATCAAAGCAAATCAAGTCAAGCCATTGTTAGGATGTGATCTGTGATTTCTTTGTGAAATGCACTGAATTCAGATAATTAAATAGTCATTTGCCTATTAATATAATTACCTTGCCAGCCTCCATCGCCTTTTAAAATGACCTCTTTAATCACTGTCGTGGGAATGTAACTGTTGGGTTCTGTCACTGAGAAGTGGGCACTTAGCCGAAATAATTGTCTCCGTTCACTGATGACTGAGAATTATGCAGTTCAGACTATCACACATTGATTTGCCTGAGAATAATCATCACCTCACCTTGTCTTTCTAGATGTTCAGTTTTAGAAATGGTTTCCGTCCATACGTCACGTGACTACTGGCATGCAGTGTCAACAGGAAGTAGATTGGTTGCTTCGTCATAGTGTTCTTTATTAATAAAGAGTCCTATATTAATAAAAGATTGGGCTTGATACTTAAGCTCTTCTTATAAAATCTTCCTCTATATACTCAAACAGATCATTTTCATGGAAAACAAAAAGATTAACACAACAACGTTTTACTAGAATATGAGTCAAGACATGTGGTCAACACACGAGTATCCACGGCATCGGTGTTCAAACGAGGCGCTCTAAAGCTCCAGAGTTGTGTGGACGGCAGGCGTGAAGAGATATGCGTTTCATGTGGATGCAGCTTCAGTTTCATGTGTCACAAGGGAGGGTCGGCAGCCGCCTATGGAAGTGCTGCCTGAGTTTAGTCTTGAATAATGGAAGCAGACTATCCAGCTGCAAAACACTTGGAGTGACCCGGGTTCAATCCCCAATGATCCAGCTTTCTGACAACACAACTGTGGTGTGTATTGATGGGAAGCCAGTGCAGATCGGTCTGACGTGAACCTCTGCGTCTGTGTCGCCCTCCCACTGAGGGGAAAAGAGGCAGCTGGTGTCGGACATGAGGCATTCGCCTGATCTCCTGAACAACCTGCAGCTGATTCAGGCCGGCAGCGCTGCTCCAGCGCTCACCTCACAGGGAGGAGCGCCTCTTCTCTCACATCGACGCCGGATGATTCAGCGCCTCATTAAACTCAAGCGGCTCATTTAAGGCCACCTCAGCCTCGAAAGAAAGAAAGAAACAGTGTGTCCATTATTTAGAAAGTCTCCAGGCTTTATTTGACAGAGGCGGCTCCTGTGCCTGTGGTTCAGGTTCCTGTGCGTCCAGCTGCTGTGAGAACTCTGAAGGTAGTGCAGGGATTATTACAACCGACGGTCGTGAAACAGAACAACTACACAAATGTTCAAACAATTATTTGATAAGCATGGATGAGAATACAATAATGAGGAATGGGTACAGAGTTATTCTGTAGCGCCTTAATTCATCCGGCTTCAGGAGAGATGAGTCAGGCCGGTTGGGTTGGGAGTGTCTCTCGGGAAGCGGCTCCCTTTCCCAGATTCAGAGGCTCATCCCTCTCAAGCCTCAGGGCAGAGCCAACCTTTAGGCTCACAGCTCACAGATACTGTGTGTGTGTGTGTGTGTGTGTGTGTGTGTGTGTGTGTGTGTGTGTGTGTGTGTGTGTGTGTGTGAGTGTGTGTGTCATTCTTTTACTTTAATACTTTGGAGGGTTTACTTGACGGTGAAATGTGAAAATAAAATCCTCCGGAGTGAAGACATTCTCTCGGGGGTTTGGATGAATCGAGGCTCGAGGTCGGGATGAGGATTAGAGTGTTGAACCTGCGGGTTGAGGCGAGGCCCATATTACAGAGAATGTAGAGCTCACTTTGAAACATCAGCTCCGGCTGAACACTACATCTTGACTACCAATTTGGTCCAATTTATAGAAATGTTATAGAAATGTATAACTTCTGCGAAATAAGCGACTATCACTGAATAGTTGCGGTGACGATCTGTGGATTTAGCAGGAGAGCAACATCAGGTAGAAGCTAACTTAAAGCAATGATCCCTCTCTCAAGAATTCACACATATTTCTAAAAACTGATTATGTGGGTTTTGATGAACGCTTGCACAGCCCTGAGAAACATTCTCTCTGGGAACATAATCTTCCAACAGACATTCGCACCATGCCTGGTTGTTAGTTGATTGTCGCCTGCAGGAATATGTTGGCCAATGAAACCCTTTGGTCCGACCGCAGGGCAGAGCGCTTGCTGCCAGAATGGGGGAATTTGGTTTGTCAACACTTCAGCCGAATGAAGGACTGAATATGGTTTCAGATCGCCAGAAGCTTGGATGCAATGAAGACGGTAATATATCTGATATAGCAGCAATATGAGATGGAACAATAATCTACATTTCTTTTTTCTCCGCAGATCTCAGCAGAATGTCTGTGTTTAAATTACTTAATCAAACACATGCTTTACTAAATTATTTTATTATTACACTATCTTCAAGAAAAGTATTAATAGAAGATTAAAAAACACCTAGTAAAATCTAATCCCAATGAATTAATCAAAATAAAGTTATTGAGTTCAAATGGTTGGAAGATACATAATTGTATCATTGTATTCTGTGATGACAATATAAAAGCAGAGTGCCGTGTCTGCTTTTTTTCTTCAATTCAGTTTATTTTATATAGACTATCTTTGCTACAAACGGGCTTTCTTCATGTCTTATTGTGGTGCTATCCGTACTAGACCCAGAGCTGTTTGGACACCTACCTGTATGGCAGAAGCAAACTGACTAACTGTTCTGGATCACCTCATATCTGTAAGAAGCTTTAATCTGGCTCATTGCTCTTGATGACACGCTGGCACTCCCCTGTTACGATCCCACTGCTACAGACTGTGATACATAACGCACACTGTCGCCTCGCTCTCCAACCTAAGGGGTAATAATGCGCCCATTTAATGATTCAATAAAGTACTTCAACTAGATCAATAGTTGTGAACAGGGACGGGGATGTAATATGCGGCGGCATCAAAAGAATCCTGGAGCTGATGCTGTGGACGAGTTTCACTGAGACACTGAGGCATCGCATCCTGTCACCCGGAGCGTCGAGGAGGAAACCCAAACTTCAGTTCACTCAGACAACACTTTAGAAAGTAATAGTGTTTGACTTCATCAGCGTCTGCCCTCAAGAAACGAGTCATTTCCGGACAAGCGTTCTCCTGGTAATGATTGGCTGCTTTTGAGAAACAGATTGTGCTCCACCGTTCACTGGAGAACACTTTACTGTGCGCTGGCCTGAGTTATTAGGCCTGTTGTTGTTGTTGTTGATTACGCTCCCGGTTTCAAGCTGGGCGTTCCAACAAATATCTGCTGAACACTGAATTGTCCCAGTTGTCACCATACTTAAAATAATAATAGTAATATTTACCATAAAATTGATCTCGTTGTCAATCAACCCGATATGAAAACATAGCGAGCCGCACAACAATGTGACCATATGAGTATTAATAATTGTGCGGAGGCCTTGTTGCAGACAGCTGCTTACTGAGCTATTCATATTGAGTTAGTTAACTCTGTGAGTAATTCAATGAAACAGTTCAGACTGAACTCACTAGGCCGTGGCCATAGGAGTCAGCGAATTTATTTAAAGTAAAAAAAACACGTAATAAATTGATTGTTATTATTTTAATTTGTTGGCACTAGTCTGTAATATACCCTCAAAATGAAGTCTGTTTTCTTTGTTCAGCCCAATAACACAAATGTGCCTCAAGGGGGATTTACAATCTGTCCATCGTACGACTATTGATTCAGAAATGTAGTTCTGTCCTCAAAAGTGAAGCAATATATAGGACACCTTAACGGGGTTTGCATATAGAGACATATAGAGACATATATATATATATATATTAGTGCTGTCATATTAGCGCGTTATTAACGGCGTTAACGCAAACCAATTTTAACGCCGTCAATTTTATTAACGGCGTTAACGCTTTTTTTTTTCTTCTCGCGAGCACCACGCCGGATGTAGCTCAACCGGAAGCAAAACAATAGGCACGTTTGGGCTTGGAAGCTAGGCTAACGTTACGGTTTGAAATGAATGAATGGTGAGCGCGATACGGCAAAATGAATGATAAGACACTAATGAATGGAAAGTTTACTTTCAAAAAGTTGTCAGATGGTTCCCTTGACAAGACCAAAGTGGTATGTGCCATTTGTCATTGTGAACTGAGCTATCATCGTAGCCTATCCAGTCTGAAACACCACTTGATGGCCAACACACAGCTGATGCTAACGCTGCGCCCCCACGTCATAGCAGACAAGAATGGATGACTTCAGAAACACATGGACACCACAATGAAGAACACACTTATTGCAGCCATAGCTAAATGGGTGGCTACTGCGTGTAGGCCTGTTAACGTTGTGGAGGACGAGGGTCTAGCTGATATAATACGCATCGCATCCAACGACAGGACCTACGAATTGCCTTCGAGAGCCTGACTGCTATGTTCACAGCTCTCTCTCTCTCTCTCTCTCTCTCTCTCTCTCTCTCTCTCTCTCTCTCTCTCTCTCTTAAGCCCTTGTTTACCTGAAATGTGCACTTTATAATTTTATTTTGTAAGCCCTTGTTTACCTGAAATGTGCACTTTATAATTTTATTTTGTAAGCACTTGTTTACCTGAAATGTGCACTTTATAATTTTATTTTGTAAACCCTTGTTTACCTGAAATGTGCACTTTATAATTTTATTTTGTACCGCCCTGTTTGGCAGTTGTTTTTCAATAAAATAAAACATTTGCATAAAGCAAGCCAATCCACTTTTTCATGTTGATAAGAGCATTAAAATTAAGAGAAAAAAAAATGCGATTAATTGCGATTAATCGCGAGTTAACTATGACATAAATGCGATTAATCGCGATTAAATATTTTAATCGTTTGACAGCACTAATATATATATATATATATATATATATATATATATATATATATATATATATGTAGAGGCTAATTATTACAATTTCATCCTAATATATTAATCAAATAAAAAATCAAGTTACTTCTACACATTCCCAGACACTGGAGGTTCCATATGAACACCGTTTCAAACAGTTTCTTCCACCAGAGTGAGTTCAAACTGTGCAACTTCATCTTCAATCAGCAATTCCATAAAGATTACATTTTGGGAAGTTGTCTCACCTCTCTTCCCAAAATAAAGAAAGACAGCATCCATGGTGTGATGAAAGCCTCTCTTTGCTGGTGCACATAGAGCAGCCAATAGTTAAATATGATGCACGGCCGGATGATAAAGCTGGAGGTGAAACGCAGACACTAATGAAGCTCCGCTCTCTCGTGCGTGGCAGACGGGCGCTGCGGTTGATGATGAAAGCGGCGAGGGTGAAAGTAGCTCACGAGATCTCCACTCTGCGTGTGTGCATTAGCATCTGTGTGTGTGTGTGTGTGTGTGTGTGTGTGTTCACAGATGGGACCATACATCAGGTCCAGGTTTTTTTTTTACGGCCAGGCTCTGTTTTGAAAATGGCCTGGCAGGTTAAATATCATCCGGACCTCAGTGAATCAGGTGGAGGCTTTCAGGGTAATGGACACCGCTCTCACACACACATCATGTCAGGCTGCCGCAGAGGGTACAAAACGTTCATCCATTTAACCCTGACTGTGGTGAGGAGGGTGTGTTTGTTGGGGGTAAAAGGACGTACACATTACTTTTGAGAGGGAGACTTCATAAATACTGAGAGAGAAAAGCCATGAAGACTGAGAAGAGACATACAATAAAGTGAGTATGGGTGTATAAAGGAGCAAAAGAAGGGTGAGAGAGGTTAACACAATGTCAGAGAGAACGAGAGGAAAGGCTTCTGAGCTGAGCGCGGTATCAAAAGGCCAGGACCAAACCACCCTTTACAGTGGAAGGGGTCAAAAGCATGATGGGATTTATTGGAGCGCTTTAATAATCTCCAATACTGACCGGGGAGGGAAGAAACAGCATTCAGAACCTGGAGGACCAGGTGGCTGCTTTGAGCTTCTAATATTCAATCAGAATGAAAGAAAATGTTTGTTCTTGTCATCTAGAAAAGGAGTTTTACAAGCTTGGCAAATAAAGGAAGATCTTAACGAAAGGTTTTTGTTTGCTCAGTTTTATGACCTTGGACCTCTGACGATCTACCAACCACATCTCACCGACTATGAACCACCGCACCGTCGACTCAGAGTTTGAGTTCATTGAGTTTTGACATTTGGCGCCACAAACACAAGCATCTTTTCAGGAGCGGCCGCAAAGCGCCCCCCTGGGGGTTCAGGTTTAACGGATGGTCGGGTTAACCGCTGCCTCCCGGCAGAACGCGCCCGCGGTTGAAATCACAGACTGAACTTGCAGCTGCCCCCGTAAAAGTCTTCAATCAATTTTGAAATGCATACTCATCTGTGTTTATTATCTACGTCAACCATAACGTACAGATTCCACTGAGTCACCAATTAACACGGTCACTCATTTATTCTAAACAGTCACGATCCTGTCTGAAGTCCACGTGACTGGAGTCCACTGTTGGAATATGGATTCCCTCACTGTGTAAAGTGTGCTAACTCGCCTGAATGACTGGAGCAAAAACCATCAGCCTAATTAGCCGGTTAGCCTCGTAGTACATTTCTCATTTGGGTTAGTATAGTGTATATATATATATATATATATATATATATATATATATATATATATATATATATATATATACACCTTTGTTTCTTTTTAGGTAGACTGTTTTCATGTCCAGACCTATGAGCTTACACAGTTACTGACAAGTTAACAGCAGCACTTGTCAAGACATCAGCCTGTAACCTGTGACTTTGAGCAATCATTTCTTAATCCCCTCTCTTCTTGTCCATCAAACCTGTCTGTGTTTTGCTCTTGTCTCCTCTCACAGTTTTTGCCTCTTCATGGAAACCCCGGCTAATGCACGCACCTCTCACTCTTGTTTCCGGCAGGCGCTTCTGTGACTGACAGAGTATTAGGGAAGTGACTGATGGAAAGAGGGAGGAGGGAGGGAGGAGAGCCGGGGTCACCTTGGCAAAGGGAATGAGAAGTCGATGAAGAAAGAAAAGTATTTCAAACGGCAGTCATCGCTTTGCCACCGCTGCTTCTGCTGCTGTTACTGTCACCTCTGCAGCTGCTAGCACCATTCCTGCTTCTAATACAACTCCCACCATTACCACTGAGGCTGTATTACCAGAGCTATGACTGCTGCCACTCCTCCTGTCGCCAGTTCAACCACCAGGGTAGACACGAGCAAGACACATCAGGTTCAGTGACATTTCATCTTTTTCGAGATTCTTCTTGAAGACGGCTGAAAGACAAACAAACCGGCCAAAAGAATGGGCACATAGGTCAACTTAATGTGACCCATTCTTACTATGTACATGTGTTGCTAGGCGGTGACCTATAGTAACCTATAGGCAATGATGACGACATCAGGTATCAGTTGTTTTCTGACACGGGAGCTAAGGCCACTATACTCTGTGTTGATATTACCTTTCTCTGGTGCTTTAAGGAATCTCCAGATTAAATGCTTTGCACTGGTCAAAAGTGAGAACAAAGGTGAATCAAAAGGAACCTGAGGTCAATGGGATATATATATATCGTTGTGACTGTTGAGTTCTTTCAATTACGTTCTCTTCCGGTTGCGGTTACTGAAATGTGAGTTCTTGGAGAAAGGAAACGGAAGCTGCTGTTAGCCTGTAGCCTCCAGCCTCCAATGAAACAATTCAAGCAGGGCAACAAGAACTGAGTTCACAATACTGAGTTCACCACCAGGTGAAAAGGACGAGATGAAAGGAAAGAGCATCCACACGGCTAGCGATAACTCCCATAGTACATCGTCTGTGATATACAATCTGTAAACCCTGCTGAAGACGGCCTTGATTTTATCCACCTTCATCTTGAAAGGGAAAAGGAAGTCCCTCAAGAGGTTGGCATGGAAGCAATGGATCAGTGCTTTTGCCATGTGCTTTTCCAAGTTATTTAAATTTAGTCAGAAAATCATATTATAGCATTGAAATTAATATGCTAGTGTATTATGGCTTACCACCCTATGCGTATTAATTATAGCTGTTATTGTAGGTATGCATTGTCTATATTTCCCATTGGGAATTTGGTCCAGATGATTGTTGCTAAATGCCAAAATGTATATATTAAATGGGGATGTTGTACCATTGTACTGTGTGGAGGTGATATAGTAGATTTATATTTATCAATAATAAAAGGACACATATTTAATTCACCCGCAATCACAGTTCTAGTTATGTAATATAGACACATCAACAATGTAATTATAAATATAACGTATGCATGTTTACTCTAATAAACTCAAATATTGCTAAGTAGCACCTACACAAATATAGTAGTCTGAAAATGTTGTGAGAGCAGATGGGAAAACTCTTCTTTTTCTTTTTTTATCAAAACCTAATGTACCTTTTGGAAGCCCCGCTCCTCCAGGTCGGTCAGTTGGAAGTCCGTTCACCGCGCTCGGCTTGTTAAACACACCTTAAGACATTTGGGGCGTATCTCATTTCCTGACTGTGAAAGGCCGGGATTAGTTTTGTGCTGTGGAACATTAAGGCTACAGAGATAGAGGCGCACTAGGTGGACGTCTGGATTAACACTGGATTAAGTTGTATTGCAGGTCCTTCCAGGTCACTGTGTGGTTGTGTGTGTGTGTGTGTGTGTGTGTGTGTGTGACTCAGCCATCCCCTGGGCAGCAAGGTAGGTTTGTACTAAAACCATACATATACCTTTTAGTTCAGTTTAGTTTCTTATTTTCTTCAAATATAGATGTCAAACAAATTGTCTTTTTCCCAGGATAACCAATGAAAATAGGATTTCTTCAAATTGTAATAATGAATTTAGCATGGATAATATAATTGTAGACTCCAGGTTCACTTGGAAGATGTCCTTGATTATGACAAGATTACAAAAACCTACTCAGGGGAACTCTTTACAGTCTCTTCAGGGGAGTCGGAGACAACCAAACCTAGATGCACACACGTTGCTTGGACCGCCATGAGGCAACAACATGCTGAAAGCTCATTTTGCTTCCCTCTGACAGTGAGATACTTCAGTCAACTCACAGCCGAGCATCACTGCTGGTCAGGGGACGGAGACAGATGCTGTAAACATTCGGGGCTCAGCCCAAACATATTTTTTTGTTAACATTTACGGCAACTATATACAATATTTTTCAAGCCATCTGATAATAGAATGCATATAAATGTGCACATCCTTTGGGGAAAACGCGATAGTTACAGACAAAACACTAAATCATCCCATAGAGCCTCCATGCTGGAATTTGGCATGAATGTAGTTCCACAGAATGAATGTTTAGCTCTACAATCTTCTACATTTAAATCTATGTGATACAAATCTGGGCTGCTCAAAATGATAATCAAGGATCCCCAACAGTGGCCAGTAAAGGTGGTCAATACTCTGAAATAAATATTAGGTCAACAGAAGAATATTTACTCAAGTATTTTTGATTTGTTGGGAGGAATAGCATAGTAGTAGTAGTAGTAGTAGTAGTAGTGGTAGTGGTAGTGGTAATAGTGGTAGTAGTAGTGATAGTAGTAGTAGTAGTGATAGTAGTAGCAGTAGTAGTAGTAGTAGTAGCAGTAGCAGTAGTGATAGTAGTAGTAGTAGTAGTAGTAGTAGTAGTAGTAGTAGTAGTAGTAGTAGTAGTAGTAGCACCAACGATCAATGGAACTTTTCACTAGCAATATACCTTTTGCTCCATTTATTTTTCACAGGTGTTTGTACAGTGATCTCAAGATGTGATCTTATTGTCACAATACAGTTCCACAGAAGTCCTAGAAAGAGTACAAGAGTAGGAAGAGGCAGTGGTTGTAGAATCCCAATATGCTGAGGAAAGTACATGTAATACATGTACTAAGTAGCAATATCAAATTATTGCATTGATTTTATTGTACGTACAATTGCAATAAAATATGCAACACACAAAGAGGTAAAAAGGACACAAAGTATATCATCACGTCACTTAATTGGTCAAAAAGTGTATTTCCCAAAAAAGACTCCATCCAGTCAAGTCTCACTTTCAAAGGAGTAAATATGAGACAGAGCATTATGCACTGAGATCATTTTTCCTTTGACTTTAATTGCAGCTTTACTCAAACAGAACTCCACTTTCATTGGCAATTATAGCCGAGGACACATCTGAAATGCCTGTCAACCCATCAACTGTATCCGTCTCTTCAGATGGCTCTCTGGTTAAACAGAGACCACAATTGAACATAATGGCCTGTCTGTGCCTTCTTTAGATGTCACTTAGTATAATAGTATATTTTTTTGTGAGGTAGCGTCTCTGAGTGCTTAAATGAACCATTAGCAATGGCTATAATGAAAAAAGATTCCTCTGAGAAAGAAATGAACAAAAACAACTTGCTCACTTTCAAGCAACAGAGGCAAGAAACTATGTATGATTGAGAGTCTGTGAATCGTTATGAAATTATTACCTTTTTTAATGCTGAGAACCAACGGCTGAGGGGTCCCAACATTACCATAGGTGGTGCTCCCGCGCCCATGGGGGCCTGCATTGGTCCCATTGCCAATTTGTGAACAAAACAATGTGCAACCGTGCAATAAGGGCAGCGTTATGGATTATGGTTCGCAAATGTTTCATCTGCCTGCTGCTGTGACTGCTGGTGGTGGTCAGCAAAGCGTGAATTCAATTCCTACAGCATCAGATTACTTTCCATTTTTGGGTAATTTTGTTTTGACTTCATCGTGTACGGGGGAGAACGAAATAATGGCGAGAGGGCCACACTTGACCAATGGATGATGTGAATGTTGTTTGGTGTCTTATTAACCCGTAAACCACAGGACGCCCATGAATACATTCTTCTTTCTGCTGGTTTAAGGAAGGAAAATGCTACATGTAGCAGCACTAGCTAGCAAGTCGTCCCTGACTTAATGTGATTTAAAAATGAATGATACCCATCCATGATATGTATGCTCTTGACCTGGGGAGTCTGTTGACAAAGCCTACTACTCTGCCTCACTGATTTGCATATCAAATTACAATGTGGACGGAATGAAGATACCAGAAAGATAAATTAATAAGCTGCCAGGTGTAAATGTAAAGCCCATGGAGCAGGTATCATTACCCAGATACAGATCCTTTGTTTAATCCCAGGTGTAAACGGGGATTTATTCTGATGTTAATTGCATTAGACAGGCTGTGTAGTGGAAGCAGCATGCTAGCAGAGCAGCAGCTTCAGTGCTCCATCTGTGTCCACAGATGTTTGCTCAAGTAAGTTACATGTATAGTGTCTTTTTAAAATAATATTCCATCTTCACAGGAAGATTAGGATGAGGCGACTAAACTACTTGCATAGGTTGAGGAAAAGAGTGTGGTGGACGTTAACTTCGCTGACTACCAAGTGTCAAACAGGTCACATGACCAGCGAACCATGTGATGTGTGAAGAAAGTCTGTGTGGAGAACAAACACTCATTAGGTTGAAGAATAAGTCCAGACAGTCCCACTGCAGTATGGAAGTCCCCTCTTTGATAGGTAGACAAGAACCAAGTTTGCAAGTCCCCTCGTGCCAATTTCTTTAAAAGATATTAAAAAGCACATTTCTAGTAATATTCTGGGAAAAGACCTTGAAACTCAATCATCTATTCTATATTTAGTTTCTTTCAAAATGACCGGACACAAAGGTCCACACTTCGTTGGAGAACCCTCATGGTGCCCTCTCTGTCATGTAGACGTGTATGTGTGTGATCTTGTGTCGTGGGGTTCTTTCTGAAGGCGTCTGCTCGTGTGAAGTGCTACTCCGTATCATAACTCTGCGTACATGTTTTAGGTTGCAGTCATTATGTGAGGCCTTGCATTTGTGAGTCAGGTTATGATGAAGATCCTCCCTGTTTTAAAGGCCTGCAAAGGTCACAGCCTCTCTATCCTCTTTCCACTCTTCACTGTTAACCTTTACGGTGACGATTACATCCCTGCAGCTAGTCCGACTTAACATTGTGGCCTCCAGGAAAGAGAATCGCTCCCCTTGGCTCACCGGCGTGCTTCATTATTAACACTGGTTGACCTAAATGCATGACGAGTAAACAAAAGTAAATTAAACTCAGCTTTTGAAGGATTTCTTACCATCTGCCAAGTAGCTTTCTGTGTGTGTGTGTGTGTGTGTGTGTGTGTGTGTGTGTGTGTGTGTGTGTGTGAGAGAGAGAGAACCTACACACAAGAAATGCTATACTACAAGGGAAACATAGGGGAGATAATCAGTGTGAAGCATCTGTGAGTTTCAGACCTGAGCTGGCAGTTCATTGCATTCATAAAGATGATCTGTAATTACCGCACCGCCAACAAATAATGAGTTAGGTGAAGTGTTTCATGTGCATCTTCCAGGATTGTCACGCTACTTCCAAGAGAAATACATTGGACTGTTTTTCCTGTGCTGGCAGACCATCTCTAGATTCATTATGGGCTCATCTTATCAAGGTAAAAGTGACATGAAATGTGATGAAAACTAAATTACTAGTAATATAACGGCTGGATGCTGGACTAACAGCGAGCATATTCCAAAAGAAAAGACAAAATATTAAGAAGTGCAACGCCGAGGGGAATAAATAAATAAGGAAAGAAGAACTGCATGTGTCTTGTATTTCAGTCTTGAACTACATTTGACCAACATGTTCTCACTCCCCCAGGGTCCAATGCCGTCGCTTGGTCTGTGGCCCTCAGCTTCAAAGCCTGAGGCCCCATGTGGCCCTCCAGCATGAGTTTACGTCTCAGAGACAGCATGTCAGCTTCAGCTAGTTTCATGAATACAGTCTCTTTTCAGAATCTAAAGTAAGTATACTTTAATTTGAGGTCTAGTTAGTCAGGTAAAGGCAAAAAGGAAAAGATGGGAGTTTGATTTAAAATAAGTACGCTGGTTACTGTTAATGTTTCTTATTTGACGAGTCTGAAGTGAGAACGAGTTGATTTGACCTACAACTTGGTTTCAAATCTTTTATATTTTGTGATTATATTTGTATATACAGTATCTATACCAGCTGTTTTTGTCAGAAGAGGGTAAAAAGCACTTTGCTCCAGTCCCTGACTTTCATTTGACTTTATTTGAACACAATTTTAATCCATGACCAAACATATTCAGTGCTAACTAACAACGTGTTTTTCTTTCCCCAAAGATATTCCACTTCACATCACCTAAGGGCTGTTTGCTTGTATATATTACATTCAGCATATCTTGTGACTGTAAATATATCAATAACATGTATAACACGGTGTAATTGCCTTCGCACAAGTTGTTTTCAAAGCATTGACTGAACGCTGCTGCGCTCACCTCCATGTGAAAAGGCTTCTTTTGGGCATTCTGGTCCTGAAGCAGAGTGCAGCGTCCTCGTTACTTCACATTTAGCTCTTAATTGGAACCTTCACCTGCTGCTCATTGCATTGAAGTGCTGGCACACAAACTGGAGAAGGTGCATTATGTGTGAGGCATATTTTATCTTTTTTGAGGCCATACATTTAAGCCATTTATGGCAGGAATTGTGAGTATCTTCTAAAAAAAAAAGTGCTTTATTGTCCGATACAATTAGGAGGTGTCGTTATCTTATTGCCTCTTCTGTAACTCTTAAGTATGCTGCAGAATACCTGACAGCGTAGGTGTTCAAATGCAAGGCCACAGGAAAGATGCCCCGCAGCGTTTTCTAGTCATGAACACAGATGATGTTTATGTGGAGTGACACTCTGCGAGACTTTGAAATACAGGAACGAGGGGCAGAATGGAGATGTACAGATGGTATAGATAAAATACAGGTGGGTGTTCCATGTACTGAAAATCGTCAAATAGATGTTTCAAAAGTTGTTCCTTTTTTTATTCAATTCTTATTCCCTTTTATGGAAGCACGACTAGAATGAGAGAGAAAACGTTCACGAGCAGAAACCAAGGGAGAATAAAAGAAACAATGACGCGCGGCCGGAGAGGGCGGAAGTCTTTCACAGTTATTTCAGACTCGCCCAAGGGCACACAGCGAAGTCCTCTCGCTCTCTCATATTGCAACTCCCAGCATGCAACGGTCGTTTCTCTCCCCTGACAAACTGCTTCACCCCAGGCTAGAAATTAACATACATGCACACTCACGGCCGCAAGAGACGAGAACACTGGGGGATTAACTCGCTGATTCCTTTTTACGTAAGTGGACAAAAGGGATGACAGAACACCAGGAATCAGGAGACGCGATTGACAGACGTGGGCCTTCAGTTACAGCCTTTTCTTTTTCTCTTCTGCTCCTGCACTCTGAAGACAGTAACACTGCCAGAATGTAAAAGGTTTTGTTGAGAACACGTTCTCTGCTAAAACATTCCAGGCATCCCACTGTCGCTGCACTAATCCTAACACCTTCAACTAGTAGACTGGGAGCAAGGGATTCACTTTGCGTGTTGTTTTCAATGTGTTGCTTTTAGTGTAGGCTTGGTATGTTGTGGTATCGAAACAATAGCCAGGTCCCATTGACCCCATTTACAGAAAGTCACATAACGGGTCTCGGGCAAATGGGAACACCTATTCATGCACCGATGGCAGGGGCTACCAGGAGCTACTAGTGGCTACCATGGGCTACCAGGAGCTACTAGTGGCTACCAGGGGCTACTAGGGGTTATCAGTGGCTACCAGGGGCTACCAGGAGCTATCCGTGGCTACCAGTGGCGCCCGTAGCCGCTAGCTCCTCAAAGGACGCTGATTGGTCCGTGCACTGGTTTGCCGGATGCTAACATGTTACTCAAAGCCCAATGAGATGGATTTCTTGTTTGATATGTGATTCCTTATGTGTGTGTGTGTGGTCTTGTGAGAGGGAAGCGGGAAATGCACACATGTGGCGAAGAGTAAATACAAGTGTCTTAAATCAATACACAACATCACAATAGGTGATGCAAGACGCGGAAGTCACACTCTAAATGAAAGGGCTGGCGGCAGCGGAGGACTGGGACAACAACGACATCAAGAGGGACTGAACCGCCACAGGGCTTTCAGTCAATAAGGTTTACTGAGCCGTCTCACCTCCTCATTACATTTGACGGATGCTTTTGGCATCTTATATTCATCTTCTTGAGAGCAAAACTTCGCTGAGGGGCAAAACATTATGAATGAATCCAGTGCCCAGCAGGTCCAACCTTGTTATTTATTTTTCTATTTAAACAGATGAATGCGACCTGGGCAGGCCGTAACATGCTGTCTTCCACTAACAAGATGTGTTGGTGGACTCAAAGGTGTGGCGTTACAAGACCCTGATGGTGGTGGTTCGGTTCTCCCAAAGGGAACAAGTGAATTTCACTGCTTTTTCACTGCGATTTATATAGTATTTAGTAGTTAAAGTGGTTAGTATAGTGTGTTGTGTAGTGTAGTGTAGTGTCACGGTGGGGTTGTAGGGTTTGTGTGTCTGTGTGTACGTGGGGTTTGTGGGGTTTGTGTTGGTTTGTTTGCGGCTGCTCGGCTCACGCTGGGCGGCGCAGCACGCCGGCATGGACTACAGTGGACTCTCACGGAGACACGGGGTGAGGATACCGGGCTTCCCCTGCTCCGCAGAGGAGTGCGGGCTGGCCGTAGGCCGGGTGGTGGGTCACGGCAGCGTGGTGTCAGGCCAAGAAGGGACCAGGGGGCTCCGGGGAAGCCGGAGGAGAAACAGATGAGGCTGAGTCCAGTGAGGAAGAGTTCTCTGACAGTTGTCTTACCTCTGGGTCCGAGACTGAAAGCCGTGTTGGTGCGAGGACATACAGTCTGGAAAGAATTAAAAAGTTTCTCAAAGACACTAAGGGAATGAGGGGAGTAAAGTCAGAGGACCACTTCTCTGATAAAGAGGGGTTAGGGGACTCTGCTCGGGATCTCCTGCGCAAACGAGGCGGTGAAGGCTTCACTACGTTGGAGCGCGTCAGAGTCAAGAAGCTAATAGTGAAAATTCTTGACGAGCTGTTAGAGGAGAGTGAGGTTATGAGGAGAATTTGTGGAACCAAGAAATGAGCGGGGCCAGGATGGAGAGCTGAGTCCAGCCGGCGGAGCATCCTGGTGGACCGAGAGACGGACGGAGGAGGAGGATGCTGCAGGAGACCGGCAGAGGGGAAGAGAGCCGGCCTACACGGAACCGAGCTGTCTGCCTGCTGTGGGACGTCCCAGTGGGTCCTGGAGCAGAGCAGAGCGGAGCGTCAGCGCTGGACGACACGCTGTGCAGCGTGGGATGGACAGACATGCTATGAGGAGACCGTGTTTCATGGGTTTAATATGAAGCTTTTATTTTTTATTTTCTTAGTTTAGGTTTTTGTCCTCATAGGAACGCTTTTTGGCTGTTTGGTAAATAAAGTTGTTTTGGGTGGAAAAGAAGGGAAGAAATGGAAAAAAAGTCAAAAGAACAGTGTTGCTAAATGATTGTCAAATAAAGGTTTTGTAAAAGTCAAAAAAGTCTCTCTCTCTCTCTCTCTCTCTCTCTCTCTCTCTCTCTCTCTCTCTCTCTCTCTCTCTCTCTCTCTCGTCCCGGCCTGCAGCTTTCAATTCCACTTAGGCCATCTTGTCAGTTGAGCCTGTAAATGCCATTATGGCCTGAAGAAGAAAATAAATAAGAGTTCTAATGGCGGGATCGGCACCACGGTGAGTGACCAGTCGGCCGCTGGAGCGGAGTGGACGGTTCCTGAGTGGCACTTTAGTGTTATGAGGCTGTTTACGATTCACCAACGTAGCCGAGCCGTGGAACAGGACCAGAGTGCTTCAGTGGCTCTGCACTCAGGAGCAGCTGTGTGTTGATGAGCAGAAGTGGAGATGGTTGACCATATGCTCAATGCAAGCAATGTCTTTTTTTTTGTAAACTGACTGTATTCATTTATCACGACTAATATTTCCCCGCTGTACTTGTTACAGCTGGTAGAGGAAATGCATTACTTACTTTGCCATTTAGGGATGGCAGGAGTGGAAATGTTTCCCAGAGATACATTTTTCTAGCACAAATATCACATTAAGCACTAATTTTCCTGTTGTTTTCACGGAACATTGAACGTACTCCTTCATTCACAGTGTTGGGAACATAATGGGAAACACTGTTGAAGAATGCTTTCTTTTTTTTACTGTTCCTGAGACAAGAAAGGCTTTTTTTTATTTAACTTTTGTTTTACAAAGTACCTCTCCAGATTTGGAGAGCCAAATTTGATCAGTGAAAACTTTATTTAATGCTACCACGGAACAGTAAAGGGTTACAACGGGCTACGACAGGGTTGTTAAGATAAATATGTCTATTAAGTTTGGCTCATGAAAGCGGTGAAATGATGAAAGTGCAATAATAGAAAAGGACACAAGACATTTCATAGTTAAAGGATGTGAAAGTCAACAGGCAACCAATGCCAGTACCGATACCAGTAACCCAGTAATTCCCACCAAAAGGATCCAATGCAAGTGTCATTTTACTGGAGAAGTTTTGATACGACAATAACGGCTCTGGTTATTATACTAAATACAGCATCAAGTGTTAACTCCCAGTCCATCTGTATAAAACAGAGCCTCCATTGGTTGCCTCCCTGTCCTTTGCCAACAGTCATTGTTGGCAAAGGACAGGGAGGCAACCAATGGAGGCTCTGTTTTCTTTTGTGAAGCTCGTGGTCTTAAATAAGCACCTTGCCTGTTTCAATAACCGTGACCCAGAGGCAGATCGGCCATCTGGTATGTTCTCCCGAATTCCCGAGCAGCCGCCGCTCACAGGTCGTCCAACAGCAGCCGGCCAGGTCCAGCTGGCCATGCGCAGGGTGGTAAAGCTGCTGTTCTGGCTCATTTAGCCGGAGCTGTTGTTTTAATTGTGTGTGTTGAGTCAGAGCAGCCCAAAAACAACATCCATGGAATAGGATTAAAAAAAAACAGCCACGTGTATAAAATTGTGAAACTAAGATAAAGATAGAAATATGCCAATATTCTGTTGATCCTCATGGATTGATGCAGCTTCAAGTGGGACCATACTCCTTGAGTGTCTGAGCTCCAGCGTTGGTTATGAGCAGCTAAGATATTTAGATAAATGGTCAACATCATTCAGAGATGATATGGGCAAAGTTAGGCTTATGGGCCCATAAACAGCAGACAATCACTATAAACATGATATGATATGTACAACATTCAATATGCTCTTTCTGCAGCTGGGATGTACTGGGAACATCCAGTGTAACAAGTGAAGCCTTACAGGACATCCCAGGATTCTTCAGGGTCCCTGTTCCCATTTATTTAGGTAATTTGGCCTCAAATGAAAAGTTTCCCCTGCCATGCTTCATAAAAGACTGAGTGTTGCTCTTTCTTGACTTGTATTTGGCTCGCGTCGCTGATGAGACCGTGTTTTGACGCATCAGCATTATATTTCATTATCTTTTGGCTTGTTTTTTTTTTGTCAACGCATTTAGAGATTTACAACTCCTCAGCTCTTTGTCTGGCTGGCGTATGGATTCTCAATATTTCTCTGATTCTGTCACAAGTCCAATGGCTGGAAGAGCGAGAGAGACTGAGAGAAAGAGAGATGGGGGAGAGAAAGGGAGGCGTTCGTCCCGATAGGTTGAACAGCGAAGCATTTGTTTCACAAGAGACGGAAGGAGATGAGGGATGGAGTGAGCGCGAGAGAGAGACCTTTGGAAGAGTGGAGCAGAGCGGTGGAGAGAGAACAGAAGGTGTGAGCATCCAACACAAATCACAATGTGTCTCGACACAGCACTTTGTCTGTTGGCTTCATCAAACTGCTTCTATTCACTGCTTCTACTCACGCACAAACAACCACACACAAACAACTACACACAAACAACCGGCACAAACAACCAGCACAAACAACCACGCACAAACAACCACACACAAACAACCACACACAAACAACCAGCACAAACAACCACACACAAACAACCACACAAAAACAACAGAACAAACAACCAGCACAAACAACCACACACAAACAACCAGTACAAACGACCAGCACAAACAACCAGCACAAACAACCACACACAAACAACAAGCACAAACAACCACGCACAAACAACCACACACAAACAACCAGCACAAACAACCAGCACAAACAACCACACACAAACAACCAGCACAAACAACCAGCACAAACAACCACACACAAACAACCAGCACAAACAACTACACACAAACAACCAGCAAAAACAACCATACACAAACAACCACACACAAACAACAAGCACAAACTACCAGCACAAACAACCACACAAACTACCAGCACAAGCAACCAGCACAAACAATCAGCAAAAACAACCATAGACAAAAAAACACACACAAACAACTAAACACAAACAACCACACACAAACAACCAGCATAAACAACCACACACAAACAACCAGCACAAATAACCAGCGCAAACAACCAGCAAAAACAACCATGAACAAACAACCACACACAAACAACCAGCACAAACAACAAGCACAAACAACCACACAAACAACCGCACAAACAACCAGCACACACAACCACACACAAACAACCAGCACAAACAACCACACACAAACAACCAGCACAAACAACCACAATCAAACAACCAGCACAAACAACCACACACAAACAACCAGCACAAACAACCAGCACAAACAACCACGAGCAAACAACCAGCAGAAACAACCATGCAAAAACAACCAGCACAAACAACCACACACAAACAACCACGAGCAAACAACCACGAATAAACAACCATGCACAAACAACAACACACAAACAACCACACACAAACAACCAGCACAAACATAATGCACAAAGAACCAGCACAAAGAACCAACACAAACTACCACACACAAACAACCAGCACAAACAACCACAAACAAACAACCACGCAGAAACAACCAGCACAAACAACCATGTACATACAACCACACACAAACAACCATGCACAAACAACCATGCGCAAACAACCACGAAAAAACAACCATGCACAAACAACCACATACAAACAACCAGCACAAACAACCACTCACAAACAACAACACACAAACAACCCGCACAAACAACCATAAACAAACAACCATGCACAAACAACAACACACAAACAACCAGCACAAACAACCACGCACAAACAACCATGCACAAACAACCATGTACAAACAAACACACACAAACAACCAGCACAAACAACAACACACAAACAACCACGGACAAACAACCATGCACAAACAACCACGTACAAACAACCCTGCACAAACAACCAGGCACAAACAACCACGCGCCCACGCACAAACAACCAATTCAATTCAATTCAGTTTATTTTATATAGCCCAACATCACAAATACAAGTTTGCCTCAGAGGGCTTTACAATCTGTACACATAACATCCTGTCCCGGGAACTCACACCGGATCAGGAAAAACTGCCCCAAATAAAAGATAGTAAAAACCCTTTCACAGGGAAAAAAGGGAAGAACCCTTCAGGAGAGCAACAGAGGAGGATCCCTCTCCCCGGATGGACAGAAGCAATAGATGTCATGTGACCAGAATGAATAACATAACGGAGTTACAGCACATTCAATGAATATGACCGAAATTATTCATATAATGAGTAGTAGGCGTGTATAAAATTGTGAAACTAAGATAAAGATAGAAATATGCCAATATTCTGTTGATCCTCATGGATTGATGCAGCTTCAAGTGGGACCATACTCCTTGAGTGTCTGAGCTCCAGTAGGCATGATCCATGATCCAGATAACCACGATCCCCCCCGGACTGAAAGTGGAAGCTGATTCCACAGAAGAGGAGCCCGATGACTGAAAGCTCTAGCCCCCAACCTACTTTTTAAGACTCTGGGAACCACAAGTAACCCTGCATTCAGTGAGCGTAATGTATACACACAATACTATAAGCTCCTTAAGATGTGATGGTGCATCACCAGTTAAGGCTTTGTAGGTAAGGAGAAGGATTTTAAATATGATTCTCGATCTTACAGGAAGCCAGTGGAGAGCAGCTAGTACAGGAGTAATGTGATCTCTCTTCCGAGTCCTTGTTAGTACACGAGCTGCAGCATTCTGGATCAGCTGGAGAGACCCAAGGGACTTTCCGGAGCAGCCTGATAATACGGAGTTACAGTAATCCAGTCTTGAAGTAACAAATGCGTGGATCAATGTTTCTGCATCGCTTTGAGACAGGATGTGCCGGATCTTTGAGATGTTCCGTAGGTGAAAAAAGGCAATCCTTGAGATCTGTTTCACGTGGGAGCCAAAGGATAGGTCCTGGTCAAAAATAACTCAGAGATTCCTTACGGTGGTGGTGGATGCCAGAGCGATGCCATCCAGAGAAACCATATCATCAGATAATTGATTTCTGAGGTGTTCTGGGCCGAGTAGAGAACTTCAGTCTTGTCCGAGTTCAGCAGCAGGAAGTTGCAGGTCATCCAGGTTTTGATGTCTTTAAGACACGCTTGAAGTTTAGCGACTTGGTGGATTTCATCTGGCTTGATCGACAGATATAGTTGAGTATCATCGGCATAGCAGTGAAAGTTTATGGAGTGTTTTCTGATAATATTGCCTAAAGGAAGCATATACTGTATAAGGTGAATAAAATTGGTCCAAGCACAGAACCTTGTGGAACTCCATGACGAACACCGGTGGTCATCGAGGCCTCATCGTTTACAAATACAAACTGAGATCGATCTGAAAAATATGACTTAAACCAGCTTAGTGCTGTACCTTTAATACCAATCGACTGGTCTAGTCTCTGTAATAAGATGTCATGGTCAATGGTGTCGAATGCTGCACTTAGGTCTAACAAGACAAGTACAGAGATAAGTCCTTTATCAGCACTAAGGTCTAACAAGACAAGTACAGAGACAAGTCCCCTATCTGATGCAACTAGAAGGTCATTAGTAATTGTCACTAGTGCTGTCTCTGTGCTATGATGCTTTCTAAATCCTGACTGAAACTCCTCAAATAAACTATTGTTATGTAAAAAGTCACACAACTGATTTGCGACCTACCTTCTCCAGTATCTTAGAGAGGAAGGGAAGGTTAGAGATAGATCTGTACGCACAAACAACCAGTACAAACAACCAGCACAAACAACCACAAGTCAGTTGGAGATTTGACGCACTTGGTACCATCTAGCATTACTTTTCAACGCATGCATGGCGTCCTTTCAAATTAAACTTCTGTCTTTGCGGGAAGTTGGTTTTAGCTCACAGATTAGGTTGAGGGAAAGAGCACGGTGGACTTCAACTTGACTGACTAAAGACTCACATGTGCCCAACGAGTCCCTTCAGTTCCACATGGGACCCATCGACCCGCCTCCTCCCACGCGCCTGTAGTTGCAGTGAATTGGACGCCTGGTACGTTGCATACGGTCCCTAAAGGGGGCGTCTTTGTGTCGATCAACGATGCCGACGTGCACTGACCGAGCGGCAGTATTTGACGAGTTGGGAGTGGGACGCGGTTTGACCCTTACCCTTAAAAAACAAACCTAGTTCTAACCCGAAAATCCAAGTCTGAACCCTCACACGGAGCCTTTGAAGGGCGGTCCCAGAGTGAGTAACCAAAATGTCCTCACTTTCAAGAAAATGTCCTCACTCTGA
This sequence comes from Myoxocephalus aenaeus, assembly GCA_038501785.1. Lineage (NCBI taxonomy): Eukaryota > Metazoa > Chordata > Actinopteri > Perciformes > Cottidae > Myoxocephalus > Myoxocephalus aenaeus. The sequence goes on from JBAMJR010000025.1 coordinate 2,293,967, forward strand.
AACTCAAGTTTTTGGCCTCACAAAGATAGCTGTACACACTCAAACAAAAAACACGCACACACACACACTGGCTCTTGACAAGTGGAATCATGCTGATACAGTGGCAGGTGGGGAAACGTTGCTGTTATTGTCGGTGAAGAACCAGCAGATATAAACGCTCAGCATCAGCTTCATGTCATAACACGCTGATCTTTGTCCGCTGATACTTTTCCTTCCCAGGAGAACCTTTCTGCCCCGAGCTGTTTGTCTGGACCACTTAAACCCTCTGTGTGTGTGTGTGTGTGTGTGTGTGTGTGTTGTGTGTGTGTCCACATCCACTTGCTATGGTTTCCATTCCTTCCATAAGATCCCAACAGTATGTTCACTCTAATCACACAAACACTGATTTTCTTTCTAGGCTTTAAGGATCAGTTATTATGCTTCACAAGAAAAACACGACAACAACACAACACAGTGGAGCATTTGGTTATCTGTTGTTAAAAGACTTGTTGTTAAAGGCTAACGCCAACAAATATGGATTGAAGCATAAAAACATTATGAATTTTAGAAATGATTACATCCATCAGTGTAGAGCCTGATCTGCAAATGTGCAGAAATACGGCAAATAAAATGAATGCACGCAGAGATGGTCTTCCTCAGGTAACGAAGTGAACACAGACTGTGTTCACTTCTTTACCTGAGGAAGACCATCTCTGCGTGCATTTGTTTGTGACGGAGGATCCTGATGAAATGAACTTCCACATGTACACCAGACAATATTCACTCTCTGGTTCTCTCACCACATATTACATTAATATCATATCAATATCATCTCAATTCCGTAATTTACTTTTACTTACTGGTGTACTTGCTTGGTGTCTCCTATATTATATTATGATTTGGCTAATAAATTGTCATATTGCGTGCATAAAGCTCATTGTCACATATGAACACAGATCACATCCTGGTCTCACTGCTCACATGAAGACAATAAGATGAGAGAAAAATCTGTTTGTTATGTTTCTGAAAACGTCTCACATGAGATGACTCACTGAGACCAAGTAGGCGAAGATGTTGTGATGTTTCATCATTATTTACCTAATAAATACAGCGTTAACTTCTTCACTTTGACTGGAGGAAGTTGAAACAGTTTGTGCATAATGTTGTCTCTCCTTGTTTGTCTCTTTCTCGAGCTACACAAACCAAACTACACACCGCTTGAATATATGTTCATTAGGAGAGAAAGTAGTAGAAGTAGTTTTTGAAGCCTGATACACTGTGTGTATATGTATTTAAACATATGAGCCTCAACACTCTGAGGAACTGACTTCAGACCAGCGCTCACAGCTGCAGCCCGCTGCGCTGTGGTAGTTCAGCCGTAGTGTCCTCACGGATCATGATCATAAAACGATCATTAAATACATTAAAGTAGCGAGATGCATCCAAATATAACAGTAAAAATGAAGGTAACACTTTATAATAACTGCATACTATGAAGCATTATATAATACATAATTTACAAATGGTGAATTCATCATTTATAAAGTGTGGAACAATGCTTTATAAATGATGAATTAAGTGTTTACTCATACTTAACTAGTGCTTCATAATGTGCAGTTATTATAAGGTGTTACCAAAATTATGATTTTTCTCAAAAATAAATTAAGTAAAAGTAAACAGTGTGCCGCATTAAAACTACTCTGATAAGTACAATTTACTCCAAAAAGTTCCTTTGTTACATGTAACGGAATTAGCTTAGCATAGAAACTGTAAGCGGTGGGAAGCGGCTAGCACACATTGAAAACTCACAAAATGAATTATATAGTATTATATTTTGTTTAATCTACTACCATAAATAAAGTTAAATTAACTTATTTGTTTTGTTTCACAGAGTCACAAACTGTAATTATTTCTTGGCAAACGTGCTGGACGAGAAGAATCAAGATTCAAGAATCAAGATATTTGTATTGTCATATGCACAGATAAGAGTTTACTGTACAATGAAAAGCTTGTTTTGCTGGGTCCTCCTAACACACAATTACAATAAACTTAAGGTAAACAATAAATAAGGCACAAAATATAGAAAGAGTAGTATAAAAACCCTCTGTTTGTAAGAAAGTGTTACGGCGCACAATTCCCCCCAAATTGAAGTGTTTCTTCAAGGAGCCGAGCTTTCACTGTCCTTCCTCCCAGGACGAGAGATGGAGGTGAGGAGCCAGAGCCCTGCTGAGGAAGAAAGTAAAAGGTCCTTTTGAAATGCAGGTTACCCTTTGTACCCGTAAGGGTGAAGAGAGCCGGGTGTCATTTCATCTTTTCTGCTAATGATCCACAGTCTGAGAGAGCTGGATATGAACTGGACTTCTGATGGTAGAAATAAATCCTCCCACGCCCACAACGCAGCCTCCTCATGGAAATGTTTCACTCGGCAGCATCGGCAAGCTCCTGAGAGCAGACGGAAAATACAAAAAGTTACTCTAATTCCTTGTCCAAAGAGCCCACTTTGCATCCGGTCATGGCGATTAGCTCGCCCTCCCTCTGATCAACTCCTACCTCTCTTCTCTAATCTTCCTCTCCCCTCATCATCCTCCAGAGGGTTTCACCTTCTCTTCACCCTCTGACTCTGCTCTGCCTTCCTCATGCTCTTTCCCTTCCCTCTGTCTGCTTTATTTTTTTCTCCTTTCCTTTCCTTGCCCTCTCCTCCTCTCCTTTCCTGGGGTGATTGACAGCATCTCTAAACACCCACTAAAGCCTCTGTCACAGGCCACAATCTAACTCCCCCTCAGTGGAAAGAGGCTTTTAGCGGCGGCCATGTTGGCGTGTGCGTGAGCGGGGATGATGTGTCGGCTCGTCCAGCGTTTCCATGTTGAGCCGACGATGTCAGACAAACCTGAGGCTGGAAATCTGGAAAAGTGACCCGAGATGTGAGTTTGAAGAGGAAACAAGGGTGGAAGGGAGAGATAACCGGAGAGATGTCAAAGTGTTGTTCTACGACAGAAAATTTCACTAAATAACGCTCTCATGAATTTTTGAAGTCTTTAAAAAAGGTGATAGCGAGGTAGCTCCATCTTTGTGATTCACACATTAACACTTCATCGTCGCATCTCTCTATTGTGAGCAGTAATCTCACATGAAGGACTACGTGTTCTTATTCTTTATTATTCTTTATTTATTCTTTATTATCTCTGAAGTCTGATGCTGTCCGGCTAGTTTCTGACCAGATCCTCCGTCAATTGAGTCAACATCAACATCAACAGCCCTCGCGTCGCTGTTGTTGTTTGTTAGTCACTGTATATACTTATATACACTCCAGATACACTGTATATACTGCATTTTTGCACTTTCTTTATTGTTTAATTTCCTAAATGAATACACTCTGTGTTTTGTAGTATATATTGAGTATTTTACATTCCTAACTTTGCTTGCTACTGTGACAAACAGATGCCCCCTTGGGGATGAATAACGTATCTATCCATCCATCTATGAGCGGACAATGAGTTCATGTTCCTCCATCTCTGTTCATTTCTCTGCTTCCTTTAGACTTTCATAAGAACTGCTTTCTTTTTGTACTTCCCAAAGTATTAAACAAAAGTAGCTGAAGCTCAAACTGGAGCCCCGGTCCGGATTATAGAGGACCAACTGGTCTGGTGTGAGTTTGTCAACAATTTACTACAATTTACATTTTTTTTAAAAGTCAAGAACTTTTCATCGACGCTATTTACTCTGCGTACTCCAAAGGAAATGACCAGAATACGTGTAAGGTATCGCTTCCTGTCGGCCGGTTTTAAACGACGTTCACTCACTTTATTTCATATTTGAAGAGCAACACAATGGCCTATTGTTTTAAAGACGCCGCCCAGATGGGCCGAGAGGGAAATGTCCTCTCCATGAAAGAATCCCTGGCCGTCTAACAATAGACGCTCGCTCTCCACGGGCTTCAAGAACAAGACTTCAACCCCGCAGCTTCCTGGGCAGACGTGTGTTTGATGGAGCTGGAAGCTGAGGCTCCATTGTCCTGCTGATCTAAACCGACAGAAGAAGTGTGTGTGTGTGTGTGTGTGTGTGTGTGTGTGTGTGTGTGTGTGTGTGTGTGTGTGTGTGTGTGTGTGTGTGTGTGTACGTGTGTGTGTGTGTGTGTGTGTGTGTGTGTGTGTGTGTGTGTGTGTGTGTGTGTGTGTGTGTGTGTGTACGTGTGTGTGTGTGTGTGTTCCATCCCCTCAGGACCAAATGAGAGGGGCTCCACTGGAAGGCTACCAACTAGCACACACACACACACACACACACACACACACACACACACACACACACACACACACACACTCTCTACTCCTGTTTTATTTTTCCTTCAATCCCCAGGTCCCCCTTGTGTGTGTTTTGGTGTTTAATTACGTGATTTTTACGGCATAATCACTTGGCCCTAATAAAGCCGAGAGAGTCTTAAGGGAGATTTGCACACACACACACACACACACACACACACACACACACACACACACACGTTTTCTTTTCTCTCTGAAACACAAATATATGACATGTGTAGATTTTCCTCGTCCATCCTCCTCCTCATTGGAGCCGTCAGCTTCTGAAGGGAAGGAAACGACGTGAGGAAACGACGTGAGGAAACGACGTGAGGAAACGACGTGAGGAAACGACGTGAGGAAGCGACGTGAGGAAACAACCTTGTTTCCTTTCAAACTCTGGATTCATCAGCTAGAACAACATTCTCTTATTTATGTCTTTTAGTCGTTGAATTTATTTATTTTTTACGTCAAGATCAAGAAGTCAATTCTTTCATGATGAGATAAGATCTCTGCCGACCTGTCGCGTGACCGCGTTACATAACTGCACATCCACTGAAGCAATGCAGCAGAGGAAGAGGCATCCGACTCAACACCAGAAGGTCAATACAAAGACGGACAAAGTATGACATGCAGAAGACGAGTGCTTATCTAAGAAAAGGCAAGGGAGAAAGATGAATAAGAGGAGGAGGAGGAGGAGGAGGAGGAGGAGGAGAACTGTCGCTCCTTGTGAGTCCGAGCTGACGCCCAAACCAAAAACACAGGCCCAGCTCCAGATGAGCTAACAACATGATTACTTTGTATTCATAACACTCTTTTTAATCCTGTATGGATCGATCACAAACACAATGCTGGATGTGTCATCTCCCACAATGCATCTTGCTGGTGTCTTTGTTTGACCCTCCCTTTTAAACTCCAAACCGCCAGTTTGCTCTTTCTGTTAAAACCTCTTGGCCGCTGCAGAGGCATCTTAAACGTGCATTCTCTCTCCTGGCCAGCAGGGGGCGACTCCTCCGGTTGCAGAAAGAGGTCAGATGGTATATTGCTGTGTTCACACCGGACGCGGCACGAATTTGACGCGCGACCAGATTACATGCAAAGTCAATGCACAGACGATAGACGCGTTTGACGCGGGGCGAACAGAGCGAAGGACGCGGCGCGAATTCGCGCGAGTTGAATTATCCCAACTCCGGCGGAGAAATCACGTGACGCAAAGTTGCGTCAGCCAATCAGCGTTGAGAATCAGCGTTGAGAATCAGCGTTGAGAAGCTCCGCCCGCTGGTCCTGAAGTAGCGCTGGTAGCGGCTTCATTCAGACACTGTTGTGGGACTACGGATAATATTATGAACCCAGACACCATGGAGTTTGATGTTCCCACGTATGTGGAGTTTACACAACAAGTAGAAAGCAGAACTAGTGGTTATTTATTCCATGGTCGATAGCGGAAATGAAAGCTCTTTTCACAGAGACAAGCAACGGAAATAAGCCACGCCCCCTTCGCGGCGATTTTTCGCGTTTGGTGTGAACGCAGCATAAGTCTGTGAGAAAATTAATCTTGTTTTTCTTCAATCCGGAGTGACACAAGTGGGTGGAGCTAAACACAACTTAACGGTGAATAAGACACATGTAGTTAACCATAATGTTACAGTTTACTTTTCATGAACTGAAAGTCAAAGCTCGAAGACGAAAACACAGAAAACTCCAAGACCGGAACAACGCCATGGAAACGTCCTGACAGTCAATCAGATTATGGTCTGTTTGACTCTAAATGACCATAATCTACTAAATGAACATCATGTTGTATTGAAGAAGACTTGAAACTAGAGATTGAGACATAAACTCATGTTTACAATGTTTACTGAGGGAATAAATCAAGAGAGAAGTAGAGTCATTTATATAGACTTCTATACAACCAGAGGAGTCACCCCCTGGTGGTCAGGAGAGAGAATGCAGCTTTAACACATGAAGCATATACTTCTATACAACCAGAGGAGTCACCCCCTGGTGGTCAGGTGTGTGTGTGTGTGTGTGTGTGTGTGTGTGTGTGTGTGTGTGTGTGTGTGTGTGTGTGTGTGTGTGTGTGTGTGTGTGTGTGTGTGTCAACACTACGCAGTAGTTTTGAAGTTTCTTGGTTGTGATTTCCAAACTTCCAGATCTGTTCCTCCAGACATCAGACATTCAAAGAGAAGCTCTTTGAAAACCGTCTTTGAGTAAGAACCAAAGTCTTTAGAAAAAAATGTCTTTGGGTTATGATTGTGAACTGTGCGCGTTAGTGTGAGAGGCCAATAAAGTGAGAAGTTTCCATTGATATCAAACACTTTTCTGTGTGGAATAGTTCACAGGGCTACAGTGATGCTTTCATTTGATAAGGATACCCATTGAAAGCAGATCCAGAGCTGGTCTACATGCACTTCTGTGTGTGTGTGTGTGTGTGTGTGTGTGTGTGTGTGTGTGTGTGTGTGTGTGTGTGTGTGTGTGTGTGTGTGTGTGTGTGTGTGTGTGTGTGTGTGTGTGTGTGTGTGTGTGTCAGGATGGAAGAAGAGAGCCTGGTCCGCTGTTTGCACAACCATTATCAGATCAAAAGAGATGCAACACTGCTGCCAGACTTGGATGGACTTCTAATTCAACAATAAATAAGAGGAACTCTTCTGGCAGCCTTCATTCGACACAGTTTCATGATTCTGGTTTTACCCAGAGGAGACCGCTGTTCAGGCCGCGGCTGAAACCAAGTCAATGTTGACTTTTATGGCAGTTTTGTTACGTTACGTACGTACATTATTAAGTTATGTAACAAACATTCTTAATTTACGTAACTAGCATACTTATTTAAACCCACACATCTTTTCTCAGGCAATGTTTTTAGTTTGACTCAATGTACTGAAGCGGTTGAGGCCCAGTAGGATTTATCACATTATTCAGCCATGAACAACATTGTAATGTGGCGACAAACACCTCTTTAACTTCTGTATGTTGTCCTTGACTTACCTCCGTGAGCACCTCACCTGTTAACCCTCATGTTCACAGTCATATGTTGTTTCAAAGGAAGGATTGATAGCGTGTGTCAATTATTGGATGCCTGGTGTAGCCTCCGGAAGAACTCAGTTCAACAACTTCTCTCGTCCTCTAAATGTATTTACTAAATGATCACAAGCAAAGTAGTAAGCGCTGCAATTGCAAAAGCAGTGAGTGGTACAGCAACACGCAGGTTGGGCCAAGAACAACTGCCCCACCAACGGAAGTGGGGCCTTTCATACTCAGTTTATCGTCACAGGTTCGTCTCGCCTCTTCCTAACATCTGATTCGCTCTATCCTGTCAAGAGGAGGAGAATCCCGTGTTCTCATCTTTTCTCACAAGACTGGAACGTGCAACGACCAGTCTGCTTCCCTAATGTCAATATACTGATAAACAGTTGTGGGTGTTGAAGTGAGCAGGTGTGTGACTAACTTCCCTTGAGAACTGGACATTTCATAGACACAACCAACTCCAGCTCCACAGCTGTGTTATACTGACCTCGCTAACCTGAACTTTAATAGACATGAAGAGTAATGCAGAATATAAGGATTTATATTATCAGGATGAACCAGGGTTCAGCTTTGTTGTCTGCTTATTCAACAAGAGCATGTGTATTGTTCTGTGTGTTGAAAAAAGAAAAGCATTGAAGCAAGGAATGTCATTGTTAGTCTGAAAGGAATATCATAATTAGGTGAACAAGAAAATCTATTGCATCATGTTGCCTTGAGAATTTGTGTTTTCTCCACCAGAGGGGCTACACTTCAAATAGAGGTCACTTCAAGCCCTCACTGCGCTTCAGTGACTCGTCCTGATGTTGACCTTTGACCTCCCTGTGAACGAGGGTGAGTAGAGCCTCTATTTAAGATTATGTTCTCACTCAAATAATATTTTGACGCTGATAAATTCCTGCGGCTGTTGTTATCAATTTGGTCTCTTTCCCTGACATGCCACAATTTCCTCTGGGCCCTTCCGAATGTTAGAAGCCAGTTAAAATTTCAAAGAAGCCACATCATCAGTCTTTCCTTCATCCCCGAGAAAACTAGTTATATATTATAATGTTTTGCCTCTGATGACGAATATTTCTGTCTGGTGTCCCCGTTTTGCCCCTGTCTTGAGTGCAAAGAGAAACTTTCTTTTTCACAGGATTCTCATTCCTGCCCAGTCCCAGTGATGACGGAAGCTGTGGGGACAGGCTGTGACAGAGCAGAGATGGGTGAAGACGAAGGCCTCCTAGTGCGAAATGAACAAGGCAGGGTTGGAAATGAAACACACGGACTGTCCCGGCTTTGTTTCCGACCGGCTGTCAGGGGAACTCTCGGCAGGCTCTTGAAATGCCACCGAAAATAAAACAAGTTGCGTAAATGTGTTTCCCCACATAGATAGGCCTCCGTACAGCAAAAAAGGATTTGATTACTGTTGTGTCATTTGTTTTTAAATGTCAGCTTTGGTTGGCCAAATGTCAAACCAAAGGCCATAACAATGAAATGCACTTTGTAACACTTTAATACTCCAACTAATGGTCCTAAAGTGGATATTCTTGCAGTTTGAAGGGAGCAGGTTTGACATGGAAGTTGTGATTGGACACATTTTTTTCTGACAAACTCTCAAAGAATGTGTCATCACTGTTTATGGACCAATTTTTTACTTTTAGTATCGACAAAAAATTTACAATATTTACTGTTTCATTGTCCTATTCCATGAGGAATTTACTGGGAGCATTTTCCTCAACAAAAAAACATTATTGGTTGTTTTGTTTCAGTCGTAAAAGTCCCCGAAACAAAACAAAAAAAAGTTTAAGCATGAAATTACAAAATAAATCCAACTCAAGGTATACTTACCTGCTTCTTCTGGGTATTTCAACTGGATCGCATGGTCTTCATTCGAGGAAGGAGTTCCCCCTGGAACCGCAATGGGCTGTGAGGACATTCTGGCCTGGTGGCCACTTTCGGAACTGCAAGTCAACTGCGCTTTTACTCAAAAATATTTTTCTCACAATGCCAAAAGAAATGTCTGTAAAACAATGAACAATTTGTGTGAGCATCACAGACACCTTGAAATGACTCTAGGTGTCTTCAGGTGTGATCTATAGGTCCAACAAATGCAAAAGGTTCCTAAGAGCCACACCAGTAAATCATTTGCATCCCATTCATACGTGCAGGGAGCAAACCAGAAGCCTGAAAAGCTCTTAGTGAGTTATATCCCATACGACTTACATTGGAATTTCTAATGTAAGTCATATTGGATATAATACACACTATTGGAATTAATTGGTCACTATCTTGGCACACAGCGCAGTTTTCTTCAGCCAACACCAATGAGAAGTCCTGAAGTGATGATATCACAACAGTCTGCATGTCAACAGATCCATCTCCATGACAAATGAGGAAAATCCATTTCATGAAGAAGACAGTGAGATACGGTTGATAGCCCGGTGAAGAAGAAAAAGTAACCTTGTTTTGCAGACAAAGTTGTTTGTTCGTCACTTCCTTGTAAAACCGCCCATATTTCCATTTTGTTGCTCGGGTTTCGCAGTCTTCATCCGTGGATGGAGTTTGACAGTTGGCTTTCTATTGTTCTGTGTTTGTCTCTTGAGCACCTTAACCCTTTGGGGGCGGGACCCGCTTCGAAGCGGGGGCAGATGTTTAAGTTTTTACTAAAATCCTATCTTCACAATAATACGTCACAGAGATATGGTTTCAAATCTGGCGGATATGGTTTCCACTTCCGCGTCTGAGCATCTAAACATGGACATGTCGTATGACACGTGCAAAGCTTCAGTGGGAGTCAGAAGATGCCAAGCAAAGAGTCCTGAGCAAAGCTATCTTGGAGAGGATGGACAGATGGCGCAGCTTCAGTGCCTGAAGGATTCGCTAACAAGGAGCTAGCCGGAGCTAACGGGCCAGATAGCTGGCTACAGCGTTTCTGTGAGACTGAACAGTGTGTAATCAATTGTTGTCCCTATCACTGTTAACTTTCTTACAGTGAACATAGTACAACTAGTAGTGTTGGACCTCCATTATGCGTTTGTAAGACCGTAACTAACGTTTGTTTGTTGACGATAGCTTAGCGTTAGCACGTCACTAGTGCCGTGTTGGATGATTTCTTCGTGTCTACGACTGAACGGTGCGTAATCAACTGTTGTCCCTATCACCGTTAACTTTCTTACAGTGAACATAGTATGACTAGTAGTGTTGGACCTCCATTAATCGTTACTACAGTACTGTTTATGTCACGTTAGCTGATGCTAACACGGAGCTACCGGTAGCGCGCTAACGGAGATAGCTGATTACAGCAATGAACAGTGGGTAATCAACTGTTGTCCCTATCACCGTTAACTTTCTTACAGTGTTAGTATGACTAGTAGTGTTGGATCTCAGTTACGTGTTTGTAAGGCTGTAACTAACGTTGTACATTTTTAGCTCATGGCCTGAGCATAGTTGGATCTGTTAGCTCTAGCAATGTTTGCACGTAGCTAGCTCATGCAGTGTCTGAGCATAGTCAGTGTTAGATCTTCCTTACGTGTCGGTGTCTAATCATTACTTTCTATCAGTGAACTCATACTGACTAGTATTAATGAGTGGATTCAGAGCTGTGAGGGTCCAGAGGACAATATGCAGCATCGCTGCAGCAGTCTCCCTGTCCGTCTGCCTGCCAACAGATCACCTAGCAGGCCACAAAGCCAGCCACAGCTCATCATCCCCACCATATAATAATACATTTGATTTTAGACATTTATTTACATGTGTCTACCATTTTATTCATATATTCCACTGCTTTTGTGAACCTAAGACCTTTGGTAAACAAATTTCCATCACCAAAACCGATATACCACCGGAGTAAAGTTATGTTTTCACAACAAATATGAAAACTTTCCAAAATCAAGATTACATTTTTCAGCTTTAGTCATATTTTCTCTTTACACTTGTGCCTTGGGACAATGGTGCCTCATTATATAGATAGCTGAGCTTGTTGTGTAATTTTTGATATACATCATATGCAAGTGACTTTAAAAAGGGAAATTTAAAAATTATGTAAAACGAGAAAATGACCACAGACCCCAGAGTGTTAATGACTTCTCGTTGGCTTACAAGTAGTTTTTTCTGTGGGCTCACACTGAAAGGGAAGCAAATTTTTCTCACGGAGCAATTACATAGTGTCGATGCAAAGACGCCGATGACACGGCGCAACTTTGCAGAAACACCTCAAAGCGAGCGGCGAGGAGGTTTTGTGGCGTTGAGGTTCTCCTCCTGACATCGTTGAATCAGAAATGGAGGAACACCTTGATGTAGCTGTCTTGAAGACACCCAGCGCTCTACTGTAGTACATCTAGCTGTCCATGGTTAATGCTGAAGTGTATTCACGCCTCCACTAGGTTATTCTGAGTGTTGATGGAGCAGCTACCATGTTCCTGTAAGCACCGATCGATCTGAACTGTAATCAGAAAACGGGCATGTAGAGGTTTGCTTGTCGTCTTGTGCATTTACAGTAATGTTTCATGAATATGCACTGTCACTAACAAAACAAATACAAATTCCACTACATGTACAAATAATCAACAATAGTTTTGTTGTTTACGGCCATGGTTGCTGATTTCTTTTTTATGTTAGGACTTGGTTGATTCTTTGAGGGAGATACCAATAGAAATGTTTTGGCTTAAAGCTGAAGATAGTGCATGTCATGTTGCTAGTGTTGTGTTGGATAGAATCAAAACAATACTGTGTTACGGTAAAAAAAAAAGGTATTCAAACTACAGCATCTGTCAAAACCGAGGTGGACAAAGCTGCCTGGAGAATGTTTCATTTGAGCCCTTTTTTACTGTGACCCTTAGCGAGCCAGTATGTTGGCAAGTATTCACGTTATTTACATAAAATGCCTCGGATGAAAAATCCTGTGACTTGTCCTCTCTCCTCTTTCATCTCTCGGTTTCCTCCGTCTGCAGCAAACAATTAGAGGAAGCGCAGACGCAGACTCGATGACAGCGACTTCAAAACGAGGTCTGTTGCTGTGTCACGCCAAAATAAAAGCGGGGCCGACTTCCCCAGCCACCAGCAGCGACGTGCTGTGCTCTGTGACAGCGCTCCTCCATGCCGCTGTTCTACCGTCATTGCAAAAACTAAAATTGCAGCAGTTTGACGTTGAATTATAGTTCCTGCATATAGCCATTAGTCAAGCGTTGCATGGCTACTCTCTTCTCCTTCATGGCCCTCGTTTGCGTGGATAAACCTCTGAGGTCATTTTCTGGATTTTACAAATTTTTTAAGGCACGTGCATATCAGATACATACCCATGTTTTACATCAAACATTGCAGAACAATCTCAGCTCTCTATATAATGGGCCACCATTGTCATAAGGCAAAAGTGTAAAGAGGCCCTGAAGCTGAAAAATTGAAGCTTGATTTTTGAAATTCTTCATATCTCTTGTGAAAACATAACTTTACCCATGTGGACGAAGTGTTTTGGTGATGGAAATTGTGAATATATGAATAAAATGTCAATTTTGCGAGTTTCTGAAGTGTTAAACCTCTGCGTATGTGTATATGGATATGTTTGCGTTGGGTCAGACCAAGTGGTAGTGTATCAAACAGCCGCTGTTGAAAGTTATGTGGTAGATAATCATACATACAACATACATGTAACAAGCGACTACGTCCACTCGGGATGGGCGGGTCAAACACCTTCACCCAGGAGGCCGTTGTTCGAGTCGCATGAGGAACCAAAAGTAAACGTTGACTTTACGCTTGTCAGGTAAGGAAGTCGACTCATCTGCCTTCACACCAGACGCGGTGCAAACTTTACGCCGTCCACCGTGCAAGAAGCAACCACTGTTTCTGCTTCGTACACGTTGTGGAAGTCCCACAAATGTCGGAACATGAAACGCCCAGCTCGGTGAATTCTTCTTCAGACTTCTCCAGGATGCCCACAAACGGCTCCTGTCAGTTCGTCCTCCATTGTTTCTGATTCAGCAACGGCAGGATGTGAGTGATGACAGGAAGAAGATCTCAACACTGATAGGCTTTCGCAACACAGCGTCACGCGAATGATGCAATTTTGGCTTTTTTTCATCATTTGCGCCCCTCACCGTGCATTGCAGTTTTTGCATTGACTACCACCTTCCACCTTCACCAGGTTGTCTACCCGTGTTATGTATTCACCCTCGTTATCTTGTTACTTTATTATTTTAACACAGACATTCATATCATAAGACAATTATTTGTCACTTGCAACTGTCACTAACATGTCTTTTATATGTTTATTTAATAAACTATGTTTAGTTCCCAGTCTTCAAACTTCTCTCCCGCCCCCTGATTGCTGCCAGGTATTTCGCACACAAACCTGATCTTATTTCTAACCTTTACTGAGTAGTTGTGTAAACCTCAGCAATGGTTTCATCCCGTTGACCCTGTGGCATTGTGCGTTCCTGGAAGAGATACGAGGCTGATATGAACCGGACTGGTTTGGAACCACATACACCGTGGCCCGGGGGTTTGCACCAATGCCAACGATTCTTCTGCCGACTGACAGAATCATTCTGATCTTTTAGTGACAACAACCAAGACCTCACTTCAACCCTTCTGTTGGTCCCTAACTCTGTCTCTGGCCATTCATGTGGGCTCTGCAGCCTGCTTGGAAACAAACAAATGGAGAGACAGCTTTTAACCACACACACACACACACACACACACACACACACTCACTCGCGGGCCTGGCGGCATTGATTTGCTCTGTTGTTCTGGTCCTGTTTGCAATTCAGCACCTTGATCTCCGCTTGCGGGGACACCAGGTCGGAGGAGATGTTAATTGGATTCAGCCACCGGCTGCTGTTGCATCATGGGGGAACGCCACAAGTAATGACACTGTAATGAATTGTTTAGTCACATTCTCACTGTGTGTTAACACAAGCAGACTGAATGACAACACAACAGGTTTGCAGTTATTGCTGTACGCCCCATGCTGAGCATTTAGCTTGTGTTAGCGTTCCACTCCACGGGGTCCTCTTCTGGACTCCATGGGGTGCCCCTGCTGTTGCCTGTTCATCAGCTCTTATAGTCGTCCTCACTGTGTCACTGTGTGGGCGACAGGCTGCCGTCAGAGCCGCTCACACCTGGGCCAACAGAACCAGGGCTCCATGACTCTTTCCCTGCAGGCACCCGTCTGGGTTTCCATTCTCTCCACCGACACTACCGACACTAGAGCAGTGTTTTCAACCTTTATTGAGCCGCGGCACATTTTCTACAGTAAAGAAATCCTGCGGCACACCAACAACCAAAACAGTTACAAAATGTCACATTGTAGCATAATACAGCATGTATGGTAGGTCATTATTGCGCTACCTACTGGCATGGAAGAGTATTTCATTACTAGGCCAGCCACTATATTGCAGCTCAGACGCTCAACAATGGGAAATTATTTGCGGCAACTAAATAATATTTTTTGGACCGATTAAGTGAAATTGGACATTTTCCCACGGCACACCTGATGATCTCTCACGGCACAGTGGTTGTTGAAAGTCACTGCTCTAGGCGACTGATTCCCAGAACCCTTCCCTGGGCTGGATTGATGGTTGAGAGGCCTAGAGTGTGCACTGTACGTTGTAAAACAAAGGGACAACATTGTTGGGAATGTAAATAAAACACATTGTTTTGGCCACGGCAGCCATGACTAGAAGTCTCACAGTGAGCATACAGCTGCACCTCACAGGTCTCATCCTCAGTGAGGACACAGCCTCATCCTCAGTGAGGACACAGCAGCCTCATCCTCAGTGAGGACAGCAGCCTCCACCTCGAGCTTCAGAGGTGACACGCAGACGACAGACAATAACGTCCCAGTCAACGTTCGCTGTGTTCGGCAGACTTCTGGCAAACACACACTCTCCATAGAGTTCTCCAGAGCCTGACTATTAATCTAAGTGTGTGTGTGTGTGTGTGTGTGTGTGTGTGTGTGTGTGTGTGTGTGTGTGTGTGTGTGTGTGTGTGTGTGTGTGTGTGTTTCGTTAAGTGGTGGCATCAATCTTCATTGAGCTCCTTCAGGGGAGGGAGAGAGACTACCTTTCTTTATCAGCCATCACACATGTCCATCTGTCCCGTCAGAGAGAGTGACGGAGACAAAGAGAGAGAGAGAGAGAGAAAGAGAGAGTGTGTGTGTGTGTGTGTGTGTGTGTGTGTGTGTGTGTGTGTGTGTGTGTGTGTGTGTGTGTGTGTGTGTGTGTGTGTGTGTGTGTGTGTGTGTGTGTGTGTGTGTGTGAGTGAGAGTTTAGTTAAGGCCAAAAGAGAGTGCCAGCTTAATTGGCCTTGGCGGGGTTAGGGGATGTGTCAGAGTCAGGCTGTGTGTGTGTGTGTGTGTGTGTGTGTGTGTGTGTGTGTGTGTGTGTGTGTGTATTTATGAGGACTGGCTTTGGTCTTTCGTAGCCCCATGCTGAAAACCCTTCCTCTCCTCCTCCCTGCTCTCAGGAGGCGATTAGACCTGAAACACAGGAAACAGCTGCGAGCCGACCAGCGTGCTGAAGCTCACTGATTACTATTGTGTGAGTATTCATAAATACGCAGAGACGCAACCACCATGAGGGGCTTTTAAAGAGCTGTAACTACATTTATCTGTGAACAAAACAGCCGGGCCCACTGACTCTCCTGGAGTCTCGTACGGTTTCCAGGCAACTGGAGCTTGTACACTCTGCACAGCGTCCATCTCCCACCCAGCTCCCAGCACCTAGCACCCAGCAGCCAGCAGCCAGCACCCAGCAGCCAGCAGCCAGCACCCAGCGCCCAGCGCCCAGCACCCAGCAGCAGACACACAAAGTTGGCGACGAGCTGGGCAATATGGTGGAGAATCCAGCGGATGAAATGACCAATATTTCAGCGATCAGAAGCGAGACTGACGCTCACCAAGCGATGCTCTTGTTGCTCAATATCTCGGCAACATGTCCATGGCAACCTGAAAGGTGACGGTGTAGCTTGGGAGCTAGCGGAGTGATTAGCTTAGCTTAGCATCGCTCAAGACGGGAAGCTGGGGAATTTTGACATGTTTTTACAACCAGATACAATACCTTGTGGAATATGTAGTTATTTTGGCTGCAGTGCAGGTTCTCCGTGCCGAGTTGTCGAGCTCGCCCGCCGGGTCACCGGCCCAACGCCGCACGGGGCCGTCGTCATGGCGTGGAGCAAAGAAGGAAATCAGGGGACGTGGAGTAAAAACAAAATGACTTCCAAGAGACGATGAAACAAGACGTGTAAGAAACAAAGATGGACAGCTGGAAGCCTGACCAGCGGGGTTTGAAGCACAGGGTCACGGACTAAGAGAGAGAACGTACCGATAAAGGCCCCCAGTGCCAACAATCCATAGAAAGATTACAGAACATAACACTATTTTCCGACGGGACAGTGAGGAGTGGCCCCGTCACCCCGAGCTCAAAGGGAGTCCAACTCTACGTCCGTTGCAATGCAGAGAACGGAAAAACTAGTGTTGAAAGCCACAATTTCAGACAACAGGCCTGTTGGGAAGGGATTGTTTCTTTAGCCAGCGGGAGGAAGCAGAAGGGATCATCAGCGCTGCCACGGCAACGGCTTACACTGTGTTTTAATGGAGGCCTCTACAGTGAAGGCTGTAAGCAATGCCACCATTGATTCATTATAACGTGTAGTTGTGATCAAATAAATCAGAGACAAAGACTTTGCGTGAATTGCACTTGATCCGCGTGGCCACACACACACACACACACACACACACACACACACACACACACACACACACAGACACACACACACACACAGAGCGACCCTCGTCACCCTGCTGCGCGTGTGAACCAGGTCTATGTGCTACGCGCTGCAGCACTGAAGAGAAGCCGGTGGGCGAAGGGGCAGCGTGCAGCACACACACACACACACACACACACACACACACACACACACACACACAGCAGGGGCCTGAAGGGGTTGTGTTCTAGTGCGGGATGTGATCAGAGTACATGTGTGGCTGCTTCACCTCAACAAACCAAATCCAGGAATACTTTTGACATTTTAAATCTCAGTTGCTCATATTATTTCATTGGCTCTTACAGGGAACGATGTGTGTGTGACCTTCAGTGTCCCGCTTGTTCCATTTAGAGCGGCTTCAGTTCCATTAACATCTTCATCACCGATACGTTCCCGTTGTTTTCTACAGACCTGGCATGAGCCGCTACACTCAGGACTTCATTCACAGACCCCTGTGCTGTGAGAAGGCTTCTGCCTTCATCTTTTCTGCATTTCATTTTGCAGTTGTCTCCACCTGAGCACTGTTGTGACTCTGCCATTACAAACTCAAAGCTATGCATCAGATGCTACCACATGTAAATGCTGTAACCTGATAGGTGCACGAACGCGACAGCCGACGTGTGCAAGGAGACGACTCAAAAGATAGTTTTCCAGCATTGATTTGCTCCTGCAGAAGACAATATGCAACACGTGCATTGTCTCTCTCTCTCCCTCTCTCTCCCTCTCTCTCTCTCTCTCTCTCTCTCTCTCTCTCTCTCTCTCCATCTGCTCCCTCAGCAAATCAAAAGACCGTCGTGCAAAAACTTAATTGTCTTCCTTAAAATGCGGAACATACAGTGTTTACTAACCACATCACTGTGTAATATTACTCGACAGGAGAAAGTTAAACCTCCATAATAACAGGAATTATTTCAAAACCATGAAAAAGTTAAATACAAGAGGAAAAAATAAACAGGAGAAATGATGACATTAAACAAAGGAAAACACACCTGCAGAAGACAATATACAACAGGAGTGGTCTCTCTCTCTCTCTCTCTCTCTCTCTCTCTCTCTCTCTGAACATCAGGGTAATAAATGGCCAAATCTCTGCTGTTATCTCTGTTTGTTTTTTATGACAGGGCGTGAGGCAGATGGTCCCTTGAAATCAAAATAAAAGTGTAAACCTTAACGTCAAAATGACCCAGACTAACAGCTGGATGACGTCATGGTATTAGCAGTATTGATGACATCATGGTATTAGCAGTATTGGATGACGTCATGGTATTAGCAGTATTGATGATGTCATGGTATTAGCAGTATTGATGACATCATGGTATTAGCAGTATTGGATGACGTCATGGTATTAGCAGTATTGATGACGTCATGGTATTAGCAGTATTGGATGACGTCATGGTATTAGCAGTATTGATGACGTCATGGTATTAGCAGTATTGGATGACGTCATGGTATTAGCAGTATTGATGACATCATGGTATTAGCAGTATTGATGACGTCATGGTATTAGCAGTATTGATGACATCATGGTATTAGCAGTATTGATGACGTCATGGTATTAGCAGTATGAAGTGTGCAACGCGTTTTAACTTTTTAATAAAACTGAAACTCGAGTGTTTGAGAAACTCCGTGTTTGAGTCGTCGTAGGAACCCCAATTAATTGCAATACTTGTGTTTAATTGTATGTATTTGGTCAGCAAAGTCTTGGAAAAAAATCACTTTTAAAATAAATGTTGATCATAACTATAAACAGCCAGCATGAGTATGAGCAAGGTGTATCAAGAAGGACTCGAGCGCTCCTGAGTTTAAAAAAAAGTATTATTCTGTGCCGTAACAACAACCCACAGACTAATAGAGCACCGATTTAGAAAGATTACAATCTAAAGCATCGACATCTGCAACAATAAACACAATCCAGCAAAGCATTGGCATGTTAGGAAGCATGTTCAGTCAAAGACACGTGTTTTTCGGTAAAAAAAATGGAAAAAGTGTCTGATCTAGTTGACCCTACTATCAAAATGATCAGCTGTTTCCGCATGTGCTGTATAACGCGGTCTATGTGTGTGTGCGTGTGCGTGCATGCGCTTGCGTGTGCGTGTGTGTTTGTGTGTGTGTGTGTGTGTGTGTGTGTGTGTGTGTGTGTGTGATGGGGTGTTCCGACCC
This sequence comes from Myoxocephalus aenaeus, assembly GCA_038501785.1. Classification (NCBI taxonomy): domain Eukaryota; kingdom Metazoa; phylum Chordata; class Actinopteri; order Perciformes; family Cottidae; genus Myoxocephalus; species Myoxocephalus aenaeus. The sequence goes on from JBAMJR010000025.1 coordinate 2,313,157, forward strand.
GGAGGTGAGGCGGATGTATTTCTCCCTCCAGCTGCCTCTGGATTGAGAGTATGAGAGACTCGCCGTGTAAAAACTGTATTTCACATTATTAATGCTGTCAGTTTACTCGCTGCACACCTTAAGAGCACCCGCGGGTGTTCGGCACGGAGGGATCTGCTTCATGAGATCAGTTCCCACAGCACTGTGGTTCATCTTCTAAACTATTGCAGGTTCAGCTTTACTTATCGTCACCATCAATTTTGTTTGTCGGCGCGCCGAATTATTGAAGCGGGAAAAATAAGTGCTTGACCCTGGTGACCTGGTGGAAACAGAGAGGAGTGAGGCGGGGAAGCCTCAAAGTCTGTTTGATATGTGGAACACACGCGTACATTTAGTCCTTGTTACTGCTCTGAACTCATATTGTGCCAGGTCCGACGCGCTGTGGTGTGTGTGTGTGTGTGTGTGTGTCTGTGTGTGTGTGTGTGTGTGGCATTTGGAGACAATCAGAGGCGTCGCAGCTGGTGTCTCGTACTCGCACACCAAATGTGAGCCTGTCAGACTCGGTACAAACGACAGAGAACGAGCACAACGGGGGGTTGGCGATAGCAGGAGAGATGACACACCTGCCCACCGTGTGTGTGTGTGTGTGTGTGTGTGTGTGTGTGTGTGTGTGTGTGTGTGTGTGTGTGTGTGTGTGTGTGTGTGTCGTTTCCACCCTCCTGGCTGCCAGACCGGAGCAGCCGCTCCACCTGACACATTCAGAGGGACATGTGAGCGGACCCAGTGTGACAGGTGAACATGGGCACATTTACACCTGAGTGCGGTCTTGCAGTACTGTGCAGTCATTTCTACACACACTCTGTGTGTCCGTCCAAACTGCTGGGCAGGTTTGCTGGTTTGAACACAAGTGGCAGGCGTGTAACTCCACCCGTGCCCTTGACCCCTCCCCTCTTCCTTAGTCAAGGCCTGCCTCCCCTCACTCTCCCCTCTCATCACAAACATCATCAACTCCTCACTGTCCTCTGATCTCATTGATCTCAGCGCCGCCTTCGACACGATCAACCACTCCATTCTGCTCTCACGTCCACCTGCTAACTCCTGCTCCCTACCCTTCACCTGCTAACCCCTGCTCCCTACCCTTCACCTGTTAACCCCTGCTCCCTACCCTTCACCTGCTACCCCCTGCTCCCTACCCTTCACCTGCTAACCCCTGCTCCCTACCCTTCACCTGTTAACCCCTGCTCCCTACCCTTCACCTGCTAACCCCTGCTCCCTACCCTTCACCTGCTAACCCCTGCTCCCTACCCTTCACCTGCTAACCCCTGCTCCCTACCCTTCACCTGTTAACCCCTGCTCCCTACCCTTCACCTGCTAACCCCTGCTCCCTACCCTTCACCTGCTAACCCCTGCTCCCTACCCTTCACCTGTTAACCCCTGCTCCCTACCCTCCACTACATGACTCATTCCGTTGCAGCTTCTCCAGTTTTCTTTTGTACCAAACATGTTCTGTTCATTTGTTTTGTTTGCTCTTTTTGTCTTTTTTTTGTTTTGTTCTGTTTGTCTCTGAGTATTCAGAAAAGCTCTATATACAATTTAAGTATTATTATTATTATTATTATTATTATTATTATATGGACTGCAGGGACCCGAAAAGGGACCCGAAAAGGGGGGCAGAAGAGAAAACCGTGTCTGAACGTGTGTTGTTGACTGAGCAGAGATGACATTAAATGAGAAAAAGCTGATCTGCAGGAGAATAAATATTTGAGGGAATATGTATTGAGCAATAAATGAGCCTGACTGCGTCGTATTCCATTCCATCCGCCTGGATTTTGTGCTTTTACACAAATAAAGACGTTTCCACCATAAATTGGTGCAGAAAAAATGTATGAGAATGCAAGAAAAGTAGTTTGATGCTCAAACCTTTATGGGGGAGGATCCCACCTTGTTAAAAGGTGTCCTCCTCCATGTAGAGACCAAACCCACGCCTTTGCAACATCATCCTCATCATCATCATCATCATCATCAGCAGCAGCAGCAGCAGCAGCAGCAGCAGCAGCAGCAGCAGCAGCAGCAGCAGCAGCATCATGCCCTGCGGCTTCTGAGCACGGATGGTTTTCCCGTGTGGCGTCTGGTCCTCTGTGGTCACACATAACCAACTGCTTGTTGTTGTTCGGTCGGATGAGAGAAGAGCGAGGAATTAAAAGTCTGAATGAGATCGGCGTCTAAGTGACGGATGAGGTCTCCCTGCCAGCGCCTCCAATCACAGTTATTTGAAATATTCGTGGATCCCGAGGCCAGGACACAAGAGAGAAGAAACAAGGCAGCGGAAGAGAAGAAGAAAAAAGGAGTGAGTCACGAGGAGGATAAAAAGAGAAGAGAAGAGTGAGAAGAAAAAATGAAGGGGAAACACTTCTAGAAGAGAGAAGGCAGTACGCTGCTCTATGACCTGCTTTTGATCTGTTTTTATTTATTCATTTTCATTATTTGTTTTATTGTGTTTTTTACTGCTCCATCTTTTAATGTGTATTTTACTGTGTCTTAACTGTTATTGTCAGTCTGGTTCTAACACGTGTTTTCCTGACTCCTGTACAGCACGTTGTGACCTTTGTCTGTGAAGACTGCTTTATAAATAAACTTACTTACTTTAATGAGAGAGTGTGGAGGAGAGTGTTGTGTTAAAAAATAAAGAGACAAAAGAGACAAAAGGAGAAAAGCATACAGGTCCACATATGGAACCCTGAGATGAACAGAGGATGATGGAGAGCAGGTCCAGACTGCTGTGGGCAGGAAGGAGGACAGGACTTCCCTCTGACCTCCAGGAGGCTCTGGAGCCAAGAGCCGCTTCATGGACCAGGAGGTTCTGGAGCCAGGAGCCGCTTCATGGACCAGGAGGTTCTGGAGCCAGGAGCCGCTTCATGGACCAGGAGGTTCTGGAGCCAGGAGCCGCTTCGTGGCCCAGAAACCAGGACTGAATCCTCTGCAGTGACTCATCACAGTGAAACCCTCTTCTCCTAGAGTCTGCTTTCTGTACTTGCTTTGGGTTCAAGTAGCGTGGCCCTCTGAAGGCCCGTCATAGTCCTGCCCCTCTTCATGGTCCATGGTCGTCACGCTCCTCAAAGCTCTGATGACCTTTGACCTCTCCTCTCCAGGCAGATCAAAGCCTCCGCTCCAGCGCCGTGGACTCCTTCTGTCAAGGGGGTTCCCCGTTGCTGCGTTCTTCAAACTGAATCACGTCCTCCTCTCGTCGCTCTTCTACCGAGAGCGTCACGGAGGTCGAGGCCCCTGGGGCCCCTGGGGCTCCCGTCAGCGGAGTGTACGCGCTAGTGCATGATGGGATGGACAGGCAACTAGCAGGATGAAAAGGCTGTTATCATCCAAACACCGATACGACACCAGAGGACGAGGACGAACTCTGAGCATGTTCACGAGATCCTTCCCTGAACCTGAAACTGAATTATATATATATATGTATATATATATTAATTTCTTGTTATTTTTGTGTGTTTTATTGCATAATAGAAAACGAGATGGTACATCTCAAGGTGTCAACAATGAGAAGCACCAGTTTTTAAAACTAAGAAATCTGTGATGTGGTTTCCCGTCACTCAGTCAACGTCTGGTTTAGACAATGAGTTTAAAATCTCATCATGAGACTTCTGAAATGAAAATGTGCTTCTTTGTACTTTGGGCGGATTACAAATCACACACGGATCAGATCAGATCCCTAATCTGATCTGATCCTTCCTTTGGGATCTTTTCATCCCGCAATCCAGCCGCGGATCTTCATAGAGCCGATCTTTCTATGATTGTAACGGCAATACTTAATATATGTGTGTGTGTGTGTGTGTGTGTGTGTGTGTGTGTGTGTGTGTGTGTGTGTGTGTGTGTGTGCGTGCGTGCGTGTGTGCGTGTGCGTGTCTGAGCTAATGTTCCCCTCCCTCAGGCTCACCGCCTTGTCCTCGCTGTCCTTTGGGTTTTTCTTGTCACATCTCACACCTGCAGTGCATTTTACATCCCTGCCGGCGTGCATTGGGGTTAATTAAAAAAAGGGATGCCAGATGTTGCGGGCGACAGACATCTATTGTTTCTGTAGTAAGCAGGTCGGCGGTGCGTTGACGGTCCCCGGAGGAAATCTCCCGTTTTGCCTTAAAACAAGAGAAACATTTGCTAGAGACGGTTTTAGAAACACTCATCGTGATTTGTTACTCACTTTAAAAGAGACTTCCTCCTCTGTGGGGGCGGTAGCGAGGGTAAACACACACACACACACACACACACACACACACACACAGACACACACACACACACACACAAGTATTGGGGGGAAAACGCTGCCTCACATATTAATGAAGTACTAATGATCTTAATTCATTCAAAAAGCCAAATGAAAGACTAAGAGGAACTATAAATGACGTAAGACGGACCAAGTGGATCACGTTGGAAAGCTCTTCTTCATCATTCACTGCATCAGAGCTGAGAGAGGAAAAGAGATTTACATTCAACCACCAAGGTGTTTATTTGGTGCTCGGGTCAAATACCGTGGGAAAGCAGGACTCACACAGAAACCCACGGAATCTAAATGTTCAGTAAATACATCTATCGCCGCTTATTGAATGATTGCGTTGGGTTTTGAAATGGAGCAATGCGTGGACCTCACCACCCGCGATGCCTTCATGTACTTCTGGAGAAAGCAACTGTTTGCTAGCTGTGACACGTTTGAGTTTCAGTGCCGCGTCGTGATGAAGACCAGAATGACCAGATACTAACCGAGGGAAACAGATCCACCAGTTCTTTGTGTTGTCTGGGTTTTCTTTGTTCTCCTTCTCGTAGCAGAAAGTTTGTTGTAACTTTAGCTCTCAGTTCCCCTTCAAACAATTATATAAAACTAAATATAAATGTCTTGAATTTGACTCTGAGTCATATTTCTCAGCAGGATCCCTCTCCAATATGTAACATTCATTGTGAGTATGAAATGTCTTTCATTTTGAATTGGCTCAACGCCGCACGTCAGACATGATGTTGTTCCTGTAATTCTTATAATTCAACTTAAAAGAGTGAACTGTGGAAAGAGAGCTTGGTATGTGAAGAAGGAGCGTTTCTTCTCAGGGTGCCGCGTCACCGGTTTAAAGACTCTGACTATAGTCTTCCAGTAGGACGAGGTCTGACAGCAGAAACGCTTCCCTCACAGACACCGTTCTGATGTAGTCAAGAGTGAGAGGGGCTCTTTGAGAGCCTCTCCAGGGGTTCACCTGTGAGGCTACACATGTGAGGATACACCTGTGAGGCTACACATGTGAGGATACACCTGTGAGGCTACACATGTGACCTGTGAGGATACACATTACACCTGTGGAGGCTACACCTGTGGAGGCTACACCTGTGACCTGTGAGGCTACACATTACACCTGTAGAGGCTACACCTGTGAGGCTACACCTGTGAGGCTACACCTGTGACCTGTGAGGCTACACCTGTGACCTGTGAGGCTACACCTGTGAGGCTACACCTGTGAGGCTACACCTGTGATCTGTGGAGGCTACACCTGTGAGGCTACACCTGTGAGGCTACACCTGTGGAGGCTACACCTGTGACCTGTGAGGCTACACATTACACCTGTGGAGGCTACACCTGTGACCTGTGGAGGCTACACTTGTGACCTGTGAGGCAACACCTGTGAGGCTACACATTACACCTGTGGAGGCTACACCTGTGGAGGCTACACCTGTGACCTGTGAGGCTACACATTACACCTGTAGAGGCTACACCTGTGAGGCTACACCTGTGACCTGTGAGGCTACACCTGTGAGGCTACACCTGTGGAGGCTACACCTGTGACCTGTGAGGCAACACCTGTGAGGCTACACCTGTGAGGCTACACCTGTGACCTGTGAGGCTACACCTGTGAGGCTACATCTGTGACCTGTGAGGCTACACCTGTGAGGCTACACCTGTGGAGGCTACACCTGTGACCTGTGAGGCTACACCTGTGAGGCTACACCTGTGACCTTTGAGGCTACACCTGTGAGGCTACACCTGTGGAGGCTACACCTGTGACCTGTGAGGCTACACCTGTGACCGCTACACCTGTGACCTGTGAGGCTACACCTGTGGAGGAGCCAGAGAACCACAGAGAGGACGGGGACAAGTTTTCATCTGGGCTTATTTCTCAAATGACTTTATTTTGTACATTTTGTCTCTGGCCTGAGCTTAGCATAGCGACTGGAGGGAGGGTCTGCTAGCTAAACTATCTCTGTCCATAGTAAATATTTATATATATGACTTCTATAAAGCTGCCTCGGTTGTCCACCAATTCAACGAATCTTCATGCAACAGTTCATATGATAATTTTTGAGGTGTTTTCCTACAAGAGCCACCAACTTTCATCATTTTCCACGCGTTACATGCACACAGTCTTCCCAAAAAAATCTTCACAGGAAACAACTCAGTTAGATTTAGGCAACAAAATGGATGGAATTACTACGGAATTGCCGTTACGGAAGTATGCAAGTTACGTGACAAAAAATGAGTTTTTTAATTAAACGTCTCGACATCTGTTGGAAAGATTGCCATTAAATGTCCCTTTGGGGGACCCTTAGCTTCTCATGTAGCGCCATCTTCTGGTCTGAGTTGTAACGTGTCCAGTACTTTGTGAGTGCCATTAACTTTGGAAACCAAAGCAACCAAATAAAATCAGTCTTTGCTGATTAGCACGTGTTAGAACACTACACGCTAAACTAAGATGGCGAACACGGTCAACATTATGCTGAACATCAGCGTGTCGAATCTGTCGCTGTGAGCATGCTAACGTTAGCATTTAGTGAGTGGTTAGCGTTGGGTCCTGTTTGACTTTGAGCCTGCGTTCCCTCTTTATGCTAAGCTAAGCTAACCAGCGCCGCAGATGATATTGATATACTGTAAATCTTCTCATCTCACTCTCAGAAAGAGTGTCATTCCCCAAATGGTCAACTAATCCGTTGATGTTCATTCCTCTCCTCACTTTACTTGAGTCCTTTACTCCTCCTTCCCTCCCATCTCCTCCCTCATCTCCTCCCTTTACTCTCTCCTTACTTTCCTCTCCAGCTGCAAAAGCTCCATAAAGTCGCGGGGTCTCCAGTTGCTCCTCCTGAACCCTGGGAACAGGAGATAAGGAGGTGGAGGAGGTAGAGCCCCTCCTCGGGGTCTTTTCTCTCTCGCTCGCTCAACCCTAAACCCTATGATCTCCCTCTTCGCCCACTTTCTCCTTCGCTTCCCTGCAATATACAGACATTCTCTCCGCTACTTGTCTCCTTGTATTTCCCGTCCCTCCATATCTATGTCCCGTCTCTCTCTCTCTCCTCTCTAATCATGGCTGTGCCCTCGTGCAGTGAGCTGTGTGATGCTTCAAAAGAGAAACAGTAAGTCTACTTTTCTCCCGATGGCGACGTCTTTCTTGCTGAGACGTTGCAGCAAAAAACTTCAGCAGGGGAGGAAAACAAGAGAGGGAGAATAAAGATGAGAAGACAAAGAGAGAAATTAAACAGAAAACTAAAACTAAAAACTAAAAAGAGAGAGAGAGGAAATCCAGAATGGGAGCAAAGAGCGTGGCCACGTGTTTGATGTCAGAGCGTGAGCTCACATGTCAGAGAGGCGAGTGGACGGGTCGTCTTTGTTGCAGAACACATCTGAATAAATCATAAAAAGAGAAGCCGTCTTCCTTCGAGGCCTTTCTGGCGTTGGTGTGCAATCATTTCGTGTTATTTCAATATTTCATCCCTCACTGTTGTTGATGGAAAGATCAGATAATGCCAACGGCACTTCTGATGTGTAGAATATGTGAACGTGTGCACGTCAAAGACTTTTGAAGAACTTCACAAGGCATCGTATGGAGCCATGAGAGGAGAGTGAGAAACTCATGTTCTGATGAATAATCCTATTCTGATCTCATTAGTTGTTTTGCTTCTGTGTTTATGATTTAAGAACAGGTAGAGATACAACAGTTTATGTTTCAGGATCATTTTTCCAAATTCCAAATGTTTTTCATTGTAATGCTCATTTTGGCCACAAGGACTGACTGTAGTGATGAGTAGTGTAATAATAATTACAGCAACAAACGCAACAATGAGTCTAAAACTAAATGTCCCGCCAAAGCTTTCCCCCTGAAGTCATAAACGAAGGACAAACGAGGATTAAGGACAGATGTCACCAACGCTTCCTCTTTCTTACAGAGACGTAAACAAACCAAACACAAATCCCTCAAACGCAGCAACAGACCTGGAAACACCATCTGGGTAATGCCTTTTGTTCCACCAGAGCAAAAATAAGGGTTTAGCCCGTTAAACTAGTACTTACTGTAATGGAAATTTAATTAACCTTATCAATCTCCTTTAGAGAAAACAAATTTCCACCACACTTACACTCACGTAGCATTCCATGCTAACTACCTCTGCCCACGCGCCCAGGAGTTTAAAGTAAGCACAGGACATATTACATCCCACACTCTCTGGGTTCTTCTATCTGCTGCTGAGCGTTTACAACCGAACACGCCGCTCTACCGGCTTTGAAAAGCAGACATGTAAGTCGCTTTGGATGAAAGCCTCAGCTAAATGAAATGTCATGTACTAATGTTCTTTCCCATCGCCTGTAAAGGCGTCAAAGACTGGCCTGTTCATTAGGAGAGTCGGCAGGCTGGGGTGTATATATATATATATATATATATATATATATATATATATATATTCTTTTGTTAAAGTCAAACAGTGAACGCACGTAAATACACCCTTGTTTTCTCCTTAAATAAATAAGTCTTATCTGAGGGATTATTCTCCTTATTCTCGCTATCATGGACAGACATAAAATTAAAATAAATTGTAAGAACTTCAAGATAAATCTGTCTACCATAAAATATGCAGAGGTTGTTTGTTTGTTTTGCTTCTGTTTATCCAAGCATTACTGATAGCAACACACCTTTAATTAACTGCATCTGAAAACATTATGTCACAGATTTAATTATTTTGTGTGCAGAGATCTGTCAATCAATTAATGAATTCATTATTTTGTGAAAAAATACTTTTTGTTGTTGTTGTACATTAGCACTTTATTATGACGCCCACAATGGTACCACTGAACTCAAGCATTGGAAACACATGTTAAGTGCTCATTAATATACAGCATTGCCTCCTCCATGTTTCATGTTAACACTTATACTTGATTATCTGTTTGTAGACCAGCCTTCACTCACCGGCAGGAGGAATTATATCTGTTGACAAATACATTGACTTACACCTATAGTTGTGAGTTAAACCATTGATTATTGATATGCTGCCTATAAATGCTAAATATGCTGTTTTAGGGATACATGTTGCCAGGTAATAGTTTTACTCTCATCAGGAGGACGAGTCTTCACGAGACACAACAAACCTGAGAGGTTCACCAGATGTTTGCTGGGGAAATGAACCAGTAACGTCCTGAAAAAGAATCCTTCCATGCCGAGGTTACACGTTGGAACCACAGCCAACCGGAGGAAAACAATCCAGTATACGCTTTACTTTATTATTCCCCCTAGTCCAGGCCTTGCCTTGCCTCTTTGCCTGGTTTCTTTTTTTTTTCTTTTAAAATCTTTTTATTGATTTTGCAAATACTTTAGACAGAGAGGTAGGACAGGATTACCCCTCCAAAAAAGTGGGATATACAGAATAGTGCATTCAGTTGTAAGTCTCTTGGAGGTAGTGTTTGTGTTTTTTTTAATGTGAGTGTTCGCTTCGCTTGAGTTCAATACGGTATTTCACAAGTCACCAGCGCCGCCCTGAATAAAAGAGCCAGATATGCAACACTGATTGAAAACCTGCACGAAAGCTTTGTGACCTGGTTCCACGATCTACAACTGAAAAGGTCACAGATTACATTCCTCGTTGACCCATTTAATGCGGAGACGGACTGTTTGAAAGCACCGCTAGTCACAGATGAGGCCGCGGCTGAGTTGGAGATGATCGATCTTTGTGAGGAGGACCAACTGAAACCTGCTTTAAGGGAAGGGACCATTGAGTTCTGGAAAAGTGTGCCAATGGAAAAATACCCCAATGTCAAACGGGCTGCGCTTAAGATACTGTCAATGTTTGGGTCAACATACGTCTGCGAGTCTGTATTTTCTACCCTGAAACACATGAATTTTAAACATAAATTCGACATACTTTCGAAATTGTCTAAACGGCATTCATACAACAACACAATACTGCCTGTATCTCTCTCTCTCTCTCTCTCTCTCTCTCTTCACTAAACATGACAAACGTCAGTAAACAGCTGGACAAGGCTTTGAAATCACGGATTTCGTGAGTTTTTTGTTTATTTATTTTTTTAGGAAACGTCAGACCAGTTGCGACGTAATGTTTTCAGCGGCGCTAATGTTGTGGTTAATTTATCACCAAACAACGTCGGGGGATTGAACAAACACGTCATTACCTGTTTGTCTGATGCTGCGGGTCAGAGCAGGAGTAGCTGCACCTGTTTGGCGCTCAGCACTGCATGAGCACTACGTGAGGAGGAGGGAGGGGCGTGGCGGGGGCTTGTGAGCGCCGCGGAGCATGTCGGGGCGAAATTCTCACAAGAACTCCAATAAATGCCCCGTCAGATATCAAAACACATTTGGGGGGAATTGATGACAGAGAGAGTCATTTGTATTCTTAAATACTAATGAATGAAGAAAAAATTGGGCTCCAGCAGAAGGGGCACTTTTCTCATCCAGGGCAAAAGGGCAGGTTGAGCACCATAGGGGTCTATCTGTGCACGTGCCTGCCCATGTGAAAGAATTGCTTCGAGTGGCAACAACGGAATACAAGCCAGATTTGAAGAGGATTGTTCAAGGCAAGGAATGCCAGAAGTCCCACTAAGCAACATGCATAGTAAAAAAAAAACACTATTGTAAATTATTATATTTTTGTTTGTTTACTTGGTTGAACTGAGAGTTTGTGTGTGTGAGACAGTGCACACAATGTTCATTGTTGAAAATGACTGGCCTGTGGTCTTACTGTAGGAGTCAATTTCTGTCATTATCATGTTGGTGTGTGATATTTACAATAAATCTGGCTGAGCAGAGGTCTGTGTGTGTGTGAGAGGAAGGGATGGGGTGATGTTCATGTGTGCCCATGTGTATGATGTGACTCTTTGCGGTAACACAGTAAAAAATGTGGCTCTTAGTCTCTGACTGGTTGGCCACCCCTGCCCTAGGTCTAACCATACAGAGAGCCAGTGTATGACCTGAATGGGCTGAAAGGTGCGAGGTGGAAAAAGAGAGAAACCAGGACAGATGCTCTCATTTGTCCTCTGGGTGATGCATTAGATCAAGAGACATTCTGGTTGTTGCCGAGGTTTGGAACAAAGTTAGAGAATCAATACCTTCCCCTCCCGGTGCTGTTGATCGCTCCTTTTGCTTGGCCAAGAAGGAAATTGGCAAGAATGCTCCTTCCTTTTATTTTTTCAAAGAAACTTTCACACTGAAGAGCACAGTAAGTCCAATGAATGTGTCCGGGGTCAGTCCAGTGCGTCTTAGCATAGGATGAAGAAGATGAAGAGGATGAAGAGGACGAAGAGGACGAAGAGGACGCGTCGAGCGACCGCCGTCTCGAAGGCTGCGTGGTTTCAGAGTTACGTGACATGGTAACTTTCTCGCGGCAGTTCGGCAGCTTTCCTTTGAGGGAAAGCGTCGTCCCGGCGGACAGAAAAAAAAGAAGTCGTGTCGAGCGACACAAAAAAAGGACGATGTGTGTCTCACCTCTCCAACTGGTTCTCGTAACATTTCCTTAAAGTGACAGCGTAGAAGTGTGATTATATAGGACAACCTTTCTAAGTAAAACCTACTCTACATGTTGGCTTGAGGCTCGTTATGGTACTTTATCATATTACGTGACACAGTCCATCAAAGGCTGTTATTATTAACATCTCATATTAGGAGCATATCTATCTCACCTTAAGAGCACCGGTATCGCATAAACCCGATCAATCGTTTTTCTCAACGTTTAAACGCATAGCATTGCGTGTTCCTGCAGACATAATCCAAAGCTGATATGAAACACATTTCTGAAACATATTTTTGGTTGTGAAACATCGACATTCAATCAACATTCTTGTTGAGCAAGTGTGTCGTAGAGGCCGATCAGACAGTGGAGACGGAATGAGGAAAGTCACGGTCGGACGAACATATCACCAATTTAAAAATATTGTCACTGGCATAAAACGACATAAGGCCCAACCAATAAAGCAAACATTTCATGTTTAATGTCTATGGAACAACACAAAAACAAAAAACGCAGCCAAAAGCTACAAAGCCTGAGCCAAAACACACACAAAAGAGACACAAAAAGCCAGAGCTCTGGCTTGTGGAGCCAGACAGCTAAACAGCTGAACATGGACGGAGACAGAATGCCAAACGAATCCACAGAGGAAAGAGGAACAGAAGAGCAGGAAGAGGAGGGATCGATGCTTTATCAGTGTTCCCAGACCCTAAAATCTCTTTTGGCTCAACATCAAGAGAATTGCAGTTGCTGCTCTTTTGCTGTAAGAATTGATTTTTATAGTTCAATTAATTAATGTATTTCCTTGTTGTGATTGCAGACTCTGCGGATGTTTTTGCACTCAGGGGTTTGCTTTCAGAGAAGAAGATGCATGGAGGACAGAAGAGAGAGCAACGAGGGAGATGGAGGAAGTGTTGCTTCACAGCATTGGCTGAGATGAATTCATTATTAATGGCCGCATGCCATTCGGGTGGAGTGTCCTGGTGTTGCACGCTGCTCACTAACGGCTCACTGGCAAGCAAGGAACAGAGCTAGCAATAATGCTATGGACTGTGTGTGTGTTTGTGTGTGTGTGTGTGTGTGTGTGTGTGTGTGTGTGTGTGTGTGTGTGTGTCGTTTCTCAAACTCACACCTGGATTTCTTGATTTGTTTTTGTTTCGGGGAATACAACTTGGTAAACTTTCCTACACTCGAAATAAAAAGTAGTTCATGGAAATGTTTATTTTTTACTGAGTCTTGTTTAAAAAAAAAAAAAAGGAACATCAACCTGACCCGCTATCATTGGAAACTGTTTGGAAAAGAGAAGGAACGTATGAATATGCTGATATTCCTTGCAATCAACATACATTCCATGCATTAATTATACATGTAAACTCATAATAGCCAGATTGCACATAAGAAGTGGACGTTTTGGCCGTTATGATTTTGTTTTTTTGCAACCAGGACCTAACACAAGAGGGTGGAGCTAATTACCGAACACTAACAAAGACATGTTCCATTTACGACTAACTTTCGTGAACTGAAAACACATTATGACAATGACACGACGCCATGGAAGCAACCTGTCAATCACAGTAAGCCCCGCCCCTAAAGCATCCCCTGCTTTATGGTCTGTTTGACTCTAAATGACCATAATTTACTAAATAAACATCATGCTGTATTGAAGAAGACTTGAAACTAGAGATTGAGACATAAACTCATGTTTACAATGTTTACTGAGGGAATAAATCAAGAGAGAAGTAGAGTCATTTATATAGACTTCTATACAACCAGAGGAGTCACCCCCTGGTGGTCAGTAGAGATAATGCAGCTTTAACACATGAAGCATAGACTTCTATACAACCAGAGGAGGCGCCCCCTGGTGGTCAGGAGAGAGAATGGTTGTCGCCTGATAAATAATAACACATAGAGAGATTATGAGTGGGTCGCCCTGCGCACAAAGACAAGGTACCCCAACAGAACGACACAGCCTGTGCTCCTATAAAAGGATGGCGGTAACTCTCCATCACACCTCTGGGCAAAACTCACAGCAACAAAACAATGAAAATGCAACCCAGGTTGTCAAAACTTTTTTTTTTTACAGTGCATTTGAGAGCTTTCAATCCGGCCACAGACTCACACTCATGAGTGACGTCACCTCGCAGGCCTTTGTGATATAGGAGTCTGATGAGTGTGTCTTTATAGACAATCAGCACAGGGACTCCCATATCCTCCACTCTTCGTCCCTGGTGTTTAGCGCTTGATTCGTCTTCCCATCCCTCCGCCCACTCCTCCTCCGCTCTTCCCTGCCGCCTCCCTCCGGCTGCTCATGGAGGCTGGACATTGAAGTAGCATCCTCCGTTAGCGACAGCCCACCTCTTCTGCCGCTCCTGCACCTTCTTCAGAGCCCACGCACACCCGGAGCACGGCTGCCCTTTCAAGTCTTCCCTGGAGTGCACATTAATATGAATGCATATCTCGTTATTCCACATTCAAAGAGTTCGGCCCGGAACGGGAAGAAAGCGGTGCTTTGCATAGAGCAAAGACAATTACCTGAAGTATGTCGGCTCACATTTTGTGGCAGAAAGATGAACAAACAACGAAGGCAGCAGTTGAGCCTTGCATCTTTTTTTATTACCCTAAACAAGCGAAATCTGCGCGACTTCCTTTCACTCAAGTCAGCGCTTATGAAGAAGATTCTGGCAACAAGTGCATTTCTCTTCTTCATTCGGGATGCCACGGTCTTGTTCTGTAGAAAACCAGCTCAGCAGTATTGGAAACAGATGAACTGATCTCACCACACTGGCAGAGACATCTCTTGCTTTCATAACCATCACATTCCAGTATGGAATAGGATTTTCAATTACTTAAGGTGGACTTAAGTAATTGAAGGATTTCCAATTACTTAAGGTGGACTTTTTGCAGACTAGGCTGCCAGTCTCCTAATGTCTTTAAATTGTTTGTTATTTTTATTATATTGTTATTATGAACAGGAGGGATGCTTTTATTTTGAAGGATAAAGGTTTTTCTTATAACTGTCTATTTACTTCAGTGTTTTTTGGGGGGGAAAACTCCATATTTTCCTAGAAAGAGGAATATTATGTGTTATCACAGGAAGTTTACTGACTTTTATTTGTCTTTGTAATGAATTTTTTTTTGCACCTCTTTTTTTTGCAATGTAATATCAAAGTAATTTCACATTAATCTTCGTGGTGCACTGTACAGTATGTTCTTTAGAGTAAATATCACGGTATGGAGGCGCCGCTTGCCTTCATGCATTGTGAGATGGAAACATCCATCGCCATGGTTACTGACAGACACGCCGCCGCTTGCTCTTTACATGTTCTCTGAACATGTTCTCTGAACATGTTCTCTTTACATGTTCTCTTCATGTTGCGTAAAGCCGGCCTGAAAATGTTTGAGAGAAAAAACCTGCGTCACAAAAATTTGTCTTTTTTTTTCTTGTGCTGGCCGTCAGCACAAGAACAAAAAAAGAGTTGAAGTCCTCCACACGCAAGTTATCAATTGTACACGTTCACCCGTTCACACGTTCACACCTGGCAGCTGCTCACCGCCGTGTGTTCTGCTCTCTGCCGTCTGTTCATCCTCCTCCCTCAGCCCGTGTTTTTTGTTGTTTCCCTCCAGCTGCTGCAGAGATTCAAACCGGCAACCTTTCCTCCTGAGCAACGTGCTCCCCGGTGAAGGAGGAGCGCTGTAGAAAGCAATTAAGTGGAAGTCTGACATTGGTAAAACAGGATAATTGCTCATTTCAGTCTCTGGTGGTAAATCTAGAAAGTGTAAATGCATCAGGGTCCAGGGCAGTGGCGTCCCTAGGCTAAAACACCGGCATTATAAGTGGACCAATGATCAGCCCATTGGTTCCAATTTGTCTTCCTGGTTTTTGAGATAATGAGCCTCTTTCTCTCTGTTGCTCAATTCACCGGACAACACACACACACACCTGTGCAAAACACACACACATTTCACACTCGTCACACACAATTGTGCACATGCACACACACACACACATGCTTTCTCACGCCATACTAACACACACGCCATTAAGTTAATTAACCAATACATCTTTTGGAGACCTGGCCGTATCTAACAGAGAGGATATGAAGTTACTCACGGGAGACGACACACAATGGCCTGAAACTACAAAGAGTTCCCAACAAACTTATCTTGTTTCCACGGCGAGCAGAGGAGGAGGAGGAGGAGGAGGAGGAGGAGGAGGAGGGGAGAGAGAGAGAGAGAGAGAGAGACCACACACACACACACTACCTGCCATAGACTGTTATGTCTCTACTGGCAGTGCAGCCCTGTGCCGACATCACAACTGGTTTATTGTAGCGCGCTGAGAAAGCTCAACACAATGCCGTAGTACAGATGGTACGTGTGTGTGTGTGTGTGTGTGTGTGTGTGTGTGTGTGTGTGTGTGTGTGTGTGTGTGTGTGTGTGTGTTTTACTTGTTTTACTTGCCGGCCTTAAACAGCTCACGTGACTTGTGGACTGACGTAGACAAAATGTCACCGTTGGTTAAGAAAAGTCAGGTGTGTGATTGACCCAGCGACCGCGTGGTCGTCCTCATCCCACGCCAGCTGCTCTGAGCGTAACAGTGATAATAATAAGTTGGGTAACAGTGATGCTCCTGTGTGTAAACTGACACGCAAGAGCATCGTCTCTGGTCTGGTTGTCCACAGTCTTCTTCTTGGAGAACGCCGTGTGAAATAACTCGACTAGTCGGTCTCTCACTCGTCTCTGTCGCGATGCTTGCCAGAATACACATCTTTGATTGGCTGAGCAGCATCACGTGATGTGATTTCCAACACATGTAATTGTTCGGTTAGAGGATACAACGCCGTCCAGCCTACGGACCCCGGCTCCTCCGTCTGCCGTGTCATCACCATTTATAACTGTAACCGCTGAAAGAAGGGAGGAAAAGCCACACATGGAGGAGAGAAAGAGGGAAGGAAGATGGAAAAAGGAGAAAGCGTCTGGGCCTAGACACCACTATGATTTAAAGTGGAACATTCTTTTCCAGTGTGATTAGCAGAGCTAACGTTTTCTCTGCTAATCTGCAGCTCGCCACCTTGACAGTGCCGACCTTTAGAGGGAGGCAGAGTTCAAACTAGAGGAAGCTGTTGTAGCTTATTAGCAGTGTTCCTTATCCACTTTTATTTAACCTCCTCTGTCAGAGAGACACCTTCTAAGTGAAGAAAAACATCTCTTTGCCCAAAAGAGGAATGCTGTATGTGTAACCATGACAAGTTGTCTCCAAGCACGAGGAATCCATTTGTTTCACAAAGCAGCAGATTTGTGTATCACTTCCTGGATTGAGGATCATACAGGTTGTAAGTGCTAACACAGCCTTTAGCCACCATATTGGAAGTCATCAGCATACAGTCTACACTCTTTTTAAATTTATTTGTTCAATCTCAGAATGTGTCTCTAATATTCTGGTGTTCTGCCAAAAGGCCGGACCATACCTCATCCACCAGACGTGCAATAATAGACGTTACTGGGTTGAAACTCGCTCTTGCTGATGATAATCCACGATCTTGTTCCCACGCTCTTCTACTGACTAAATATTCCAGCACTGGATGAATTAAATTTACTGGGAGAGTAAAAAGTGAAGTGATGTGTTTGCAGTGTATCGTGCTGTTGGACACCACTGGGAGTGTCTGTGTGCTTCCCTTACAAGTCTTCATCGCGGAGGTTCAGTGCTGCACTGTCTCTGCCGTTTGAGGAGGACAGTATTTATTGACACTAAAACTAACTATAAAACAGAGTACTTATAAAAGTTATTGTTGGGAGTCTTTTATCTAGCGTTACCACAGTGGTGCCAGGTCAGGAGAATTCTAAACTTTGTTTGAAAAGTTGGAGCTTTTTCAGTTGAGGGTTAGGGTTAGTTACATGTTGAGATGTGTGGTTATGAATATTCATATGTCTGTGTTCTATCATCATGGAAGTTGTCTTTGCCATCCAGCTACTCCCTGTTATATCTTTGGTTTGGTTTTGGTTACTTTATTAGTACCCGTAGGTAGACTTGGTTTAAAGTAGAAAACAGTAGAAAACAGTAGAAAATGAGGCATCCATCTCGACATCATTACAACAAACACAGACAACCAGACAGACATGATGAAAGTACTCAAAGCTCCAGATCAGTGCTGTTATTATGATGTGTTCACCTGTGTGATGGAACAAAGCTGTTTTATACCTCTTTGTTCTGCACCGTGGTTCTAAACACCTCCTCTAGACTCTAGAGGGAGAACCTGAATACTCAAAGTTACCTCAGTGGTTGAAAATAAACCCATTTTGAGTTGTCTGGCTCCCTGGACCCTGATGCATTTACACTTTCTATATTTACCACCAGAGACTGAAATGAGCAATTATCCTGTTTTACCAATGTCAGACTTCCACTTACATCCGTCCATCCATTATCTGTAACCACTTATCCTTCACAGGGGGGTTCTCCCTGACATTGGCGAGGTGTGGGGTGCACCTTGGACGATCACACAGAAAGACAGGCAACCCTTCAGCTCAGTCACACCTGAGGGTAGAAAGCCTCTAGCTGTGAGGCGACAGCACCACCGCACCAATGTGCACATTCTTTACCTACAGATCGTCATATTTTAATTGTACTGTTTTGCCTGTCAGAGGCCGTTCAAAACATCTCTTTCTTATAAAAGAAGCCAATGTTTTATCGTTCCTCGTTTGTGCCGACGATTCAAGCAGGAAAAGTTTAGAGTTCCTCCGAGTTGTGGAAGTTCTTCAGCTGTGACTCACCAGCCTCTACGGAGGAAGAGACTTTCCACCTGATTGATGCAACTTGAGCACGATCCACACAGCAATGCACGGCCGACAGCATGTGTATTTATTGGGCTTTATCTGCTGGCATAACTTTCCACAGAGATGTTGTTAGAGGGCCCCATTAGAGCGTAAGGATTCAACTGTCATGCACCAAGATACGGCTGAAACTCAGTCTTCTGAAGAAAGATTTTGCTAAGCGAAGACCCGATGACCTTGCCTCCGTTTCAAACTACTCCTCTGGCTCTGGATTTAAAAGTTGATTTAATGGAGAGGATGGCGACTGAAAACAGATATTACCAATAGTGCCAGTGAGGACTTACACACTCAGCCCTGTAAGGACTAGCGGTCCTCGGAGTTACCCATTCAACAAAGGTCAGCCTGCCGTAGCAATGATGGGATTAGATTCAGTAGCTTATCTTGCCATGGAAATGTAATTCTAAAGTAAACTCTTACACAAGACACAATGGCCTTCGCCGCTCTCAGAGATACAGTGTGGGTGTGCTTTACTGAGGTGAGCGGCAGATGATATCCTTGAAATACACATTATATTGCAGACCTCCTTCCACGCAAGCAGGCATTCAATCCGGAGAGCCCTAGGATATACAATTAGGATGTAACATGATTAGGGAAGGATGTAATACAAAGTGGTTTAATTTGATGGAGTGGGCTGGAGCCAAAGAGAGAGAGGAGGAAGAGAAAGGGTCTCTATTCTCCTCCGTGGCATGATGGGATCAGGTTTTCTATTAACGCCATGGCGACGACAGCTTTACAATGCCATCTGTTGGCGCTCAAACTCCACTGGAGGCTGCAGATAAGCGCTTCAGCCTTCCACCCTGGATCTCGCTCACGCTCTCCCTTTCTCTCGGATCTGAAAGTGGATTTGTGAGGAGGAGATAAGAAGAGGAGCGAGCGCACCCTCTTTTATTCCCTCTCCCGCTAATTCCTGGTGGGTCTCTCTTTCTCTCAGGCATGTCTCACCTTGCGTTTCCTTCAGGTTCTTATGTTCCTACAGCCTTACACTCCGAGTCCCCTGCTTTGAGTCCTTTGCTGTGACTTTCAGGCGTCCTGGTTTCTGATCACTGGACTGGAAGACAGGAGATAAGAGGACCGACTTGTCTCCTGCTGCTAGATCCCAGATCATTGTCTTCAGCGGCTTTGCCTCCCGCTCGCTTCTCTTTTGCTTTCCCGTACAAAACTGCAGATAAGACGGACAATGAACCTCTTACCAAAACATGCACTTTTCAGAAAAGTTTTACAAAGTTGACAGCTTTGAATCGACTCTTCTCCAAACGAACGCAGACGCGGCCCAATGCTACGCTGTGATTGGCCAACTCTCCAGGTCTGAATCAATGACTCTCATGCATTGGTTTCAACATGTTATACATTTTTAGGCTGGCTTTGTGGATTTAAATAGTGTGATAGAGACTTGTACATGATACTTGTTGGAGTCAGGTCTCCATAACATTTCTAAAACGTTAGTTGAGCTAAAATTAGCATAGTAAATTAGCACGTTAGCTTGACTTGAGTAGCAGCAGGGTGCGAGGCTTAACACAGGGTCAATTGATATCTAAAAAACATTTGAGGGATTTGATAGAATTCTTGAAGTGATGTCCAAATGTACAGACCTTTGGGATTCCCAGAGGATTCATGACTTTGGTGATCCCTGAAGAATTTGTGGATTGGAAGGATTGCTATGAACTTTAGTACTGAAGTCCCTTTTCCCCACAAGATGGGCTTAAAATAAAAAGCAAAATGATTAGTAAATTTGATCATCTGATTTTTCATTTAAAGCTCATCATCAGGTCCAAATGTTAATCCATCCAAAACCAGTAAAACGGATGACGCTCCCATCAGCATCAGCTGTATCATGTGTTTAGTGTTAACTAGTAAGTAGCTAACGTTAATTACAGTTATAAGTGTTATACTGATGGAAAGTGTGCATAAAGGGCTCGACATGTCTGAGAGAAAGCCCTCAAGCACTAAATGCTGATGCAGGCCAGCTCAGGTCCAGAGAGGCCGGTAGGGGTCTGGTGGATCTGGTGGGTCTGGTGGATCTGGTGGATCTGGTGGGTCTGCAGGACAACACAGGTTGGGTAACACCAGGCCGCCTCTGTATGGATTCACCACAACTAAAAAGCGTATGCAGATAGGAAGACAGGAATATGCGTACACATTCGTTTCATCCGATGTATGAAGCCGCACATACACGTGATTCTGTTTGATCGTTGTTGGCATGCTGACGTAAGCATTCAGCTCACAGCTCTGCTCTCTAAGCTCAGCCTCACAGAGCCGCATGACGTGGGCAACTTTAACTCAATGAAACATTCTCAAATCTCTCTGTCTCCACATCCAGGCCGGGAGAAACGCATGTCTCTTAGCATCAATTTGTGTCTCAACATTATGGTGCAAGTGAATGACCATGACTGTCATGCTCACTGTCACTCTTTACTGTCACTCTTTACTGTCATGCTCACTGTCACTCTTTACTGTCACTCTTTACTGTCATGCTCACTGTCACTCTTTACTGTCACTCTTTACTGTCATGCTCACTGTCACTCTTTACTGTCACTCTTTACTGTCATGCTCACTGTCACTCTTTACTGTCACTCTTTACTGTCATTCTCACTGTCACTCTTTACTGTCACTCTTTTGCTTGGTCACACGGTTCAAATCACTCTGGCGAGGGAACTTAATTTAGAGAGCACATTTCATAACAGAAACTCAACGTGCTTCACATTTAGAAGAAAAATAGGAGGAGAAAAAGACAAAAGAAATGGGGAAAAATTAAATAGACACCTTTTTTTCTTTTCATTACTGCTATAACACTGTATTATCAAGGAGGTTTTCCCTCAAGCAGTTTAGCAGCATGGGGGAACTACTACGAAAGCTTCCTCAGGTCATCTGCTGGGTCTGCTGTCTGAACCTGCTCATGGAAACACGCTTTGTTCCATCAGTCCACTCAGAACAATATACTTTAACTCCTGTTTAATCAAAGACCTAGATACAGGAATATCAAAGTGTGCAGCAATTACACATAGATCATCTTTCCTACGACTGTCAAGCTGTTCTAAAGTAGGATTTTCCACAAAATATTCCACACTAAACAGAGTCATATCCTGGACTGGAATATGGGAGCCCCCGCTTATGTTACGGCCTATCTTCCCTAATGCCGTGTTCACACCAAAAGAGTTGCGAAATATTCGCACGAGTAGATTACATGTTAAGTCAATGCACAGAAGTGAATGGTTGCGCAAAAGCAAATTTTTCGCCGGGCGGCGCGAATGAGGCTAAAAGCGTTGTGAATATTCGCGTTTACGCTTTTATGCCGGACTTGAAATATTTCAAAAATTCGCCCGATCGGTGCTGAGTAGCTCCGCCCGGCATCACCGCCGTCCGCTGAAGAAGCGCTGGAAGCGGCTTCATTCAGACACTCGTCCTGGAGGAGTCGGAGCTGTGTGCGACTACGGAGAATATTATGAACCCAGACATGGGGGCGTTTGATGTTCCGACGTTTGTGGGACTTCCTCAACAAGTATAAAGCAGAACTAGTGGTTATTTCAATGGTGGATGAAGGAAATAGTAAATTCACAGAGTAAAGCCACGGAGATACCATCAGAAATGGTTGTTATTCCTTCCATGGTGGATAGCGGAAATGAAAACAGTTTTACAGAGAATGACGCGCCCCTTTTCCGCCGCGAATGGTTGCGAAAAAGCAAATTAACCACATAAAGTCGAGCGACTGAAGTCAAGCGAAAAAGCGTTGCGAAAATTCGCAACTCTTTTGGTGTAAACACGGCATTAGGGTACACAGGGCGTAACACACATGGATGGATAAGATTTTACTCCGATCTTTTCTGAAAAGAGGGCAGAGTTAAATCAGGGGGCGTAACACAGAGAATCCATGAAACCACTTGTTGTTGTGAAACACATCTGTTACCTTGTGCCGTTTGTTCTCCTCAAGCTGGAAGACATGCACCGTGTGCACTCTGTGGCCGTCTGAGTCACTGGCAGAGGTGGGTGTTTCTAACAGGGGCAGGTGTAACACACAGTATGTCAAGGACCATGTTGACACAGCTTATGTAACACTTTGAATTCAGTGTCTACTATCAAACAATCATGTTTCAATGACACGCAAGACTGGAGGCACGGCCGAATGGTAAACTGAGAGAGAGAGAGTTTTTCTTTGGGCTGTTTCTGAGATGTCACCTGTAGAACACGTAGTTAAGCTGGAGACCATCTTGTGATCACATCAGAGTAGCGAGGCCAGCGGCCGCTTCTCCACTTCTAACCCCCATACCTCCAACAGTCTTGCTCCTGGCATTCAACCTTCGTTCAACTAAACCTTCACTTGGGTCTCAGCTCCACAGCTGTAGGGTTCTGTGACTGCATCTTGCTCCATCACGAGGACAGAATATGTCCACAGACATGAGCAAAGAGGTAGTTTCCCACTACAGTCGGTGTCTCCGGGACCAGATGTTTCCATGATGACTCACAAAAAACTATCAAAGCTTCAATGTTGCAGATGGTACAGTTTTCTCTGTTATCTGGATTTAAAGGCTATGCGCAGAATTTTCCTGTATGCAATTACCAAACTTTTGAATGTGCTAATTCTTTGGTTTGAACAATGAAGGTACTGTGGCTGTTTGTTTAAAATAAAATAATCCTTTATCAGTCCCGCAGTGGGGAAATTACAGGATTACAGCAGCATTGCTCACAAGTGAATAAAAGATAAAAAATCAAGTAATATAAATAAACAGTAAAGAAGAATATTAAATATACAGACTGAATAAAAAAAAAAGTATATACAAGTACTTAAACGTATTGCACGTGTTGGATATTGCACCAGGTGAATGGTTAAAGTGTTCAGAAGTGTTCAAAGTGATCAAAGTGAGGCGGTTAATGAGAGCAGCAGTACCAAACCAGTAGAGCTGCGACGATAACATTTAAAACAAGACATTATTCATTCCTCAAACATAAATTGGAGCAGCTTTAAAGACAATAAGAGATTAATGAAGCACTAGAATAATCACAAAGTGTTTCCCTAACAGACAAGTGACACCGTCAGGGTGGATTGGCCATTACCCGTAGGGTTGTTGGTTTGAATGCCTGGCCACGTATCCTTTAACTCCATGCTGACCGAGTTACTGTAAATGCATCTGATGTAAAACAATAACAATGTGGTCCCAAAGGTGCCTCTATATTCTGTAACATCTGCCATCTCTACCGGTGATTAATGGGGACACTGATAGATGACTGCATCAATAACGGTCCAGGCAGTACTAGAACATTGGAAGATGAAGACGTAAATTAAGAATTACATGCAACAGTGGCTATAAACAAAGTCTTCCCCATCAGAGAACTTAAAAACTTAAGATCACCATGGAGTTCACATGATGATGTGCTCCATATGATGATGATGATGATGATGATGATGATGATGATGATGATGATGATGATGATGATGATCCAGGACCGGGAAACATGGCAGAGGGAAAAAGACATTCAGCATTATTTTTAAATGGACATATTTGGCGTTTACACTTCTCAATACCTCCCTCTCATGAGTAAGAGACAGGCGAGGCCGTTTGCAATGAAGACTCTGTGACGACCTTGGTGCCTTTGCAAAGCTCTACGACCTCAACGCCTTCTCACTGCATGTTACCTTCACCTATTCACACACTCATTCACACAGTGACATAACACACTCATTCACACAGTGACATAACACACACACACACACATTCACACCGTGACATAACACACACACACACACACATTCACACAATGACATAACACACATCCACACAGTGACATAACACACACACAGATGGCACAACCTTAATCAGGAGCAATCAGGGGTTCAGTATCGTGCCCAAGGGGTCATACCCATTCTGACCAATGCTTTTCCATGACTTTTCCATGACTTTTCCATGACTTTAAACCAAATCTCCATGACCAAACATTTAGTGAAATCTGGGTGTAAACATGAAAAAGTGAGTAAATGTAGTATTAATGAGAATACAAAGCATACAGTAAACCTTAAATGACACAAATGAATGAGACAATAGTTTGATTAAAAGAATAAACATGTATATAGATGCCTGCATAATACGTGAAATTAGTACTAAAGTAGTTAAATAACTGTAACTTAAAAACAACTCAAGATGTTAAGACTTGGTTCCACATGGGACACAAGGTGTTTGTGCTCTCAGGATCCCACGGCCTCGGGCGAGGTGACAAGCCTCCCTCCACGCTGCAGCCCGGCCAGCAATCACCAATCAGCCTCTCGCCGCATGAGCCGCTCTCTGCACCCGAGAGGAAGCGAAGGTGACGACGGTCCCGCGGCGTTCTGAATTGCTGCGCTGCCGTTAGCGCCCCACCCCGAGCGGCCGCCGCCACCGCCGCCGCTGGAACTCGCCGGCTCCAGCGTTTACCGTGAAAACTTGCTTCTGTGCAGAGGAGTGACTGATGAGAGTGAGTAGGATAAGAGACGTGGACGAATGGACTCCGCTGCCTCCTCTGAACTGTGTCTGCCTGTTGTGTTTCTACACGAGAATCAGTCAGTCAACATCCAGTTAGATGATCTGTTCATCGCATCACTTCATGAGACCAACAGGTGTTTTGGCCTAACGAGAGGCTGGCCTTAACGTTAAATTATGAAAATTCTGCAAGATTTTTATTTTGCAATAAAACACACCAATGCTCAATTCAAATGATCTGGTATGACCAGCAATTCCTGCTGGCTAATGTTAGCCAACATAACCTGGATTCAGCTGTGTCCCTGACATTATTGAGTCATTGTTATATGCACATGACTTTACTTTTTTAAACCCGAACACAACACCTTTTTTTGTTTTGAGCAAACCTTCTGGCTCGGGTTGGATGTAACTTAACAATACAATCCTCTGCGTTGATCTGTTGGAAGTAGATATGCAATGCCCTCTGGGAAGTGGAACACACGTTAATGTGTTGCATTTACCCGGCGAGCTGAAGGAGTCGGCTCAGACTCAGCAGCTCGTAGGGTCTGAACCCCAGTCCTAGACCCGGGCAGATCGCTGCAGGATCTGCAAAAGCACGCTTTAAATATGATGACGTTGATTAATTGTCCATCCATTCAACACTTGAATGAGTGCATCATCTCAACACCCACGAGCCAGACGTTAAAGATATTTGCTATAAATATTCCTATGTCCATGGGAAGGGTTCTTGTGTATTTGTATGGGATCGTATTAGGGGACTAATACGATCCCATACAAATACACTACAGTCTTTACGAAGCATATTCTCTTCTCAGAGTTTGAAACACCCCGACCCCCCGAGTACACAGCTGAAACTTATTTGTGTGTAGTCAATCAGTTTCTCTGTCTGGGAGAGTTTAGGCGACAGGAAGACACTTAGGGCTTGAAGGGGCCCTCCCTTTTATTTCCTTAATTACCAATCATTTGATAGATTTATGTTTTTGTCAAGGCTGTGGAATGTGTGAATAGAAATTGGCTTTTCATTCCACATTGAGCATTTGGCAAGCTGCAGCAACATAAACATTTTAGCACCCTGATGTACGAAGCCCACCTGGCATCAACACGTCTCGTAAAAGAAAGATTTAGCCGCAGCACAGACAGTTTCCAGGGAGCGATTAAAGTCTTTTTCTTCTCTCTCGTGGAGTTTGATGCGACCGCTAGCCGCCGTCTCGGCTGCAGAGGAGACGGTGGTCCGTCTGAAGAAACACAGTCTCAGGCGGATCACTCCGATAGACGGGTGGAGCCGAACGCCAGGTGTGAGGTAGAGGAGGGATGAGGTTAAAAATAAATGTTTTCTAAAGCGGACCGCAGTATTAAAATATTAAAGCAGCGGACAACATGGCCAGTAGCCTCTTGGCACATTTAAGACCCCGGTTCTAGACGTACCCTCCCGAAGGATATCAAGAATGCACACAGGCTATACAGACAGGTGAGTAATAGGTCATTAAATGAGTGAACATCGTAAACAGTTGCCGAATTACACATCCGGAGCAACATGCGCATTCATTTGGAGTCGTGTGTCCGGTGATGGGATGGATCTCAGTCTCTTTTTGCTGTTTTTGGTCTCCACCAACGGCTGAGGGAATATCTGTCTCTGTAGCTGCTAAATGTTGGACAATGTTCAGCAGCTCTCTGCTCAGCGTGTCTGTGTGGACAGGTGGAGCGCACGGTGCTGTGAGAGCTGGAAGGAGTTAGAATCAATCACACAAGTTGCAAATCATAAAAGCAAAAAATAATGTGTTCCCAGATAGATAAAGCCTTCAGATTCACATGAGGATCTGTTGCCACAGATGAG